>OX637701.1:15813126-16248126 GCA_951802165.1 Adalia decempunctata
CATATCTCTAGAACGCTAAATCCCCTTATGGATATCATCATAACCACTCTTCGAACATCTAAACCCTCATCATCCGTAAGAAACAACGCGATAATTCAAAGCCCGAAAGACACTGATAAAGATGCTGTTTTGCATCTATTCGCAAACAAGCCTATATCGCGAGGTACATACAATTCACATGTAATTACCACTCTATCTATTTATCCTCCGTACGAGGAACTGGCACCATTTTCAGCATTCAGCAACGTGAGCGATGAAGTTAGCCCCGCAGAACGGAGATCTCACTTCGGATATGTCATTCCTGCTGATGCAGTATCGGGGTTCGGAGTTGTTTACTGAAATTTCCCGCTTATTACGTTGACCGAGCATACGATGTGATAATGTGTCTGTTTTACTATCATAATTATGCACGCCGCACCGCTACGTGGCCATTTATCGAATTACCCTGAATAACAGTAATGACGCGTAGCAGCCGCTTTGAACGGCGGCGCCCGCACATTGTTCTGCGGCGGTTCAGTGGTCCGCCGGTGTTGTTGTTGGTTCTTCTGTGCGCTGCCCCCGCGTACTGAATAATAATCGTCCGACCGTTCGTCTTCGATCTATGAACACTATTATCGTTCACACGGTTAACTGAATAATTTTCAACTAGTTATCGGCTGTGGGAGTTCATGGTAGGAAAAGCGGCAGAATCAATCAACTTTGACGAAGTCAGTAGAATTCCACACGCAGCTCGATGGTCTGACATCTTGAATAATTTTCGTTTGATCTTTGGAACTGATGGTTTTGTTCAATGTATCGGACAGCGATGTCAAACCAATCAACTTTTTTTCTTTCAGATTGGCTAGAAGAAGAGTAGGGTTCACTTGAGCGTTTTTATTATATAACGAGTTCAAGTCCATGTCAATACGCAAAGTTTTGATATCACAATAATCAAATCCTCCATCACTAAGTTTGTGTAAGCCAATAACTTATATTCTAAGGATCCACCAGATTCCTCAATCGAGCGGTAGCTTCAACCAAATACTCTGAGGCGTATTGGTATTGCGCTCTACTTGACGGCTTCGTATTGTTACGGAATCAACTATGTTTCAAAAAAAGAATAGCTGGTCCATTTATTTCACTCTTTAGAATTATTGTGGAAACTAATAAGTTGAGCGGGGACATGCAGCTTCGTTAAAAAAATCCCCCATCGTCCAGGTGCCCCGGGAAAAAAGCGTTATGCTGCACAACTTCGGTCTATAGGGTGATTTCGACACTTTTCCGCGAATTTTTTCAAAATACTTCCCGGGGTCCTAAAAATTCCGAAAACACCCACGTGTGCCTCTTCTTCTACTTTCCGACGCCACCTTCCCTCGCCCGCAGGGTGTCGCAAGAGACGGGGCATTTTAACAGTGAAACGTCAAAATTTCTGCTCCTCATATTATCATTATTTTATAGGATTAATAATTTCATAAGAAGGATATGACTATTATTACACTCACATTTAGGAGTCAATTATACTGGTTAATCTTAATTTTCCTTCGAACTGTTGTATTTTTATGTAGATATATTCTCATCAGTGATAAAAAATAGAGATATCATAAAAGATTGTTAAGTTTAGTCGACGACATAGATTAAAAACTGAAAATGTATGTACAAAGCAGTAAGGTTAAACATATTTCATTAACCAATTAGCAATCGATGTAATTTCTTGGTTTTTAATTGATGAACTCAAGGTATTACATCGACTGCTGATTGGTTAATGAAATACACTGCGCAAAAAAATAAACGACATTATGGAAATCTCAAATTTATTCTACAACTGAAGGTGTTTTCCAAGATAATTATTTTTATCAGAATTATGCATGCATATGTTATCCACTTTCAACGTTTTTCTTCAATACAGATGTTTTCTCCCAGCAGGAATAAAAAAAGATGATATTATCAGATTTTGAATGTATTGGCTCCATTCTAAAATCAGTTGTTCTCGATCAATTCTAATGATCAATAGTTTTTCTTTCGTTTGATTTTTTACACTCGATCGCTATGCAACGCGAAACACGCAATTTGATCCAAGAGGAATGTGCCCAAGCGGTAGTTTTGCGAGAAGAAGGGTGGACGTACACAAGAATTGCAGAAAGTTTTGGAGTTTCCCATACAAGTGTGTCCAGAATGTTGCAGCGATTCAGGGAGACAGGTATGAATGTCCGAAGACCAGGACAGGGTAGACCACGGGTAACAACTGCCATTCAAGAACGTTACTTGAGAGTTTCTTCGTTGAGACAACGGTTTGCAACCGCTCGCCTCCTTCAAAATCAGCTTGAGCAAACTCATGAGGTGCAAATTAGCACTCAGACAATAAGAAATCGCCTCAGAGAATATGAGAATATCGTGTCGCGATAAGAGGCCCAGCTCTTACCCCAGCCTATCGAAGGGCGCGTTTGGATTTTGCGAGAGAGCATATCAATTGGGAAGAGGCCGATTGGGAAAGAATTCTCTTCACAGATGAGTCTAGATTCTGCCTCTACCATTGTGATCGACGTTCCCTTGTATACAGACGTCCACATGAAAGATATGCTCAGTGCAATTTCCTGAATACTACTGGTTTCGGGGGAGGATCGATTATGGTATGGGGTGGAATATCTTTGACTGCTCGCACAGACCTAGTGATCGTTGATAATGGACCTATGAATGCTGATAAGTATATAAGGAACATTCTTGAAGAGCATGTAGTGCCATTTGCCCCATACATTGGTGAAAATTTCATTTTTATGGACGATAATGCCAGACCCCATCGTGCGCGCATCGTTCAGGAGTACCTTCAAGAGGTTGAAGTCTCTCGAATGGAATGGCCAGCAAGAAGTCCAGATCTCAATCCGATTGAGCAGGTTTGGGAGAACCTCAATAGAAGGCTGAGAAGTTCAGAAAATCATCCACTACTCTTAATGACTTAGGAATCCAACTCGGTGAAATCTGGGAAGGATTAGATCAGAACATTTTAAGATCACTCATTTTGAGTATGAATCGTCGTTGCCGAGCTGTAATTAACGCAAGGGGTGGAAATACCAAGTATTATTATTAAATCACTTATCAGGATTTCAGTATTTTGAAAATTGTTCATTTCTCTTCTTTCACATAAGATTCGGTGAAATCCTGAATTTTTATTCCATTTAATGTGTCTTGTTTCGTTCAAAACCTTCCCGAGAGAACATAAAAAATAAGTTATGAAGTCAATGTAGAGTTAACTTTCATTAAAATTGAGATTTTCAGAATGTGGGTTAATTTTTTTGCGCAGTGTATATTCAACCTTACTGCTATGTACATACATTTTCCGTTTTTAATCAATGCCTACACTCCCTTAGGTTTCAGTAGTTCAACAATCAAAAGTTTGTTAAACGATACCAATTATCATCATAAGATTTTTCACTTTATTAATGAACGTATTGTTGATTTTTGCATATTTTTCAATATCTACATAGGTCTCCAGTAAATCAATGTCTGTTTCGAGCAAGAATTATAATGCCCCTCTGAGATATCCCCAAATCAAAATCATTGTCACTGATGCAAATCATAACTGAAAAGAATATTGAATTTGTGAGAAGAATTCTTACAGTGGTGTTATTTGATTGCATGATTCTTCACACCAATTCAATATTCTCTTCACCTAACGCCAATTCAGAACCATCTATCTAAATTCTAAACAGTAGGTGGTATATGAAATTAAATAACAAAGAAATAGCTGAAGACGCAACCTCTTGGATTTATTGAGTCTCAAATCAGATATCTGCGGACAATGATCAACAGTAGCGGTAAATTCACTCTCTGATTCTGCGCGAAATGAAATTAATTAAAAAATAACTCTCAATCAGGAAGAGATAAACAGAAACGTTTTGATATTCTTGGAGAATTTATCATCATACATAGTGTTGAACAGAAGATCGTTCATTGTCCGAAAAGGCTTCAGGACCAATGTCTTATCAGCTCAAATTTGCGACATTTGTGTAATTTTGTGTTTGTTAACTTAGTTTTTGATTTATTAACCTTTTCATTAATTTCGAAAGTGGTTTTGGTCGAAACGAATCAATTTGGGATAACCTTACGTCGGATGTCCACAAACCCATGATCATGCATTTGGGAGGGTTCCCCCTCGTACAATGGGGCCTCTCGTCTGGGGTCCTCCCATACGCGATGCCTACCTTTTCGATTTTCAATAGCGACCGGGCGGACGTATTCGGTAATAAATAACGCGATAATGGCCAGGTAGGCAAATACTAATTTCAACTCCATTGTGTTAACGGACTCCTTGATTATTTATATGTATTTATTTACATTGTCACCAGGCCCGAATCTTATATACCGGGTGTTATTTATTGCCGATCGGTGAACGTTGGGAATCGTATGCAGCCTGGAGGATGGATAGCGTCGTCCTCTTCATTCACAATTTTTTTCTTCGATTTGCTCATTGGAAATATTTCTGGAAGGACATGTTATTTATGGTTTTGGCCGTGAGCGTTTCGCTGAATTTGTCTTTGCCATGTCTGGCAATTATTGAGGAGGTTGACTGGGAACAATTTCTAATCGAAAGATCTATGGAAATGAAGATAGGCTTCAGCATTCCTTGACCCAGTGATGACAACGTGGATGAATGCCTCTGAGAACTGTGAAGAAGTAACGAAACCCTTATCGAAACCTCAGTGAGAAAAAAGTTGCCCTTCAAAAGTTAAGGGTAATTTATGTTGAGAAATATAAGAAGTATGAATGAGTTGTCATGAAAATTTCTGTGACCGATTGGTTGAAATCTATTTTTCGCATACGTCAAAACTTCGTTGACCTGAAAGTCGGGTTTGGAGTTCCCCAAAGACATGAAAATACGCCAAACAAACGCATCCGTTCTGCCTCTTTCCGTCGACATGCTCCACGTTGCGTCCGAGTCGAGCTCTAGGCTTCGTTTTCGGCCGATTTCGACTTTTCGCAATTTTTTCAAAATACTCGTAAAAGTGGTGAGGCCTCGAGGGATCCTCCAAAAAACGCGCCGTGTCTCGAACTGCATTCGGGGGCGACTGCGCCGCAGGCCTAAAAACGGCGCTTCGAGCCGTTTCTAGCAGTTTCTGAACCCCTTTTTCCCAAAATCTGAAAACATTAGTTCGGTCATTGAATTCCACTATTATTTCAGTAATTCGAATTGTTTTTTTCACAATCAATCTTCAATTTTCGGAAAGAAACCGCATGAACTTAAATTTCGATTTTACAAAAAAAATGTAAGTGCTAATTATACAAAAGCTTTATTGGAGAGAAGAATGGACTGTTGTACCAATTCTTATCACCACGAGAATTAAAGAAAAAAATGTGTGTATGATAGAGAAACAAATACCATAAAGTAGACACTCAAGAAATATTACTTACGGTTGGTCTGACTTGAATAAATGTATCTCCTGGTTTCCTGTCCCGTTTATTGAATAGTCTCTAGTTGCTAGACAAGTGTACATGGGCGCTCGCAGGAGGGAGCCAGAGGGGCCATGTCCCCCCCCCCTAAGATTTTGATTGCCTCATCGTTTCTCAGCACATCACCCTCAGTTTCACTTTCTTAATCCAAAGGGCGAAGAAAAATGGACCTCCTGAGAAAAATTTCTGCGGGCGCCCATGAAAGTGTAGCAGATGTCTGATTCATGAGAACAGGTAGAATGTCCATTCAAGGTATGAATTTTGTTTAAATTAAAATAGGTACTTATCAGAAACGTGGACAGTTTATTTCTCTAATTAAATCTACAGAGCCAACGTTTCGGAGACAATATTTTCTCCTTCTTCAGGGCTACAAAAACAAACGGAAAACATCAGCAAATCAAACAAACAAACACAAAAGATGTGACAAGAACTAACCTTAAGATTATGAATTCTTCAGAGATTTAACATTTAGGTATCTGTAAGATCTACAATTCATAATACTCTAAATTTCAAAACACTTTCTAGCAACCAACAACGACGTGAAAAATCTTATGAAATTAATTAAGACGAAAAACAGACATGTCAAATTTGTAAAACCATCAATTCTTATTCTTTCCCGAAAACATGGTCTTGGTGAACTATACTAAGTTATGTCAAGTAAAAAATCATCAAAATAGCTCAGATTTTTAACGTCCTCTCTAAAATTTACCGTTTTGTTTCTTCTGATGAAAATCATCTCGCTTATATTCCTTTTGTAACCATTGGACTCTATATCTAGTACACTAACCTCTTCGAAGTTGAAGTTGTGTCCCTTTTTGAAGGTATGATATGTCAGAGCCGTCTTTTCTTTATTGTTGATGTTTTTACTGTCATATCTGTGTTGTCTAATTCTATCTCGTGAATATTGTTTTGTCTGTCCTATGTAGCTACTGTTACAATTTGTGCAAGGTATCTTATATCCTACTGAGGATAATAGTTCTTTTTCAGTTTTGTGAAAAATTTTTTGGTGTTGAGGATGTTATAAAAGGCACAAACGCAGTTCAACTCTTTCAAAATCTTCTGTATCCTGTAAGATAACCCTTCAATACAAGGAAATCTGTGGTATGTTTGTAGAACATCAGAGGCAGGTTGTGATACTATTGTTATTTCTCTCCATAGGATTTTTCTAGCAATTTGTAAATTCCTTTCATGGTATTCTACATCACTTAACTTCAATGCTCTGTTTATCAAGTTGTTAAAAACATTTACTTTTTGTTTGACACTATGGTTGCTATGATAATTTAACAGTCTGTTAGAGCTACTCGGTTTGTAATACCAGCATGTTTTAAGTGTATGATTTTCATTTCGTTTTATTAAATCTAGAAACGGAATTGAGTTGTCTTTATGTGTACCTCCATGGTGAATTTCAATTTGCTGTCATAAGAATTGTCTGTCCCATGACAGCAAATAGTATAGATGAAAACCAAACTGACATGAATTTTGTGTTATTGAAAAATAATAGGTTCGCTTTCAATTACCCGCCTCACTACGTTCGGCAGGTAAACTCAAGCTAGCCATGAAAAGTCAGTTCTCCTTCGAATGAAATATGTTATTTTATTTTCAAACATTTTGAAATTAATGTAAATCAGAATATTCACTTTTGAATTGACAAAAATGGAACACTTGCCTAGTTACGGTTGTCATGCAGATTTCATTTTTTGCATGACAACACTTTTCCAGCCGCCGGAGGGAAAAGTAAGCCATAGCAACTATTTCTCCGCTCAGGCAGAGAAACAGAACTTTTCTAAGATCCTGTCAGTCGGGAAATGACGTTGTTATCGTACGTTCGGAAATAAAAAAATTTAATTTTGAGCAGTTATATTCATATTTCAACCCAAATATTTGTATCGGATAGGAAGGACTTCATTGAATGAAGAATTCTCAATGTGTGAAATTGTTGAGGCTTTCGCGGCCGTCGTTTGATGTCATCTAGTCTTTTTTCGAGCATTTCGACCGTCGTGGTTCAATTCCGACGTTTCGCTAACCCGAGCTTCTGGCATCTTCAGGAAAATTAATTCTCTGTGGCAGAGAATTGATTCATGAACTCGAAAATATTGGACATGGAAGACTAAGATTCATGAATGATGAATTCTCAATGTGTTAAGTAATATCGCTGATTTCGGTGAAAGCTAATTCCGCTTATCTCAAGACATAGGTGTTGCAGAGAACCTGCGTTCTCGACACATCGAAGGAACTCCGTTGCCATCCCTGCATATCGGACGTCGTCGCGCCTAAGGGAGTTCACTGGACTCGGATGATTTCTGGCCATCCGAAATCGATATTAACATTCAGCCAACACACGCGGGTCCGAGGTACACGGGGCCAGAGGAGACGATCCATCATAGTCCTGTTGGTTGGTTGGCTCGTTGATGCTTGTTATAGAAGCGACCGGCGGTACGTGTTGCCGGCTAAAATAACGAGGCGAGGCGGCGAGAGCCGGGCTCCCTGAAACAATAGTCCACTATTTCATCTTTATTGGACGGTCTGTGTGTGCCTTATGACGACGGACCGCGATGCACACGCAGTCTTTTCATCAAATCGGTTAATGGTGTCACGTCATTTATTTCAGCCGCTTAGAATTCGAATGAATGGGACGTGAGACGCCCCCGTGTTCCCTAATCAGCTGAATAGATGTCCACCTATGAAGCCTTACATCCTATTGTTTGTGTACACACGATGTGGCATGATCTCGGGGATCGCCTGTTAATTACGGCCGACGTGGGCTGGGACCATAATCTAGTAAGCAGGGGACACCTATGCTCGAAGGTTGTATCCTTCTGGTCAGACGAATCCTAAAGTCGAAAAGCTGCATGGAATGATAAGGCAGAGATCACTCGATTGGAATGGGAAATGATCAAAGGTTGACTAGCTTAAATAAGCTTTGGGCGCAAATCTTATGCTGCCACCAAATACTGAGTTGTTTGAAAATATATTCCTCCTTATTCAACAAGATCTGCATACGAAGTCATGAATATCTACTAATCTTCAAATGCTACCTGAGTAACTACCAGTTTAAGAGTTTGATGTCGCAGTTGTTCAGTTATTAATCCCAATACGTATGTTGCAATATTAAAATTTAAAAACTCTTACTTTATAAATAAAATTATTATTATTTTATCATTCTAAATATGAAATATTTCAGCCTCGAGGTGGTGAATTTAATTTTTAATGGGATTATAATTGGGGCATGACATCCCTGTATAAAAGGTAGAAACAGAGAAAATGGGATAGAGAGCTATTACTCCCTGAAGCATAGAAATCCTCCCTTTTTTTTTGGGAAGCCGATCCCTATTGCTACCTCACCAAGCAGGAACACTTAGGATCGGATGATCTACCACCTTTGACTTACCATACTCTACTTCTACGTTGGTCCAGGCTGTTATATCCTAGGTACTGAGGATACTACGTTGTGTGGAATAACTCGTTACTTATGAGACTAGGATAGGAAATCATGAACATGAAATAACTAAATAAAAAACTTGATTCGACAGAAGGTGGAAACATGCCTTTATTGGTCCAGAAGATTAGTTCGAGAACCACTGCATTTCAAAGGGATGAAAACGAACAAGTTGCATAGTAACTTGGATCTCCAGAAGCATATACCTTTGGCATAGATAACAATTGGATATTACACAAAACATATACGAGATCTCAGTTCATCAATGATTACAGTTGCAGATGATTGTATAGATATAAAACAAAAAACACAATTTATTGGACAGAAGGTGGAAACATGACTTTATTGGTACAGAGGAGTCGTTCGAGAACCATTGCCTATTAAAGGGATAAAAACGAACGAGGTTCAATACTTACTTGGATCTCCAGAAGCAAAAACTCTTTGGCATACATTAACATTGAATATTACATGAAACAAATATGAGATACATCAATAATAACAGTTGCAGATGATTGTATAAATATCATATAGGAAACACTTGATTGGGCAGAAGGTGGAAACATGCCTTTATTGGTACAGACAAGTAGTTCGAGAACCATTGTTTGTTAGAAGGATAAAAACGAACGAGGTCCAGCAGTTTCTTGATTCTCCCGAAGCAAAAACCTTTGGCATGCAATACAATTGGGTATTACACAAAACATATAATATGAGATGTCAGCTCATCAATAATTACAGTTGCAGATGATTGTATAAATATTTTTAACATATAGAACACTTGATTGGACAGATGGTGGAAACATGCCTTTATTGGTCCAGTGGAGTAGTTCGAGAACCACTGCCTATTGAAGGGATAAAATCGAACGAGGTTCAATACTTACTTTGATCTCCAGAAGTAAAAATTTTTTGGCATACATTACCATTGAATATTACACAAAACATATACAGGTTGAGTCCTTGAGTTGTACATACATTTTAACTGTAGATTCCTCTCATCAAACGGAACACTTTTTTCCTATACCATTTTTCAAAATTCGGTTTGGTTTGGAAGATACAGGGTGTCGAAAATCCATGAAAAAAACACTTTTCTGTTTATATCTTCGGAACCGTTATTTCGAATGAACTGAATTTTGGTTGAGGTTTTACTCTATCCATGATGCATATTCCTCAATCGAAACCTATTCAATATCTCTACTAGTATAAAAGTTACAGGGTATTCGACTCATCAATACACGCTAAAACACCACAAAACCACTATAAAAAGATGAACGGTTCATATTTTCGAAACAATCAATCATTGAAGAAACTAAAAGTATTCAAATTTTTACCGGAGAAATTTGACTAAAAAATCATTAATTTCAAGAATAATCTGAATGCGTCTCTGAATTAAATATCATCGAATATGATTCCTTCTCTTGTCTTCAAACGAGTTTACAATGTGAACACCACGGAGGGGATCTAATACGCACAGTTTCTATTGAAAATTCATAGTTACCGGTCCATATTGAAGTTAAATGCCGATGAAATATAAAATTCGGATATGAATGATGAATCTCGATACAAACTACTCATTAAATTGAAATTAATGAAAAATAATACGATACCTGATAATCTGTGGCGATGTTTCTATCTCAACAACATCCTCTTGGAATTTTATAAACTCGACACGGTTGAAATTAATTAATTAATTCACTTCACATAATAATCACATTAGAACAATAATTCACTGAATGTATTCAGAACTTCACATAATGTTTACAGTTTGTTCAGAGACTCTGGCATGTTATTGTTTATAGTTGGCCTCCAGATAACCAATACTTCAGTTTTCGCTCTACGCATGCGTGGTAGAATTTGGCGGCAAAGTCGATTTATGATGGAAACGGCAGAATTAGATATTTATACCACGGTACCCAAATGTATCGTGATTTATACTATGTTTCGTAAAAAATCCTTAACTTCAATGAAAATATCAGCAAGCTGACATCATATTCTTGAAATTTCTGTGCAAAAATTCACAGAATCGATACAAATTAGATTAGGTTAGGTTGTTTAATAATGAATCTGAATGAAAAGTCTTTCTTCATGATATTGTTTGGGAATTTCGAGGAAAATATGAACAAGTTATTAGTGTTTACAAACTAATCTGCAGAAAAATCGAAGAAGGAACTTATTTTGGTGGAATAAATGTGGCTTTTTAGTTGCAGATATAATCCGATGAAACTAACTGTTTTTGTTGAAATTATCGTGTTTGCAACATTTTTATTCCAATAAGGTTAGTACTTGAGTATTCCCTGAATGTATAAACTCAATTTCTATCGATAAATATGAACTATGAATCTATTCCACAGTATCACTTCAGGGACGTAATTAGCACATTTTTTTTCAAATGGCTATATCTTTTTAACAGAGCTGAATTCGGAAAAATGGAAAATGAAAAAAGGTTTCTTTTGACCTCAAGAATCTTCAGTTAAAATATATGTACAAGTCAAAGACTCACCCTGTATAAGATACATCAAAAATATCAGTTGCAGATGATTGTATAAATATCACATTCACATAACTCTGATTCAGTCAGATAAATAGGTAGTGTCATCGACATCAGTGAAAGTAACTTTCGATCATCTCAAAGCATTTTCCTAAAAAAAAACCTTTTTTTTATTTAAAGTTTATTGTGCTTCGATTTCGCAGATCATCTCATTTACATTTACAGAAAAAAAACCTTTATTGTTATATTCAAACTCGAAAATATTGAACAGGAAGGACTTAGCTCTATTGAATCATGAATTTTCAATATTGTTAAGAGTAAGATGTTAAGATGTTTTCGAAAAAAATGAATATTGTAAGATGCAATCTTGAACCCGAAAATTTTGGACAGGCAGTTGCTAGGATTACTCTGAAGATGTATGATTTCCTTCACAGGTGATAACTGCCCTGCGGATTGTCGCATTTGTTCCAGAAGTTATCCCAGAAATTATTTCTTCTGGAACATTAAGGGAGCATATTATTGAATCGGCTCTATGAACTTCTCGCTATATCCTTGAAACTTGCCATCCCTGCAGATGTTGCGTGAGATAAAATCGTTATTAATCTCGCTGAAAATATGGGCGGAGGTGTCCGCGGTGGTTGAATGATGGCAGCGCAAATTCGTTGTCACTGGGTGTGTGGGTACTTATCGACGACAATACCAGCGCTTAATGAACCGTAAATATGGGTCTGGTGGTTTTATGATTGGGTTCTTTGTTTCAGTCTATAGATTCTAAAGCAAGACCTACCCTGAGAAAAATTGCAATTTATTGCACTACTTAGGCCGTAACTAGGTGGTCCCTCTTCGAGCACGTGTTTTATGTTTCTTGGTTCTCGGGGAAGTTGTGTAAGCTGATAACAAGTCGTAATTATTCAGAATTATGACATTGGATCCATAATTCATATTCGGAAAAATAAATGTTTAATGTCTATGTTACTCAATTCTTGCTGCCAACGAAATAAAACAAGTGCAATGAAAGCCAGTTACTACTACCTATAGTGTTTAATATTTTGTCTACCTTAGTTTTCACCCACTACTTCATTATAGATTTCTGTTTATTTCGTGACTGCACTGAATTCAAATTCCATGAATATTTTTCCTTTTAATATTCACAACAGAAGTCGTCTTGAGGTGTCCACTGAAGACGTGATTCGTGTTAGTGATGAAGATGCAACTACCATCAATGAATAGGTGCGTTGTTCTCATACACTCAGTGTTACATTGAGAATAATCCCATGATTGTTTCTCAGTTAATCTTTTTTATTATCAAAAGAGTTCTCTGAATCGATGTAGCGACAAGTCGTCATTTAAATGCAAGACGTAGACCGAATATTTTCCCGATAAGATTTTGGCAGCTCCGCAAGTCTAGTCTGGTAGTCTGGAGGATGGTCTACACGAGTTCGTCAAGAGAAAATGGGCAGATTGAACTCAGCCGGATGCCTTTGACAACCTGTAATTTCGAGTCTAACGTTGCCTATACTTACGATCTGAATTTATGATATCTCGATTTCTGAGAACTCTTTGTGGTTATACCACGCAACTATTGATATACTTCGGAAAAATAACCATTGTTCGTTCCTCATTAGGATGACCTTGACGTACTCTAATGTGTAAGGCACATCCCGACATCGATCAGTTGAAATGAAGAGTGTTGAGTACAATTAGTATGCTTCTGCTTCACCTATTGAGTCAGGAACAAGATTCAACCAAAGGAAAACTAAATATTTTTCCATGAGAACAGGAATATCTGAGTTCAATAATTTTGATAGAATGCAAATGAAAATATTGAAACTTGTCATATTTTTCTTTATTTTTCACCCAGCAAAAAAATTAATTCAAAAAAATTGCTGCCATGATTCATCTTCATCTGAAAATGCACAAAATCCACTTGAAATATTGAAAAAACTGTAAAACTATACAGAACTATCAATAAAAAATACATATATGCCATGAAACAAAATTGTTATTTACATGTACGGTGATATATTGAAAAATTCTTAGCCTACTATAGAACCAAACAAAATTTCAATGTCAAAATATTTTATTACTCAACATATTCTCCTCCTCATTGAATACATTTGTAACAGCGAACCTGCAACGTCTCTAGACCTTTAAAAAAATGTTTTTCCTTGCTCTGCAAACCAGTCCCCCACAGCTTTTATTACCTCCTCGTTGGAAGAAAATTTACGACCTTTTAATTCGAGAAAAGAGATAATAGTCGAACGGAGCCAAATCTGGTGAATAGGGGGGGTGTTCTAGTAATTCTAACCTTAAATCAGAAATTGGCAACATGAGATTTGTGTATTGGGGCGTTGTCCTGTAAAAACAAAATACCTTTGGATAGCTTTCCGCGTCTTTTCTCTTGAATTTTTTTCCGCTGAGTGGTCAGTAATGTTGAATAGTAATCTCCAGTCATTGTTCTACCCTTATCCAAAAAACCAGTCATGATTACTCCATGGAAATCCCAAAAAACTGAAGCAAGAACTTTTCCAGCAGATTTTTGGACACGAAACTTCTTAGTAGAACCAGACTGGCGCCATTCCATCGATTGTTGCTTTGTTTCTGTATCGTAGAAATGTACCCAAGTCTAATCCATAGTAACAATTCGCTTTAAGAAGTTTACATCGTTTTCAAATCGAGCACAGATCGAACGCGATGCTTCTACCCTTGCACGCTTTTGGTCAACATACAAACATTTGGGGATCCATTTTGCAGAAATTTTTCTCATGTTCAAATTGACGTGGACTATATGATAAACGCGTTCGAATGAAATCTTCAGTGCTTTCCGTTTTAGACCAATTCGACGGTCTGATAAAATCATGTCATGAACTGCATCGATATTCTCGGGGACTGACACAGAAACTGGTCTTTCCGATCGGTTATCATCTTCAATGGAAAATTTACCTCTTTTGAAGCTTGCAGTCCAATTTTTCACGGTCGCATACGAAGGACATTGATCACCAAGGGTATTGCATATCTTCGCAAATCTGCTTACCTCTTAACCCTTTCAAATACAGTTACTTGATGATGGCTCGATACTCCAATTTTTCTGGTTTACTTTTTGACGTCGAACTCTACACTGACACTTCTTATAAGTTATTGTTCGTTGATATGGTATCGCAATATTTTGTTTATGCATGGAACTGGTCTAAGCTAACTAGATATCAATACATCCTCGTATAATAAACATTTAGAATCAAAACAGAATAAACTGCAAACCTCTGCATATTGTCATGGTATACAAATACATACCTACCAAGCAAGCAGAGAAAGTAGATTCATGATTACAACGGAAATCTTTTATTGAAAGCATCTGTACTTACTGTACAGTTAATTAATTTCGAATGAGAATTGACACTAGCATAATCAATATAACAGACCGGTTTTAGTGTGAAGTTGTTTATGAGTGTTTTATGGACACCTGAGCGAATCAAATTGTTTAATCTGAAATGTTTGTATTCACTGGTATTTAATGATACAAAAAATGTCTATAAACTTTGGACGAAAACCACATATATGAGTGAATATACTGAAGCAGAGAACAGTGCTTTAAGAACATAATTTTTCTTGTTAAGTGTGTTTAGAAAATCTTATCACTATAAGGGAGTACGCTGTCTGTAGAATTTTGATATTTCTTTCTTGCTAAATATACATAGAGCTCTATTGGAGATAGAAATGGACTGATATTTAATTTTATTCTTATCAGAACAAAAATCAAAGAAAACAATGCATGTATAAGATGGAAAAATATTTCACAAAGTATGAAAGAATGATACTCATGGTTGATGCTGGCTTGAGGGATTCATCTTTTTTGAATAGAGACTTGACGAACTGAATAAGAATGGGCTGTTGTCGATTCTGTCACTGGCATAACTCAATTCTTGAAAATTGTCGATCACAGAGTGCATTGAACGGTGAATTTATGGTAATTCTTCTTATTTGCTGAAGAATTCCATTCACAGTATCAACTTTACGCTATTAAGAAACTCAGTATAGAAATACGTTTTGGCCTCAATCGCGAAAAAGGAAAATATCCTGATGTAAGTGTTCTGAGATTGAAGATGAAGCAACAACTTTGATTGATTGGCTGACGAACAAGAGACCGGGTTAGCACTTGGCTTCCCTGTGACACTGCGACCAACTTGGGTCTATTGTATCACTGTTTCGTCAGTGGTTCCTCACGAGAATAGGTTCGTGTCCTTTATCAGGTTCAGTAGCCTGTGACGCATTCAAAGATGATGTGAGAGGTTCTCTAAGTATTCCTTTGGTGTTCAGATGTTTTCTAAGGCCACAGTGTCCCGTCAGCAGACCTACCATTATACGTGCCTTTGTTCTGTTTAGATTCAGAAAGTCAGTCGTCAAGGTTTGGCTTTTGTGTCCTACCATGACTTTACTGTGTGTTTGCCCGTCGCTCTGTTCCCAGCGTTGTCGGTGTATTTGTTTTGTCCACTCCTCAATCAGGGTCCTGCATCGGTTTTGCTGATTCCAAGCACAGGTTCTGGCCCTGTGAATGGCGTTTCAGATGCTTGTCTTGCTGGTGTGCTTTTTCATTGCCCGCTATTCCCTTGTGACCTGGCACCCACATCAAAGTGACCTTCTTGTGTTTTGCCAGCTCCAGAAGGTCCTGGAGGCATTCCCAGACGAGTCTAGACTTTATCTGTGTCGAGTTGAGGGCTATGATGGCGCTCTGGCTGTCAGAGAGCATGTGGATGTGTTTTCTTTGGTAGCCACTTTCCAGGTTCTTGCGTATGCATGTCCTAATAGCATGTGTTTCAGATTGAAAGCAAGAACTTTACTATGAATCCAATGTCTCCAAATTTTTGTAATGTATCTCTTGTGGAGGAACAGATTTCTGTTGGAATCCAAAAAGGTGACGAGCGAATTTACAGCTGGGGAAACTCTTTGTATCAGTGATGAAATTGTTGAGAGGTAGTTATAGAGGTACGCAGAATGCTGCATGAAAAATAATTGGCTAGGTTTACAGAATATTGTTTATACCTTCAATTTCGTATTGGCAAAACTCTGTTTCTAATTATCCAGGTTGAGAAATGATAATCGTGTGGCCGAACTAATGAGGACCCTAACACATGGAATAAACGTTAAGTCCTCTTCACACATATTTGAGGCGCATATGAACGCATATCTAATCAATGGATCGATGATGTACTCCAAGACTTGGGCTGTAAAGCAGTATCTGAGATCGGGCCCAGCCGACCGGTCTGTCCACTCCCCCCGGCCCCCCTGTTGAGCTGCCCACGAGCTCGGACCACGTCACCGATGATGGTATAGTTGTTCATAAACTTCAGCGAACCACCGTTCATTTCTGAGTTTATTGGATAATTTCTGTACTGTTTAAATGGAAATTCTGCACGGGCATGAGAATGGCGAAATTATATGGGATTCGTATAAATAACGTCGGGAATATTGCCCGGCGATCGTGTTTTTGTAATGGTGCCCCGTCCGATATCTTCGGATCTATCTTTCACTCGGATTCAATTTACGGATGATGAATATGAATCCGGCGAGCGGAATGTCCGCGGCCGAGAGGTGATTCTGCCAACACATAAAACGAAAATAATCCGATATTTGCAAGTAGAACTGGTTCTGGCTACGAGCTATATTGTTTCTTCTTCGATCCCGTATCGGGTGTAGTCCTTTTTTCATTCATTTGAAGAAGATATAGTCGCTTCGGCCATTTCCTGTGTTTTTTCACTGATTGTTGATCTCACAGTCTTGATGTTTTTTGTATCCTCATAGAAACGATGTATTCATTTCATGCAATTTTGTGTGTCTGTTTCTTTCTCTTCATCGTTCAAGGAAGCAGAGAAAGACGGCTGCAGTGAATAACACTAACAAGAGTTAAATGAGACTCCAGATCAGTTCAGGCAAACCCCCAATAGATCTCCTAGGCAGAAGATGGAATTTGAGCTATATTGTTTCTTCTTCGATCCCGTATCGGGTGTAGTCCTTTTTTCATTTATTTGAAGAAGATATAGTCGCTTCGGCCATTTCCTGTGTTTTTTTACTGATCTAAGAGTTGATCTCACAGTCTCGATGTTTTTTGTATCCTCATAGAATCAATGTATTCATTTCATGCAATTTTTTTTGTGTGTTTCTTTCTCTTCATCGTTCAAGGAAGCAGAGAAAGACGGCTGCAGTGAATGACACTAACAAGAGTCAAATGAGACTCTGGATCAGTTCAGGCAAACCCCCAATAGATCTCCTAGGCAGAAGATGGAATTAGAGCTACGCAAGCTCGATAAAACCAATGCTGGCTCAACTATTCCGGTTGGAAATTCAACTCGAACATATTAAACAGGAAGGACTCAGCTTTATTAGGTGTAAATAATCCATGTGAACATAAAAATCATTAATTTCAATGAGTTCATACTCTACGAAAGGAAATTCACCTAACGTTCTACAAGCACAAAAACAACATGAACAGGAAAGAGACCCCCATTCTTCGTAATGCATCAAAACAATAAAAAACCTTCAGTTCCTAAAAATTACATGAAAATGTGTAGGCATTGTGTAAAAAAAAATATAAAATACAAAACATTGGATATTATTAACATGAATTACAAAATTATTTAAAAAAATCTTCAAGTGTATAAAATTATTGAAGAATCAAAAAGGACCTCAAACTAGATTTAAATGAATTAAAAGTATCACAAGATCTGATCTGAGTAGGAAGTTTATTGAATATTTTCAAGCATGTATGATCAGGAGCAGAAACACTTACATCTAAACTGGCAAAATTCACAAGAAAGTTCTCCACATTTCTAGTTGAATAACTATGAACTTAATTGCCAACCATCTGCAATGCTAGGACTCAAATTGTCCGAAGCGAAGGGGATGAACTGACCGCTCTAACCAGCGATGGGGCTGCGGCTATGAATATAGAGCAGAATCCAGTGACATCTCTAGTTCGGAGCGGTCATTCGTCGGGGTATAACCTCTGAAACCTTCTGAAAATGACTACTGCAGTTGTAGGAGACATTATTCGGCCATTTTCAGAATACCTTCTATCTAATGCCGGGTTTCCACCAAGCGGACAGAACAAAAACAAAACACGAACTCGGTCCGTTTGTGACAGTCCGCGAACTGTTTGCAAACTGTTCTAGAACTTGTGGATTGTTTTCCGGACTCGAAAGTCCGTGAATTGCGTTTTTACGGACACAAACAGAGTCCCATCCAATGTCGGTAAACTTCAAAGGATTTACGAGTTCTAGGACTGTTTGTCAGCTTGGTGTAAACGCCCAGTTTGTTTTTATTTACGTTGTTGCGATCTAATGTGGTAGTTTGATTCGGTGCGTGAAGGGAAGAAGTCGTAATGTTTATTAAAACTTGATCGAAGTTTACCTCCTATACTCATATCATCTCCTCTGAGATCTTGTAACAGTTTAGACGTCACATTTCCTCCTTTTTCCTTAAGGATGGCCTAATCCAAAACCGGCGTTTAGTTTTGTTCTTTTTAATAATGTAAAATGTAACTGCCAGCAAAAATAAATCCTCGTCGTCTTGTTCTCTCAAGTTTGCAGCGCGCCACATTCTCACAACTACATGTCCGGTGTCTCTATGTAAACTGAATGAAACTTAAACAAAACACGAACAGTTTTCATTCATTTCTGTCCGCGACTGGTGTAAACAGAAAGTCCGTTGGGAACCCCAACAGTCTTCGAACATTTTCCAAACAAAATTGTTCGAAATTTCTGTCCGAACGGACAGTTCGTGTTTTGTTTTGACCTGTCCGCTTGGTGGAAACCCGGCATAAGGAAGGTCTATACAGATACTCAGTGCATCAAGAACGGAGTTACGAGAGTATCTGCTACGAGGATGTATTGATATCTAGTTCCATGCATAAACAAAATATTGCGATACCATATCAACGAACAATAACTTATTAGAAGTGTCACTGTAGAGTTCGACGTCAAAAAAGTAAACCAGAGTTACACAATAAATTAAAAAAAAAGATGTCCACCGAAATTGAAAAAATCGAAAAATTGGAGTATCGAGCCATCATCAAGTACCTGTATTTAAAAGTGTTTAGAGGTAAGCAGATTCACAAAGATATGCTTAATACCTTTGGTGATCTATTTCCTTCGTATTTGACTGCAAGCTTAAAAAGAGGTAAATTTTCCATTGAAGATGATGACCGATCGGGAAGGCCAGTTTCTGTATCAGTCCCCGAAAATATCGATGTCGATATCAGACCGTCGAATTGGGCTAAAACGGATATCTGGAGCACTGAAGATTTCATACGAACGCGTTCATCATATAGTTCAAGTCAATTTGGACATGAGAAAAATGTCTGCAAAATGGATCCCCAAATGTTTGAATGTTGACCTAAAGCGTGCAAGGGTAGAAGCATCGCGTTCGATCTGTGCTCGATTTGAAAACAATGTAGACTTCTTAAACCGAATTGTTACCATGGATTAAACTTGGGTACATTTCTACGATCCAGAAACAAAGCAGCAATCGATGGAATGGCAACACTCTGGTTCTCCAAGAACTAAGAAGTTTCGTGTCGAAAAATCTGCTAGAAAAGTTCTTGCCATAGAGTAATCATGATTGATCTCTTGGATAAGGGTAGAACAATAACTGGAGATTACTATTCGACAATACTGACCACTCTACGGGAAAAAATTCAGAGGAAAAGACGCGGAAAGCTATCCAAAGGTATTTTGTTTTTACAGGACACAAATCGCATGTTGCCATGCAGAAAATTCGTGATTTAGGATTAGAATTACTAGAACACCACCCTTATTCACCAGATTTGTCTCCGTCCGACTATCATCTCTTTCCTAAACTGAAAAAAAGTTTAAAAGGTCGTAAATTTTCTTCCAACGAGGAGGTAATAAAAGCTGTGGAGGACTGGTTTGCAGATCAAGAAGAAACAATTTTTTTAAAGGTCTAGATACGTTGCAGGTTCGCTGTAATAAATGTATTGAATTAAGAGGAGAATATGTTGAGTCAATATTGACATTGAAATTTTGTTTGATTCTATAGTAGGCTAAGAGTATAAATATGTAAGTATATAATCATAGATTCAGCCAAATGACGATAATATTTAATTACTGCTTCTCATTCTGTTGTTGACTTCGTTTTTATCAATTCCTCTCATCACATCCGTATCTTGTTCCCCGATATCTCACGTACTAATTACTGCCATATATTTCAAGTATTCCATAACATTAGTCAGAAAATTATACCGCAGTACCGAAGCTCATATTTCAAAGTTTGCCTACATGTCCAAGGAAGTCCTGCATTCTTGTGTGTACCATCGAGGGTGATTTATAACCGAGTGGACTACCCTGGCATTAAAGTAGTCGCTGTGCCGTTACCTGCAGCTTTCTCTCTTGTGATGGTCGGGAGTGCGCACCAAGTAGACCCATTTCAATATGTGGGGACGCCATGTTTACGTATAATTATAGTGTTTTGGTCGCGATCATATATTTTTTGTCGATGGTCTATTATTAAATTGGGATGACAGGTCAGAGGCGTACAAATCGACGGTTATACACGAGTGTGATACCTGGAGATTTTTCCCAAGGTCTGAATTCATATCATCGCTAAAATTTTTGGTCCAATCCGAGAAAGCTTTTCATATATGAGTGCTGAGAAGAAAGAGAAAGATGATTGATTGTATAATAGTTATTCATGATATGAGTGTTAAAAGTGCGTTTTATTTTGTAAGTGAAAGAGTACGCTAAATGAGCGGAGCGAATTGAACAATTTCACGAACAAAATAAAATCACTTTCAACACAAATACCATACAATGTTTTTGTACGACTGCCCTATTTTGATAATGAAATGGGCGAATTTGCAATGACAATAAACTTCAAAATGCATTTTAATGTTCAAATAATCAAAAGGTTGTTGTGAATGGCAAACGTTCCCAACGTTATGATTACTAACAAATGAGAAAAGACGCTGTCATTTGAATTTCGTTCCTGTCCAATTTTCGTCTTGGGTTTTTAACTGCTTAATATGTTTGTCGACAGTCCAATTATTAATAAAAGTGACGATCTGGTTGTTCCTGTGGATATTGAAGAGTCTGCAAGAAGAGCAAATCTGGAACTCCTACCTAAAAAATCTGTTCAGCAGTACGATATTGCATATAACAATTACAAAAAATGTAGAAGGGAACTTCAGTGAACCTGTTTTCCTGGCAAACTCAGAAGAAAAATCAAAAATATGGAGTTCATCAACTTTGTGGAGCAAATTTTCAAGCGCCCTTTTTAAAAATGGTGTGGATGTTAGTAAATATTTTAAGTTAATAGCATATTCAAAACGGAAAAGTGAAGGATATCGTCCCAAAAAATCGAAAATTCTCACTCGTGAACAAGGTGGAAAGTTTATAAATGGAGCACCAGATGAGAAATACTTGATGGTTATTCGTTTCGGATTATTTGGAGCCTATCGGCGTGAAGAATTGTGTAATTTATCAGTGGAAGACATCGAAATAACAAAAAAATCATTGGTTATACAACTTCCAAACACAAAAACGAAAGTCAGTCAATCAATTTTAACATTGTTTGCTGTCATTAAAAGTGTCACTTTTGATGGCAGTTGTACAAAAGTTTTTTTTTTTCGCTCCAAAACCACAGAATATCTAACTGTAGTTGGGTATTCTGTGCCAAATCTAAGTGTTAGCAGAGGGAATTTGAAGGGGTACCATACAGTTCTGCGTATGATACACGAGAACAGATAAAAACCCCTGAATAAACTCTGTACATGTGCAGTGATACTGAATTTGTACAAAAATATGCTGACCACTCGTCCTACGGACTCGTGATGTTTCCAAGCAACTCATATTCGATAGACTTATCACGGAAATTCAATATCTTGTGGTATTACCACTGACTATCAATCGGATCCAAAGAGTGCAGCTCTCAGCTCTGTCTGTTGATTAATAAGAAAGAGGCCGAATCTCATCAAAATCAACTTCGGCCCATCCAGAAGGTTCAACTACTCTGTCTGTTCCCAACGGTCCTCCTTCGTGGCCGAGGAAAAAACGAAGGTACGTCGAGAAAATGGTCCGTCGACGGGCCTATAATCTGTCTTGATCGCTTCATCTCGTTACCCAAAAATTACCATCCGAAACTTGAGGTTCGTGCTCTAGAGATAAATACCCAATCGACAAGTCGTGATGAATGTGGTCTTCACCAAATAACAAACACAAATAAGCTGGTACAATACCTTGTTCAACAAGAATTCGTCGAATACCCACTTTCCTCTCAGCTCTTTCGGCAGGTGCGTTCAAGTGAAATTCGACGATCAAGAGAAGATTATATAGTGACATAATGTCGTTGAGCGACCTTAGTGAAAAATAGGTACAAGTGGGCGCAGCTATTTTGTTCACTATCCTATTGTTGCTGAATATTGATGATGTTTCGTGGCAACAGGTGCGAGCATTTATGAATTTGGTGGTTGAGTGATTGATTAACCACAAGTTCAACGGATCTCTCCATTTTTCCGTTTGGGCAATTGTTGAACGGTTGAACGTTTTTTCTTCCATTGTACTTCTTAATAGATACTTATGACGATAAGATTAATGAAAAATTGCGAACGTAGGCGTAATTCAAGTATTTGGGAATTTGACATTCAGAAAAATTTCGTTAAATGGGTGTGGAATGAATGAACTAACCTTTATTGTGTTCTTCATGAAGATATTCTGTAGACCGTGTACCTTCCTATTTCCTTTTTCGTAACATAAAAGATATTCTTGAAATAAAATTTCTATTCGGATTTGATTCCCACGCAACAGCAGAGTTCAAATGAAGAAAATCCGTATCAAATTAACATAAAACGTCTGAAGAAAGAGGAAAATCTAACTGCTCTGAAGTACCAGCAATGTACCCCAGGCAACACGAATTGAACAAATAGGATTTCAACAACAAAAATTCAATGCCCATTCATATAATATCAGCTTGAAACAAAATGAGATATAATTCCAAACAGTGGTTACTTTATATGTCCCAATAGGTAACAAACTCCAGAATTCAATGAAAATAACACTTACCTTGGGGCACAAATATCCTTCACGAAATTCCACACAATAACGAACCTCATGCAGCCCAGTAACACCAAGTAATACAACACACAACTGACTAATCTATCCACAAAACCCCTCTTGATGTCTCGGTAAACTCGCTGTTTATACAAGTGGGATTTGATAGCCTCTCTAAGATATCACATGGAGAGGTCTGAAGGATATCGTATGGCGAGGTCTCCAAGATATCGCATGGAGAGATTTCAAAGATATCGCCTGGCGAGGTGTTCAAGATATAGCATGGGCACATCAGTGGGAACTTTGCTTAGTAACATCACATAGAGATCTCTGAGACCTCGTGTGAAGATTGACAGCATTATTTCAAGTCCCAAAAAGTCTTTCCCAAATCGTTCCGTGCATGTGATAACACACTCTCTGCAAGACGTTCCAAGAGCAACAGCAGCGGTATCATTGTCTATACTCCATTCACTTTTATTTAATCACATAGCAGGTCATGGTTTCGTTTTCAGGGGTTGGTGCTCCTGATGAAAAGCACAGAACATATGATGAAAAGTCAGTGCGCGCACAGAAAATATCGTTAATGACAAAACGACGATGCCAGTTTTTATTTACATCAAAGTAAAAGTTTCAAAGATATTCCACATTTTGTTAGGGTTACAAATTGTTCGCAGATTTTTGGTATTTAATCGATATTTGCGAAAATCCAAGATTAACGTATGTTTATTTTTTTAAGCACCAGTTTGGAGCGTGAGGACGATTTTCAAGACAAGGATGAATGTTTACATTTCGAGGTTGAAGGGGTACATGGGAATTTAGTTGAAGAAGCTGTTATTTGGACAGATATCGCAGTAGATGGATCGGATGGAGCTTCGAGAGGTCGATTAGAATGATATTTTTCAGGTTTTCCAAGAAATTTGGCGATATCTGAGCAGATTTGCAAAATTTAGGTACCTCACTGATGAGGTGGAACTTAGACCTAATTCTCCTATAAGAAACGCCTTTCAAAGGTCGAGATGGTGAAAAATGTATTCTTCAGATGTTGTTTGAACAAACGCAGCCGAGTTTTATATCCCAACATTGATTTTAAGAAAGTTATCAACAAAATAAAATTGACATTATTCTTGATTCTTGTAATTACCCATCAATTCATCTTATATCTTTGGATTGATTTTTTTTAATGAATTGATGTCGTCAAGTCTTGAACTTTCAGTTCAAGAGGATAATAAACATTAAATCTTCACAAGCATGCATATGAAAATTATGTGAAAGCAATGCAATTTTCTTCCATGGCGAAAAATAATATATTTCAACAGTGATCTTTTGTACTTTTCATGCAAATAACTAGAAAAGGAATCCTTTCTATCAATTCATATGAACGTTAATTATTTTCGTCCATCACATCTTTTCCAATTCATTCATTTTCGGAATAAATTCACATTCTGAGTAATACGCTAAGAATGTAGAAAGGGCAACATAGTGTTGACTTGGAACATAAAAATATTTTGAAAAACGTCATAACTTCTATACAGAGTGGAATGTGTCAAATTTCCAAGGCCAGAGTTGTGATTTTATAATTGTGAATGAAGTATATGTATTTATTTTGTGGCATATTGAATTTTTTTTTATTTGCGGATGATATGTTGGTACATACTGCCATTTCATGTGCCAAAAGGTGATGTTTTCACATTCCATCCGAAAGATATCCATAAAAAATTCGAATACGTATATGCGAATAGAGGCATCTCAATTTAAATCCAAAGGTAGGCTATGTTTATTGTGAAGATTCTTTGGTTTCATGATCGTAACATCTTGTTCAGTTGATACATGGCTCGGGCGCCAGTTACAATAGGTTCTACATGGTCGTCAAGCCTTCACAAAAGTCTTCTCTTAATCTGGAATAGCTTTTACTGGGTGGAGAAGGGCTCGATTTCAATCTCAGAAGTTATCAATTGAAAAAGCGATTTCGCCATCAGAGTCTCTAATATTTTTACTGCAATGATGCAACAGTATCCGGCATTTGCGATATGCTCATAGAACAAATACCGTTCTTGGACGCGTATCAGCGATAGTCATCTGTTGTCCTTTTGCGAACAGCGAGAAGGAGTTACATATTCAGCAATTACAGAAATGCCAAATACGTCAACGCTCACCTCTGTGAAATATTCATCGTTCTGCTGAATCCATCTAGTAGTCCGAATAAACGACCGCTTCTCGTGTTCATCTTTATTTTATGCAGTGGCTCACGATGCAGCATCGAAACGACTTCTACGAACATGCGGTATATTTACGGTAAGCATGAACCGAAATTAATGGACGTTTGGCTGGAGATCTATGGGTCTGTTGCCTCCCATATTATGGCGGTGGATGGAATTCACCAGGATAAATGCAGCCATGCGAGTGGACGACCTGATCCTCAACAATCATCACTTGGTGAATCATTCGCAAATGTTGAGACATCTGTTTGAGTAGCCCTTCGTTCTGAATTGGCCTCCAAAGTATCAAAAACGCAAAAAAAACATCAGTTATCTTATCAAGAGAAGACACTTGGAAGACATATCTGCAGAGGTTGTAAATCTGCTGATGTGTATGAATAATAACCCTTGATAACCAATGATTTCTCTTCTGTCTTGGTGAAGGCTTGCTTAGGGATAATGCGTCTTAGATCGGTTTTGGTTTATTTGAGGTTCTGAAGAAACTATCAAAGTCACAGTGTGGCTCAAAAGCCTAGAAAAATTAAATGTCTTAGTTTATTACAGGTTTGTTCATCAGAAGAACCCTTCTATTCCTCTTTCGATGTAAGTCTGACCAAAATTGAACTGCAAACCAGTTTTTCAGCTTCCAGTTCTTTTTATTTTGTTCTTTTCGCTATCGTGATTATTTCTACGTAATGGCCATCAACAGTAGTTCGATGGAATCCAGTGGGCTCAAGGGAAGTGTTAGATGATCCAAACCAGTACGTCGCCCACGATTCCGAGCGTTGCAAGTTGAGAATCGCCACGTTATCAGTAAATCATAATACCGGTTAACTGCGCGACAAACCTAATCATGTAATTTACACCTGTTATACCGAAAAATTTATCGACGACACTCTCGTATTTATTAATCTTAAATTACATGATTAATATGTGTATACTGGATTTAATAATTTATCGTCCATTTACTGTCCTTCCTAGGCCTCTACATGAAATATTACGCTTACACTTACAACTTACATACTTCTGAGGTATTCGAATATCCTAATAGATCGGTGCTTCTCTCTCTCAAAACAAATTTCAGTTGATTTGTTGTGTGTCATTGGGGATATATGGGAGGTGGTCCAGTGCTGCTGGTATGTTGATGTCTAAGTAGGAACTTCGACTAATCTTGTAATTTCGAGAGCTTACACAGATAATTTAACGGTTTGCAGCAGGTCTTAATGGTACGGGAAGATGCAGGCCTTCTACCATGTTCATGTCGGAATTCTCCATGGATTTATAGGAGGAATGGAAAAAAATCAGCGTTAGCAATATACATCATTTGTTGTAGCTTTTAGCATGCATAAAGCGCATAGTTTAGGATATTACTGTTTCGTCTTGTTGATTGCGATATTACCAACAGACCTAGGAGTGGACGCCGAAGATGTACCACGTTCCAAAGATTAGCTTCTGACAGTGTATGTCAGTGTTGATACTGACTGGTCGGATCATGGGGTCGCATCACTGGGTACTGTTTGCTCCTAGTATTGCGTTTTCAATTCACTTTCAAGCGAAAGAACTATTTTCATGGGTCTTTCGTTTGAAATGAAACAGGAGGATGAACTTATTTTCTTCTATTCTTGAAAGAAATACATCAACTTTCGAAATGAAATCGATTTCAATTATTTCATTAAGAACTCCAACACTGACTTTACCCACCAAATTTCAAAGTGGAATCATTATCAAATGCAACTTGAAATAAAACCACACTACATTGAACGCCCACCTTAAGGGTCTACGTCCCTGAAAAAAAGGGAGTCAGAACCGAATTATTTTTTTCTGATTGATGAAGGGATGTATGAGGGTATTAAGATAAAAATAATAAAATAAGTATTTTATAAGTATTAAATGAATGAAAAGGATATTCCCCATCATTTTTGGTAATTTTTCAACATTTCCACCATCAAAACGAACAAATATTTTTGTGTTTTTTCATTTCAGTATTGAAGTCTATCATTTAGTTAATCAAATGTCTATCTCCTTTTTCTTTCAAAATTTACCGTTTTTTTGTAAATAATATTACAACAATGTGTTGTTTTCGCGAAATTTATGTCCTTGAATTTTTCTCTTCGAAATGATAAATATCCATTTTTACCAAAGACATTTTATTAAGGATTTTATTAGCCGTCGATTAGTGAAAATTAATTGTTTCTTACAATCGTGGATTCTTAAATGGAATTGAATTTCTTTTAAATGACCCGCCTTGCAGCTATCTACTCTCAGATGACTGGTGGAGGAAAATTAGTGTATTATACAGTCAGTGTGAGATCTAGTTCAGGGTAGGATTTCTTGTTAATATTCCCTGCGCCCCAACATTTGTTCTATTAAGCTGAATAATCCAATAAATAAAAATTAATGCACTGCACCGCCATCTGGCGGTATACGTTTCCTATTTTGGAGGCTGAAGACTCTTAAGGAACACGTGAACGTGAAATGCTTCAGGAGGCTTTTTCTTGGGTTTTGGTCGAAATTTGCCTGAAGCCTGTTTCGAATTCACACCAAGACACATCGCATGCAAGCCTCTATTCCATAAGCCGAGGAAAAAGTGTATATTCTCTGGATTCCTATCGAAAGTGGAACGTTGCGAATATTAGTTGACACAACAGAGATTAACTTTTTACCGAGACCGACAACACAACGCATACACTGCTTTTTACCCATTCCAGATTTATGGTCGCCATTGAGAGTGCGACTCGGTTTTTCCATAACCATCAAACCAATTACGACGGAATCCTCTCCCTTTTTGCCACCCGACAGGGACTTTCCCAGTATGCGAAAACGATTAGCGCGCATCTATCGCGTCTACGTTTCTCGCCGTTCGGAGTCCCCTGAAAAAATGGCCTTAAATTTCTCGCTAACTCGAGAATAAAGGAACGGTACATAATTCGAGAGGTCTGGTGGTTTTTCAGCGATCTCGGTAATAACGAAGCTACGTGATCGGAGGAACATGAGATGCCACTTATCGCTGCTACTGGCTACCCCGCTAGCTACGATTTCTCCCCATGGGCGGGGAGAGACCCAGCTCGCTGGGTCGGACATTCCAGACTGAAATGTCATTGTCGTTGTCAAAAAATATTAGTTGGAAAATTAGCGTCTGTGAAATATACAGGGTGAGTCTTTGACTTGTAGGTACATATATTTTAACTGTAGATTCTTGATGCTAAAAGAAACCTTTTTTTCATTTTCCATTTTTCCGAATTCGGCTCTGTTAAAGCGATATAGCCATTTAAAAAAAAGTGCTGAAAACGTGCCTGATATTATTCTTCACAAACACCTCAAAGTTCGTATTTTTCGATTGAGACTGATGTGATTATTAGATATTTTAGGTGATACATTTAAAAAATACTCAAGCACTAACCTTATTTGAATAAGAATGTTACAAACACGATATTTCCTAACAAAACACTTAGTTCTGTCCGATCATTTCGGCAATTGAAAAGCTATATTTCTCACACCAAAATAAATTCCTTCTTCGATTGTCCTGACGTTTAGTTTATAGACACTAATAATTTGTTCATATTTTCCTCGATATTCTAAAACGATCTCATAAAAGTTGGTTTTTCACTAACCTATTCTAACTCCATTAACCAACGTCATATGATTCGGGGTCAATGACCTAACCTTACCACATCCTCTGTGATATTCCACAGAACTATAGAGAAGACGATGCCAGATTGCCGATTTTCTCTTCAAACAATGCGAACTCAAGAAAGCAGTACGTCCCCTATCTTTAGCGGATGAACTATCGCAATCGTTAAAGGCGTCTAGGCGTTGCTCTTTGAAAATGCCAAACGAGTAGTTCTGATTCTCGCCAATATAGCGCTACGTTCCTAATTTCAGTCGCCAACGGCCTACTACTCTTCACTTCAGAAGGCCGTGGATGTAGCCGCGACGCAAGACCGTTGTTCTGTGCTCCAACCAGTCCAACCTAAAACGTTAGTCAGTGATACCATACGAAGTTCACGCTTTATTTATTTACAGACTTACAGAGAATGAAGCAAACAGGTGATGATTATGTAACGACTTTCAGTGAATTGATGTAATAGTAGTGTCGTTCTGGTGTCGAGTTATATTGTTTCGATAGATATTTTGCTGAAGGACCGGTAACGATTTTATGTCCCACGAATGTGGAATTTTATTATTACATATCTCTACATCAAACGTTTTTTCATCATAGAGATTTTAGTCTTGACAAAGTTGATAAACATTCTGACAACGTTGGTAACTTGTTGAAAGACCAGAGGAGAAATAATATTCGATGAAATTCAACTCAGGACAGCATTCAGATTATTCCTGAAATTCATGATTTTTTCCTCTAATTCAATCTTATACAATTAGGAATAACTGGAGAACTTGCGGAATGCCTAATTCTAAAGAACGACGAGAAATCGACAAACCTAGTTTTTCTTCAACACTTTCGGCTGCAGCTGCAATATTCTCTGCTGTTCTTTAGCGACGTGCACGGGTTTTATTCTTCACATCACTAACTTGTCCCAACAGCTCAAATTTTTCCACCTATGTCTGTATTGTGGTTCGACAAGGTGCTTCACGAAGATCCAAAAATGTTCTAGTTTTACGAACCGCCTCTGCCAAATTGTCATCCGTTTTTAGTGAATTTTAATTATTTCAATGCGTTGTTGAAGCGTGTATCGTTCCCTTTTTATGATGGCGTAGTTTCTCTTTATCAAATTTCAAAAAGTGACAGCTTTAAAACTGGCATCTACCCAAATAGCGGGCTATTCAATATAGCACCTCTCATCGGAAAACCCTTCAGTAGGCTTCCGCGGTTCCGCCACTGACCGCCGGCTCGGTTCGGAACCGCATCCACGAAGTTGAATGGGAGGGTTTAGCCTTAAAATTTATACATCTCTTAAGTGAGCTGGACTCGCGCTGAAACGTTTCAGATAAAAGCCTTGTTTTGTTTATTTAACCACTGATACCGCTGACTGAAGAGAATAATTTCCGAGGGACAGCTTTCGACAACTAGCTCCCATCAGTTCGGGAGAGATTGATAAAGTAGCCCGGGTCTTATACAAATTGCCGATGAATGTACGCTCTTATATGATGTGATTAATCATCATTTCTGATTATCGTGGACTGGTGATCCCCTTTGCTGGCACTCAACATGCAGTGTTCTAGTTTTGAAGAAGTCCTATCTAGGTCTGTGTTGCTTTATTGTCATTTCAGTATGTTTCTGCCTTGAATTATTCCATTCTCTTGGTGCCATAAAACCATATTATGATAAACCGATGACGATATCTTTCAACTTATAAATTATTGGAACCGTTATTTGAAATGAACTGAACTTTGGTTGATTGATTACTCTATTCAAGGTGCATATTCCTCAATTAAAACTCATTCAATAACCCTCCTGGTATAAAAGTTACAGCGTTACAGACTCATGAATCCACGCAAAAATACCATAAAACCCCTTGAAAAAGATAAATGGTTCATATTGTCGAAAAGACCAAGCATTTTGGAATATAAAAGTATTCTTATGTTTTTTCAATGAAACGCTTCGTTTTCGAGTTATTCCTAATTGTATACGATGAACTTTGAGGAAAAATCATGAAATTCAGGAATAATCTGGATGCTACCCTGGATGAAATATCATCGAATATTATTTTTTCTCTGGTCTCTAAACCAGTTGAAAATGTTGTCAGAATGTTTATCAACTTGGTCAAGACTAAAATTTCTACGATGGAAAAAAGTTTTATGTAGAGATATGTAATAATAAAATTCCACAATTGTGGGAGATACAATTGAAATCTAAGAAGCATGAAATTATAAATAATTTTATAGGAGCAATTTCTATTGAAATTTTATTGTTACCAGTCCTTCAGGAAAATATGTATCTAAACAATGTCCTCTTGGAATTCCAACTCGACACTACACGGTTATTCTCACATCAATTCACTGAAGGTCTTCACATAATCATCACCTGTTTGCATTAGTATATAGTTATCGCTTCATGGGAGCACAGACTGGTCTGTGATGGGACACAGAACAAAGGTTTGTCTTGCCTGCGGGCTAACTCGCATTGCGAGGTAGCGCACCGTTAGAGGCGACTGAAATTGAGATCGTAGCGCTATATCGGCGAGAATCCGAACTACTCGTGTAATTTCCAAAAAACAACCTCATAACCCCTTTAGCGGAAAGTAAACAGAACTAGTGCCCTTGCGATAGTTCATCCGTTAACGATAGAAGGCGTACTGATTTCTTGGTTTCGCCTATACCATTGTTTGAAGAGAAAATCAACAATCTGGCATCGTCTTCTCAAGAGTTCTGTGAAATATCACAGAAGATGGGTTAGTTTAGGTCATTGACCTCGAATCCGATGACGTAGGTTAATGGAGTTAGGTTAGGTTAGTGAGAAAACAATTTTTTTATGAGAAAGTTTTGGGATATCGTGAAAAAAAACAATCTGTCAGTGTTTTTGTTAGGGAATATCGTGTTTGTAACATTTCTATTCAGAAAAGGATAGTGCTTGTGTATTTCCAAAATGTATCACCACAGAACATCTAATAATCGCCTCAATTTCAATCGAGAAATATTAACTCTGCATCAATTCCAGAGAATCGTATCAGGCACGTATTTGACCCAATTTTTTCTCCAACAGAGCCGAATTCGGAAAAATGGAAAATGAAAATAAGGATTCATTTGACCTCAAGAATCGACAGTTAAAATATATGTACACGTCAAAGACTCTCAGTCTCTCACTGTATATTTCCTTCACGTCTAGACATATGCGTTTTAATTATTTGAGTAAATTTTCTGAACGAAACTTAAATCTTCGCGAGTTGTTTTCTTATTCCCCAAATCAGAAGGCGGAAAGTGGTGCTCCCATTTTGCATACTCGTCCTGTTTCTCATGTTCCTCATCTCGCAGTCCTATCACGAACACTTCACGTCGTTCCCAAATTGAAAGGCCATAAAGATAAATCGATTATCTAATTATCCCAGCGATAACGACACTCCAAGAACAACGCTCTCCCAGTTTCAACATGTGCGATTGGCCCCTTTCCTATCTCGAGTACCAATTCATCCGTACAAGCTCCAGAGGTGCGCCGTCGGCTTCCTTGACGTCTGCGAGTCTGTTCTCGAGAGGGCTCTTGTGACGTCTGGTAATAATGCCGGCCCTATGCAGAGAATACTTGTTTTGTGTTTGCTATTCATACCTTTAACAAATGCTCATCAATCACTCGGAACCAATTTATCTAACCGAACGCTCCTACTTTCGGCCCGCCGGAACGTGTACACTAAAAAATTACCGCCTATTAATAAGTTGGAAAAAAAAACTATCGCGGCACAGTTTGAACTTACGAAGGTCGCGGAGGTGTATTCTCGTTCCTCGTTTCTACGTGTACGTATGTTGTTAACTCATCAGCGTTTAGTTTGTAATTACTAAACTGTTTTATTTCCCCATTAGCGATAATAGGCGCAGATTGGTCGAAAATCGTGAACGGAAAAACTGTTGTTTCGTTTCAACACTTGCCCTGTCTGACTGTCTGGGTTTTGAGGTCTCTGATGGATTGTTGGAAGAATGCGGAATTTTTGTTGGAGCTGAGGATATGCAGTATGGAATATAATAGGTGAAAGAAAACACTATACCAGGTGATTTTTAATCTCTCAACAATTTTAATCTCTCAACAGCTCAATAAAGTTCATCTTCAGTAGTAATCACGTAGGTGCAGAAGCTGAAAAAAAAAATGAAAAAACATAAAGAAAGCTCAAAAAACAAAACAAAGCATAAAAAACAATCTAACAATGAAAAAAAAAGCTACATAACGAGCAAATTGACATGACGGAATAATAAAATGAAACAAAATAAACAAAAGTCAAAATGAACAAAAACCGGTTAAAAAATAAAACTGGATGGAAATGGTCAATACAAAATAGTAAAAGTTCAGTAACATAAAATCTTTAAAAGGTCATTAGCATTAAAAGGTGAACTAATCAAAAATCAGAGAATGCAAAAAGGTGAACGAAGTAATAATGGAAAAAAAGGCAGAATGTCACGGAAAACTTACATTAAAATCTTCAAACACAATTCACAGAAAATCGCTCAGAGTCATGTAAATGATCCAAAATGATTCAAAATTTACAAATAATTCATCTAGGAAACTTAAAAGGGAGCTTACGGCACAAAATAATGTATAACGAATATAAGTGAACAAAGAAACGAACAAACATGACTAAAATACAGAAAAAAAGTATGAGTTGTAACGTTACTTTCGAAACCGAAATTCAACGGAACGTTGATTCTACGCTATACATATACAGGGTGAGTCTTTGAGTCGGACATATATTTCAACTGTAGATTCCTCCAATCAAACGAAAAACTTTTTTTTTATACCATTTTTCAAAATTCGGTTTCGTTTGAAAGTTAGTGTCGAAAATCCATTAAAAAAAAAACGTTTTTGATCATATTATTATTTCAAATGCACTGAATTTTGGTTTTGGATTGTTTACTTTATTCATGGTGCATATTCCTCAATCAAAACTCATTGAATATGTCCCCCTGTATATAAGTGACAGCGTAGCCGACTCATAAATCTACGCAAAAATACTAAAAAACTACTTGAAAAAAAAAGGTCATATTTTCGAGAGGATCGATTATTTAGTCCTATGTTTTTAAAACAAACGCGTCGTTTTCGAGTTTTCCCCAATTTCACCCGATAAAATTTGACGAAAAAATAAAAATCATAAGAATAATCTGGATGCTTTCCTGGATTTTTGATATCACAGAATGGCTGAAATTTATGAACTCTCTGATCTATATACAAGTTAACAATGTTATCAGAATGTTCATCAACGTTTGATGTAGAGACATGTAATAATAAAATCTAACAAATGTGGGAGATAAACTTGAATTCTAAGAAGCATGAAATTATACATTTTATACGCACAATTTTATTAAAAATACCGGTCCATATTGAAAATAAACGTCAATGAAATACAAAATTCAGATATTAATGATGAATGTCCATATAAACCACATTGAAACAAATGAAAAATAGAATGATACTCAGCACGAAATAATCTATGGCGATGTTTCTATCTGAACAATATCCTCTTGGAATTCTATAAACTCGACACAACACGGTTATTATTACATTAATTCACTGAAAGTCTTCACATAATCAGAATCACTTTCCTCCTCTAGAAATCATTTGACCATTTTACACCATTCACATCACATTGGTTTGGGTGTTTGTGAATAAATAAATGAAGTAGTTAAGTAGAAAAGCGTAAGCTAAACTTCGCCTCATGATTGTACTTCATAGAATGCAAAATAAAGGCCCTTTATTATTATTATAATCGTAGTCCATCATGCCGGTTATCGCTATACGCATGCGTCGTCCGTGGGACGCTCTTTTAGACGCAGAACAACGGTTTTTCTTGCGCGCTGGCTACCTCGCATTCCGGACCATGTTATCTCTCGCAGAGGTTATCACAATTGGCCACCGAGATCTTGTGATTCAACACCTTGCGACTTCTTCCTTTGGGGCCATGTGAAAGATGAGGTCTACGTCAAGAGCCCAGCGTCGATTTAAGATCTCAAAGATGGAATTGGTGAGGCTATCGAGGACATAGGGAAGCCACTTTGCGATTTGGTTATACTAACTTTCATGAAAAGGATATGGTCTTGTAGTCGTGATGGTCATTTGGCTGATGCTTTTTCACATTATTGAGGGCATATCTTCTTTTTCATAATGAAATAAAAAACTGATCATTTATTTGAAGAAATGGTATTTCCTTCGAATGTCAAAATAACACCTCCTAATGAAAAACCCTTCATAAGTAAGGCCATTTGCCATCCAGCCTACAAACATGACACTATTCAACCATCTGAATGTAAATAGACAATCAGGGTTGAATTTAACTGGCAAAAATAAATTAAATATCGAATGAATTCAACTCTAGGTTCTCAGAATGCAGAACCAATATGACGAGTGAGGGTTTATGAACTGTTTGGTAGTGATAATCATAATTTCCCTACTCAGTAGTACTTAGATTCACGTTGGGCGTCAATTGTCGACATTAAGATATAGCACATTCTCGAAGATTCTGATTTCAGAAGATACCATTCGAAATGAAAGAAGGATTCTCCTTGTGCCACCCCTGCTTCGTCCGTAGCTGCTCCACGAAATTATGATGGATATCCCCACGAAACCGATCTCATAAATCTACCACCAATTTATTACCAGCGTACGTAAAAATCGCGCCGGTGCTCGAAACCGAACGCGAATCGGTCCGAGGCGTTAAATTATGACGAAGCGCAACGAATGCCGAACAAATCTCATCAGCAGAAGTGACAAATGCACGGGAACGGCGATTCGTACAAATAAGGCGAAAGAATAATGCAATTTGCCTCGTGGTGCGCTGGTCCATCTGAAGAACGACCGCCGAAGCGGACCGCGAGAAGAGATCATTCTCCCACGCAATCAGGCCATTGCTAAGTAAACAACTGCGAAGGGGGCAAGTGCTGTAAACTAGAACTGGCCGATCGTAATTTTGTGGCGAGAATAAATAAGCTGCACGTCCTTTGGCGATAACTCTCTCTTTTGGACCAGCGGCGGCTCTCGGACCTGCTCGAGGTATGCGATGGGCGAATTATACCATCTGAAAACGATGATGATCATCCATCCTATCGATCAGCTTTAATTCTGAATACGATTAAGAGTTTAGAGGATCACTTTCAGTAGAATTGGTCTAAATATGATCACATTTTCTCTTCAGAACCACTCAGGAAAGAGCAACTCTATGTCATCTACTTGATCATCCAAGAGAATAGTGATGACTGGTTAATCCTTGCTTCGAACAAATATCCCAGCTCTCTTGAAGCAGATTGAGATTAACTTGAAGGTTTTGTACTCTATATCTTGATGGCGTGGAGCTCTGAGACAGCGATTATATCACAACATCAGATGTCCAGCTGCCTCATCGTCTATACCACTTGGTCTTCTGACTTGATGGTATATGACTCTCTTAGTAGTAGCTCGAGTAATACTGACTTTACCAAATCTGTGACTTCACGAAAGCTGACTCAATAGGCCAGCTGAAATTTTGTTTAGAGGGTTCGATATTTAGCTTTTACGACTAGCTGATTTATGGCATCTTTGTCCAGTTAGACTAGAGATTGGTTATATTTTTCTTCTACACTTATCATTTTGCTGTCCTCTTAGTCGTGAGTATGTTTAAATTTTATGGATAAATTGTGATATTTCGAAACAAAACACTCTTCCATTTGTTGTTCATTCTTTTTGATTCGATAGCTTGCAGTTGGGTAAATGGGATCAAATCCATCGCAACCTTAAGGTCAAGCAGTTTTCGCAACTGCATCATCTAAAGCTCGGCCTTCAAATCCACAGCTCCCATGAACTCTAGTATCTGAAAAGGCTGCAAGGAGGTAAAATCCTCGTTCCTACGATCAATTTACTTATCCAAGACATTTCTTGTGGAGTTTTTCCCCTCTTTCCGCAGAAAATACACTCGTTAGTATCTGATGAGCTCATTCCCATCATATGCTGCCTAGGCGACAATGTCCTGTGAGGAGGCGTATCTCATTCTTACTCAGATCCAAATGATTTTTGGAAGAACTTTTTACAGTTTCCTCTTGTTCCAAAAACTATTGTAGTTGCATTTGTTTATACCGCAAAAAGGGTCTGGGCCAGTAAGTGGCGTTTGTGCTCCCTTTCTGGCAAGTGAGTTGACCTGTTTGTTTCCTTAGATTCCTGAGTGAACAGGAATCCAGACTAAAAAGGCCCTGTTTTTTGCCTTCATTATTCGATTCGATAACAAAAATGAGTACTTTTTTTCTTCTTTGAGTAGACTGATTCATTCAAGCAGTTCCTTGAAGGGGAACATGATAGAAAACCATTATAACGACCAAAGCAATAATAAACTATGTTTTCTCAATCTTTGCAGCAATAAATTTGATTAATTTCGGCATTGGTAAAACTACAGGCCCATTAGTAATCATATAAAGGGATAGCAAATGCTACGAAGAACTCATCTAGCAATTCAGCAAGACTAAAACAAGCCAGAGAGATACATATGTTCAAACTCAAATTGTTTGAACTGATACAAATGAATAGATACACTTGAGTGAATGGTAAACTGAAAGATAATGGTGCAGAATTTGACAAAATACAACACAACATTAATTTTGTTCAGGATTATGGCATACAACATAGAGTTATTAGAATCAAACCTTGGCCAAATACCGTTTCAAGCTCATCAATGTTCTTGATCTGTTTGAAATGAATATTAGTTTGTTGGCTTGCAGTATTACTTCGTGCAGGTTTTGACTCTTATATTGGTTCCTTCTATACCTTGACTTGTCCATTGGATGTAGAAGCTTGCGAAGACATTCTAGATAATCATGTTCAATAAATTTCTTCGAACAATAATGATTAATTTGTATATGCCAATTGCAATTTCGAAAGGTCTTCCATTTCTGTGTTTGATTTACGAAATCTCTAGTGAATTCACTTCATAGTCCTGTAACACAACTTTGTAGTGGATCTGCAACTTAACCTAACACTCGCCCAAACATTCGTACGCCATTTGTGGGTGAATTTCAAGTTGACTTTCACTAGCTCAAAGTGTATACATGCCATTGTCTCTGGCGATGCCAGGTTTTTCTAACCGAATGCCGAAGCAACGATGCTTCATCGAAAAAATTCTATAAATCCAGCTATTTGTATGCTTGGTGCCGAAGATCAGGGCCTCCACAGACAACACGTATTTCACGTCCTCTACGTTTTCACCATTTAGGGAGAGCCGTAACATGCTCCGATCGTGTACGTAGACGATGTCTGGCCGTTCATTTCGGTTGTGGTTATTATTTTTATTCTCGCCTAAAACAGACCGATGGCGAAAAGGAGCATTTCCTGACAAGGACGGATGGCATGGGATGAATACGGGATCAGGAGGATTTTGGCGATGCCATATTCAGAGATCGAATCCTCTTATTTGTTTCCTCGAAACAATTAACTCAGTGTATTTTGCAGCACGTTCAAATATGTTTGAAAACTCTTCCACGTAAAAGAATAAAATTAAGAAGAGTTGAAGAATTGATACTTTGACAGTGAGTATACTACTGAGATTCTTGACAGCTCTAATTTGATATAATTACCATATAAAAGTCTACATTTTATGCTCGACCATAGTCTTTGACTTGTACATATATTTTAACTGTTTAACTGAAGATTCTTGAGGCCAAAAGAAACCTTTTTTTCATTTTCCATTTTTCCGAATTCGACTCTGTTTGAAAGATATAGCCATTTGAAAAAAAAACATTGGGCTAAATACGTCCCTGAAATGATACTGTGGAATTGATTCAAACTTCATATTTCTCGATAGAAATTGAGTTTATACATTTAGGACCAATTTAGGGAATACTCAAGTAGTCAAGTACTAACCTTATTGGAATAAAAATGTTGCAAACACGATAATTTCAACAAAAACAGTTAGTTTCATCGCATTATATCTGCAACTAAAAAGCCACATTTATTCCACCAAAATAAGTTCCTTCTTCGATTTTTCTGCAGATTAGTTTGTAAACACTAATAACTTGTTCATATTTTCCTCGAAATTCCCAAACAATATCATGGAGAGAGACTTTTCATTCAGATTCATTATTAAACAACCTAACCTAATCTAATTTGTATCGATTCTATGAATTTTTGCACAGAAATTTCAAGAAGATGCTTGCTGATTTTCTCATCGAGGTTAAGGATTTTTTACGAAACATAGTTTGAATCACGATACATTTGTGTACCGTGGTATAAATATCTATGAATTCTGCCGTTTCCATCATAAATCGACTTTGCCGCCAAATTTTACCACGCATGCGTAGAGCGAAAACCGAAGTATGGTTATCTGGAGGCCAACGTTAAACAATAACAAACCAGAGTCTCTGAACAAACTGTAAACATTATGTGGAGTTCTGAATAATCTGAATACATTCAGTGACTTATTGTTCTAATGTGATTATTATGTGAAGTGAATTAATATAATTTCAACCGTGTCGACTTTATAAAATTCCAAGAGGATGTTGTTTAGATAGAAACATCGCCACAGATTATCAGGTATCGTATTATTTTTCATTAATTTCAATTTAATAAGTAGTTTGTATCGAAATTCATCATTCATATCCGAATTTAGTATTTCATCGACATTCAACTTCAATATGGACCGGTAACTATGAATTTTCAATAGGAACTGTGCGTATTAAATCCTCCTTGGTGTTCAATTTTATCTCCCATTTGTGGGATTTTATTATTAAAATATCTCGACAAAGTTGATAAATATTGTGACAACATTGTAAACTCGTTTAAAGACCAGAGAAGGAATAATATTCGATGATATTTAATTCAGAGACGCATTCAGATTATTCTTGAAATTAATGATTATTTCGTCAAATTTCTCCGGGTAAAATTGGAAATAACTCGAAAACGACGCGTTTTATTAAAAAAATAGGAATACTTTTAGTTCCTTAAATGATTGATTCTTTCTAAAATATGAACCGTTTATCTTTTTAAAGTGATTTTATGGTGTTTTAGCGTGTATTAATTAGTCGACTTTTATACTAGTAAATATATTGAATAGATTTCGATTGAGGAATATGCACCACGAATAGAGTAAAAACTCAACCAAAATTCAGTTCATTCGAAATAACGGTTCCGAAGATATAAACAGAAAAGTGTTTTTTTTTTCATGGATTTTCGACACCCTGTATCTCCCAAACCAAACCGAATTTTGAAAAATAGTATAGGAAAAAAGTGTTTGGTTTGATGAGAGGAATCTACAGTTAAAATATATGTACAAGTCAAAGACTCACCCTGTATAGTTTTATGGTAGTTTCTTAAAAATAAACTTTTTATTCGCAGAAATAGGACAAATTTTTTGTGCATACGACCAAAAAGCCTCAACCCTATCTGCTATACAAGAGATTCCCTTCAGAACTAAACAACCCATATGTTAAAACGTTCTTTGTCTAGCTAACCTCGAATTATAAAACTTTTAAAATGAAGAAACGGAATCCAAGAAGAATTCTTACGAGTGGAAACAGTTAGAACATTCGTAGACAATGGTTATCGACAAAATGAATCACCAGAAGAGAATACAATCGAGAATTATAACTAATAATGCATATTTCTGCAGCAACAACAAATCCACAGCCCTCAACGTGCATATTATGGGTTCTGTCCTTTCTAACTGGGTACCATTTACATTGCGAGTCGTTATGATGAATTGTATCTGACATTTTAGAGTGGTATCGATCTATAATTATCATTGCAGGTTTAACGTTTCACAGGAGGTTCTCGCATAGCATTCTGCAGGTTCCCAATCAGCATATGATTATATGCATTACCCGACAATATGCATAAATTGTTTACAGCAAAATAAACACCTGTATCGGTAATGAACCAATCTGCATCTGATTCTCCATAGGAGAGATCTGTTAGCTGGCTCGATAACCATCTTTATTTCAGCGCAGGGTAAATGTCTTGCGAGTCTTCGTGGCTCGTTAGTCCGCAGACAAAAACCACGCTAAATATCATCGGTACTCCGGTAACTGATTGTTAGATGCTGAAATTACATACTGTACCAGAATTCATATACGTAATTATATGCCTGTCTGCCATGAGAAAATTATGAAATATTTGTTCAGGTATTTTATTTTCGGATATCTCAATTCGAAAGTTTATAACGTTTTCAATCGTGGAAAAAGAAAACTTCGATTAAATGAAGGAGTTTTAATAAGTGATTTTGGAGAAAAAAGTGGTTTTGAACTGAAGGACATTTATGACCCTGTTCTTTTTGTGGGAGATTATATTTTCAGAACAATTTCCTGTAGAGATGCAGTATTTTGCTCATTGTGAGAGTCAATCTGGTAGTCAAGCTCCTATTAAAGAACTGAACTCTTATGTCATCTACTCAAAGCAGATATGTGAGTGCCAAAGCAAACTGAATGAAGTGGGCAAGAAGAACAAGGTCTTTTGTCTTGGTTTCTGGTCACTCACGAATTAAAGCCAACGAAGAGTTCTAGCCAGTAAACTAACACAATTGCCACCGACTGGTGCAGAATCTTTCTGTGGTATAGGTAGATGCACCTGTAAGAGACAGTTCTTGCAAAAGGATGAAACTGAAGGAGAGAAGCAGTCTGGAGAAATCTCCTAGATATGGATCATTCCAAAAAGTTTCTTTGGCAGTTCGGAACTGTAAGAGCCAAGAACTAGTCGAATCACAGTAAGAGAAAGATAAGCCTTCTCACTAACTTCCACATAGGACATTGTTGCCTTAGGAAGCATATGATGAGAATGGGCTTGTCAGAAACTGTTGGAGGGCGAGCTGTAGATTGTGTAGTTGCGAAATCAGCTCTGTGATTGGTGGCACAGTAGACTTTAAGGTCGCAATGGAAGATAACCCCCTTACCAAGCGGCAGACTAACTATAAAATGCATAGTGTGCATAATATGGACAATCGACCAATCAACACGTAAAGCGGTGTCCATTTAAGAGCCATATTTTTCCGGTGGCTACATTTGAATTTATTTATGGAAAGAATAGCAGGTAACAGATCTGCAGAAAATCCTTTCCTGATTGCATCCTGTACTCGATGTGCGGTTCTGTCTATTTTAACTAAACGATTGGAATAGGTCAATTATCTCCGTTATTTGAGTGAATTGAGCTGAATATTAATGAAAACTCAATAATTGATGATGGATTATAATCGACTATAAGCAATTTGTTGAGAGTAGATAACTAGTATCCCTGGGATATTACTGTTATTCATCTCGAATGATTTCATGTTAGGAGGAGCATCACCACAAGAGTATATTATTTTACAATAAATTTTTACGACCTTATGGATGAAACTGTTACCTTGGAGGCTGACTGAAAAAGTTAGAGAGGGTTTTTACTGGCGAATGGAGGATATAACTGACGAGTCGCAGGCGAGTCAGTTACCTCCTTGAGCCAGTAAAACCCGTTACCTTGCGTGTATTGTTTTATATTTTATTTGTTTCTCATTTGTAAAAAGGTTAGATAAATTCCAAAAAAATTTCAATAATTTGTCGCAAATGTCGTAAGCTATGGAAGCGTTGCCATGAACATGTCTGTTTATTTTACTTTACATTTGTTTTGGCGAAAGCGAAAATGAATGTACCAAAAGAAATTATTGAGGCAGCCAGCAGTGAAGCTTCAAGTTTATTATCTGCAAAATCAGCTTCAAGGTACGAGCGAGAATACGACGACTTCAAAAAGTGGCAAAACAAAAATAGTGCGATTGGGGTAACTGAAGATGTTTTGTTGGTCTACTTGAATCAACTAGCAGCTAGAATCAGCCCTAATACTTTATGGGCAAAATGGTCTATGCTGAAAAGCTGGGAATGAAAGAAAATGCCCCTGCTCGCAGGTTTGTTTTCCTTGAAAAATTTATTGAAAAATATGACGTTTAGTTGTCATTTCAGATTTCAAAAGGTAATAGCGTTTCTGAAACGAAAAAAATGAGCGTTATACGCCAAAAAAGGCCAAGGTATTAAGTAAAGAAGAGGCTGAACAATTTCTTTTACATGCTCCTGATGACCAGTGGTTGCTGGCGAAAATTGTAACAATATTTGGAATTTTTGGATGTTGTCGATGTGACGAAATTCTCTCCTTAAACATGAATGATGTAGAAGCTATGGGAAAATACGTTATTGTGACATTGCGGCAAACAAAAAATTTAACAACAAGAAGATTTACCATAACCGATGATGGCTGCAGCTTCAAGCCCTGCATGTTATACAGATAATATGTGAATCTTCGGCCTCCTGGAACAGAAAGCCTAAGATTTTTTTTGACACACCGACATGGAAAGTGCATTTCCCTTAATGCTGGCCAGCACACTATTGGTGGTGTCTCGAAGCAAATAGCGAAATATTTAGGTTTAAAAGACTCAGAGTTATACACCGGCCACTCTTTTCGCAGAACTGGAGCCACTATGGTTGCGGATTCGGGTGGAGATATTTTAGCACTAAAGCGTTCAGGAGGGTGGAAGAGCACCGAAATTGCGATGAGTTATGTCGATGATTCGGTCAACAAAAAAATCGAAATGTCTAGCAAATTATTTGGTAGTAAGGAGAGTACAAATGTTCTGCAGACCTCGAGTTCAGCAGTGTCTGAGTCAACAGATGGTTCATCATCATCAGTATCAACTCTTTCATCATCAAAAATCTGTGTTACTGGAAATAACAATTGTACCATGATTTTCAACATATATGACGATAAAACAAAATTTTCTAATGTAAATAATACCACTAACTTGTAAAAATTTTGCAAGTTAACTGTCAGTTTTACAAGTTAGTGACTTGATAAAATAAACTTTCTTGATTAATATTGTGTTTATGGAAACTGACGTTTACAAATGAGAAACAAATAAATGCATTTACAGACACCTGAGGTAGTCTAGATCATTCCACGCAGCAACTACACGATTGTAGATGAAATCCTGTCTCTGAGATGTTCTGAAAATTTTCCTAATCAGTTTAAAACCATGAAAACGAAAACGACTGTATCAAAAGTCTAAAGGGAAGTACAAATTATTTCGTGTATGATGAATTTGATTGAACCACGCCCAATATCGCGTTACCGAAGCAAAGAGTGAAATGAAAAAGGAGGTACCGGGGAGAGAACGAGTCTCGCCAATATGAAAATTCATGTAGGAGCCTGTCAGTTGAACCGACAATTTGATTAATATATCGTGGCATCGTCGCGGGTATCGACGAAAAGAACATTACACGGTCCTACCCATTTTTTCCGTTTCTAATTAGTAAACGTCAGGATCGTTCGGACACCCAGGTCCAAAAACAAAGACCACATGTCAACGAGAGTAATGAATCAATCGGACCACTTGCTCAGGATTCTAATTAAAAATTCCGTTAGCTGTAAGGAGTTGGTGTTGATATTACGTTTTTCTCTTGCATTGTGTTTATTGATTAAGCTCTTGATAAGATTATATACCGAGAAAAAGATGACTTGAATTGAACATCTATTTTTTCCTATTTTGCAATGCTGTGTTGAATTAAAAGCTTGATTTCCCTGAAAAACCAATCGATATCGAATGGTGCTTTATCAGAGTTTCAACGAAATCCCAGAATTTACGTGACTGAACCAGAATTTAAAAAAAAATCAAACGAAGAACTTATTTTTCAGTCTTAAGAGTCTTCAGCCTTCAAAATAGGAAACGTATACCGCCACATGGCGGTGCAGTGCATTAATTTTTATTTATTGGATTATTCAGCTTGATAGAACAAATGTTGGGGCGCAGGGAATATTAACAAGAAATCCTACCCTGAACTAGATCTCACACTGACTGTATAATACACTAATTTTCCTTTACTAGTCATCTGGGAGTAGATACCTGCGGGGCGTGTCATTTAAAAGAAATTCAATTCCATGTAAGAATCCACAATTGTAAGAAACAATAAATTTTCACTAATCGACGGCTAATAAAATCCTTAGTAAAATGTCTTTGATAAAAATGGATATTTATCATTTCGAATAGAAAAATTCAAGGAAATAAATTGAGCAAAAACAACACATTGTTTTAATATTATTTACAAAAAACGGTAAATGATAGACTTCAATACTGAAATGAAAAAACACAAAAATATTTGTTCGTTTTGATGGTGGAAATTATTTTTATCTTTATAAATTCATACATCCCTTCATCAATCAGAAAAAAATAAATCGTTTCTGACTCCCTTTTTTTCAGGCACGTCGACCCTTAAGAAACAGTTTATTTACTTCTTCTCTTCTTCAGGCTGAAATTCGAAAATTGGTATGAACAATGATATGAATACATTAGGACTATTAAGTAACTAAAACTCAAGAAACAGCAAAGTAACAAAACAATGACCATCGAAATATACCAACTAATACAGTGGAGTCACAGAGAAAAAAACAATGAATTCAAAAAGCTTTATTTCCTAAAAATGACATAGAAATGTCTCAGTAAAAATATAAAATACAAAAATTGGACATTATTAACATGAATAAATTAATTACAATCAGTTACAAAATTATTTTGAAAAATTTTCGAGTGTGTGACAACATTGACGAATCAAAAAGCACCTCGAACTAGATTTAAATGAATTAAAAGTACCACAAGACCTGGTCTCAGTAGGAAGTTTGTTGAATATTTTCAAGCCTGTATGATCCAGGGCAGAAACACTTACATCTAACCTGGCAAAGTTCACTTAAAAGTTCTCCGCATTTCTAGTTGAATAACTATCAACTTGATTGCCAACCATCTGCAATGCTAGGACTAAAATTGTCCGAAGCGAAGGGGCTGAACTGACCGCTCTTACCAGCGATGGGGCTGCGGCTATGCATATGCGCAGAATCCAGTAACATCTCTAGTTCAGAGCGGTCATTCGTCGGGGTACAACCTTTGAAACCTTCTGGAAATGACTACCGCAGTTGTAGGAGAAATTATTTGGCCATCCTGAGAATACTTTCTATCTGAGGAAGGTATACAGGGTGAGTCTTTGACTTGTACATATATTTAAACTGAAGATTCTTGAGGTCCAAAGAAACCTTTATTTCATTTTCCATTTTTCCGAATGCGGCTCTGTTAAAAAGATATAGCCATTTGAAAAAAAATTGGCCTGACTACGCCTCTGAAATGATCTTCTGGAATTGATGCAAAGTTCATATTTCTCGATAGAAATTGAGTTTATACATTTAGGAAATACTCAAATACTAACCTTATTGGAATAAAAATGTTGCAAACACGATAATTTCAACAAAAATGGTTAGTTTCATCGGATTATATCTGCAACTAAAAAGCCACATTTCTCACACGAAAATGAGTTCCTTCTTCGATTTTTCCGAAGATTAGTTTGTAAACACTAATAACTTGTTCATATTTTCCTCGAAATTCCCAAAAAATATCATGAAGAAAGAGTTTCCATTCAGATCATCAGAATTTATTATTGAACAACCTAACCCAATCTATTTTGTATCGATTCTGTGAATGTTGGCACAGAAATTTCAAGAAGATGTTGTCAGCTTGTTGATATTTTCATTATTTATATATATATATATATATATATAATCCACGGATACTCAAACACAGATTATAAGGTATCATTTTATTTTTCATTAATTCCAATTTAATAAGTAGTTTGTATCGAGATTCATCATTCATATCCGAATTTTGTATTTCATCGACATTTAACTTCAATATGGTCCGGTAACTATGTGTGTTAAATCCTCCTTGGTGTTCAATTTTATCTCTCACATTTGTTGGATTTTATTATTAAAATATCTCGACAAAGTTGATAAATATTGTGACAACATTGTAAACTCGTTTAAAGACCAGAGAAGGAATAATATTCCATAATATTTAATCCATAGATGCATTCAGATTATTCTTGAAATTAATAATTTTTTCGTCAAATTTCTCCGGGTAAAATTGGAAAAAACTCGAAAACGACGCGTTTTATTGAAAAGAAATAGGAATACTTTTAGTTTCTCAAAAGATTGATTTATTCGAAAATATGAACTGTTTATCTTTTTAAAGTGGTTTTATGGTGTTTTAGCGTGTATTGATGAGTCGACTACCCTATAACTTTTATACTAGTAGAGATATTGAATAGGTTTCGATTGAGGAATATGCACCATGAACAGAGTAAAAATTCAACCAAAATCCAGTTCATTCGAAATAACGGTTGCGAAGATATGAACAGGAAAGTTCTTTTTCATGGATTTTCGACACCCTGTATCTTCGAAACCAAACCGAATTTTGAAAAATGGTATAGGAAAAAAGTGTTTCGTTCGATGAGAGGAATCTACAGTTAAATATATGTACAAGTCAAAGACTCACCCTGTATACAGATAATCAGAGCATCAAGAACGGAGTTGCGAAATTTTCGAAATCGGACGGACATTTTGGCGAAAAAAGTGGCGAAATGAGGACGCATAATTCGCGTAGCCGGTAAAGTTGTGAACCAAATTACCGACCGGACCGCATTCCTAAGCGCGGGATCTCTGCGCCCAACGGACGCGCGGTGAGATTCTCCGCGGAACCCGAAGGATTGTGTGTAAATTAGACGATAAAAACCCGACGAGGAGCATTGAAATGTTAGGACGAAAAAGGTTGCGATTAATTAAACGGTGGTGTAGTGCAAACTGGAATCGACGGTTCTTCTATTGTTCTATAAGTCGAGATTTATTGGACGGAATGATCGAAACCCGTCCGCCGAGGAAGCTACTGTCTCTTTCTATGTCTGGTTTTTTCCATTTCTCTATAACCTACTACGAAAAAAATTCCTGCAGGATATTCACAGATAAGGTTGAAGAAGTTATGAAATTTTCCATATTTATTTCGGAGTTTTGGGGATATCAATGATACTACCTATTTATATGTCTGAATCAGATATTTATACAATCATCTGTAACTGTTATTATTGATGTACTTACATCGCATATATATGTTTTGTGTAATATCCAATGAAGTGTTGGACCTCGTTCGTTTTTATCTCTTTAAAATGCAATGTTTTTCGAACTACTTCTCTGGACCAATAAAGGCATGTTTCCACATATGATATTTACAAAATCATCTGCAACTGTTATCTATACTAATATTATAAAGAGGAAAGATTTGTATTTTTGTTTGTTTGATACGAATAGGCTCAAAAACTACTGAACCGATTTCAGAAATTCTTTCACCCTTAGAAAGCTACATTATCCCTGAGTGACATAGGCTATACTATTCACCCGAAAAAATTAAGGATACCTACTATAACTTCAATAATTACAAAAATATCAGCCATAATCAGCTATTTTCACGTGCGCTGCGAAAACCGTAAGACTTACGTGGATACAATGTATGACGGAAATGTACCTCTTAAATAGTTCTACAAAAAAGTCCGCGATAGCATATATCTATCTCTCAAGATTGACTTGCTATTACCTGTTTATGGTAATCAGATGTTTCCCAAAATTATGCACTATTTGGGAGTGTGTTTTATGAATTCGGTATTGATCCTCATCCAACCTAATACGTTTTTTATCCCCAGTATTTAAATTAGAACGAAATTGCCCTTCATATCATACAATTACAACGAGTACATCAAAATATATGGCAGGTTGAAGTGTTGAAGATGAAACCGCCGCGTGAAACAAATATCTACCCGGGCGAAGCTGGGACGGCCTTCTTGTTATTGATGTACTGACATCTCATATACCTACAGGGTGAGTCTTTGACTTGTACATATATTTTAAATGTAGATTCCTCTCATCAAACGAAACCCTTTTTTTCATACCATTTTTCAAAATTCGGTTTCGTTTGAAAAATACAGGGTGTCAAAAATCCACTAAATTAACACTATTTTTTCCATATATTCGGAACCGATATTTCAAATGAACTGAAATTCGGTAGATTGTTTACTCTATTTATAGTGCATATTCCTCAATCAAACTTTATTCAATATTTCTCGTGGTATGAACGTTTCAGCGCAGTCGAGTCATAAATTCATGCAAAAACACTATCAAAACACTTGAAAAAGATAAACGGTTTATATTTTCGAAAGAATCAGCCATTTTTGAAAATAAAAGTATTCTTTTATTTTTTCAATAAAACGCATCAACCGAGTTATTCCTAAATGTATACGAAGAAATTTGAGGAAAAAATCATGAATTCCATAAAGAATCTGAATGCTTCCCTGAATTAAATATCATCGAATATTATTTCTTCTCTGGTCTCTCAACAAATTATCGATGTTGTCAATGTTTATCAACTTTGTCAAGACTAAATCTCTATGATGGAAAAAAGTTCGATGTAATAATTGAATTCCGGGAAGCATGAAATTACACAGTTTATAAGTACAGTTTCTATTGAAAATTTATTGTTACCGGTCCTTCAGGAAAATATTTATCTGAACAATATCCTTTTGGAATTTTTAATCGACACTACACGGTCTTCACATCACAATCATCACCTGTTTGCTTTATTCTCTGCAAGTAAATAAATAAATAAATCGAAGTCCATGTAGAAAGGTTATCACGTCTAAGCGTTGTTCATTGTATCACAGACTGGCCTGTGATGGGACTCTGGAGATACAGAAAAACAGCCTGTCTTGCGTGGCGGCTACATCGCGACTGAAATTTAGATCGTAGCGCTATATCGGCGAGAATCAGAACTCGTTTGGCATTTCGAAAGAGCAATGCCTCGAAGCCTTCAGCGAAAAGTAAACAAAGCTAGTAGGTACCTCTGCGATGGTTCTTCCGTTAACGATGAGGGACGTACTGCTTTTATACCATTGTTGCAGAGAAAATCGGCAATCTGGCATCGTCTTCTCTAGAGTTCTGTGACATATATCACAGAGAAGATGGATTAGGTTAGGTCATTGACCTCGAATCATATGACTGAAATGGAGTTAGGATAGGTTAGTGAGAAACAAATTTTTATGAGATCGTTTCAGGATATCGAGGAAAATATGAACAAATTATTAGTGTTCACAAACTCATCTTCAGGAAAATCGAAGAAGGAACTCATTTTGGTTGGAGAAATACGGTTTTTCGATTGCAGAAATAATCGGACAAATGTTTTTGTTAGGAAATATCGTGTTTGTTAGATTCTCATTCAAATAAGGTTGGTACTTGAGTATTTTTTAATTGTATCAACCAGAACATCTAAAAATCACCTCAATTTCAATCGGAAAATATGAACTTTGAAGTGTTTGTAGAGAATAATATCAGGCACGTATTTCGCACTATTTTTTTCAAATGGCTATATCTCTTCAACAGAGCCGAATTCGGAAAAATGGAAAATGAAAAAAAGGTTTCCTTTGGCCTCAAGAATCTACAGTTAAAATATATGTACAAGTCAAAGACTCACCCTGTATGTTTTGTGTTATATCCAATTGTGATTTATGCCAAAGGCTATTCGCTTCTATAGATCCAAATTACTATTAATTGAACCTCATTCATTTTTATCCCTTTAAAAGAGAGTGGTTCTCGAACCAATCCTCAGGACCAATAAAGGCATGTTTCCACCATCTCTTCAATCAAGTGTTTTATATATGATATTTATACAATCATCTGCAACTGTTATTATTGATGTACTGACATCTCATCTATATTTTGTGTTTTATCCAATTGTAATGTATGTCAAAGGGTATTCGCTTCTGGAGATCCAAATTACTATTGGACCTCATTCGTTTTATCCCTTCAAAAGACAGTGGTTCTCGATCTACTCCTCTGGACCAATAAGCGCATGTTCCACCTTTTGTCCAATCAAGTGTTCCATTATACAATCATAGTGCCGGAGGAGAATAGGTCAGAGGTCATGCGATTATCTGGCTCCAAAATTGTACTCCATATTCCCTAAGCAACTGAAGGATATCGAAATCTATAAAACTTTCAAAATGGAAGAAGGAATTTCATAGCAACTATCATTAACCGCAACAAAAATAAGCCACGAAAATATTTACAAAACGAATAAAAAAATAAATTTTAACAACATTTCTAGACTGGAAAAATCACCGATATGCGACTATGGCACGGACAGGACGAAGCAACAGCCCTAAGATGACATTTTTTCTGTTTCTTTTTTTTTGGTGCACAATATTGTAATGTGTATTAGATTTAAAATTTTTTGGAGTTGGTTGAAGTGTATTTAGTTTTCGTAGAATTGAGTTTATTTTAGTCACGTACTGAAAATTATATAATTTAATTATCCCTGTGACTTTTTTTTGTTTATTCCAATGAGAACGAATAAACATATCTATCTATCTATCTATCTATCTGCAACTGGTATTATCGATGTAGGTACTGACATCTCATATGTTTTGTGTAATATCCAATTGTAGTATATGCCAATGGTTATTTGCTTCTGTAGATCCAAGTAACTATTGAATCTCGTTCGTTTTTATCCCTTTAAAATGCAGTGGTTCTCGAACTACCCCTCTGGACCAATGAAGTCATGTTTCCACCACCTATTCGATTAAGTGTTTTATTTAGTTATTTTATTCTCATTCATGATTTTCTATCCTAGTTTCAGAAGTGACGAGTATTTCTGAATTTGGTTTATTACAATCACACAACGTAGGATTTTAACTTACTATAAGATCACAGCCTGGTCAAGGCAAAGGTCTTCCTGTACCGTATTTGATTGTTGAAATTCGAATATTGCAATATACGTGTTTTTGGAAAAACGTCTAGAAATAATCGTATGTGCTTTCACAGATATCAATGATACTCTTAACTATATTAAAAAATTCACTCAACCCAAGTGCCTCAAAATTCATTTCTGATCCTGAGAAAAGCATCGAATTCTGAAAGATGCGCTCATCCGATACCCTGATAACTGACTGAATCTGCGCATACGACAGACGATCCCTCTTCGTCAGGATGTTGGAAATTTCATAAATATGTGACCGGGGGCAATCCTTTTTTTCCACGATTGGCTTATCGATTATCCGAGACCCGATCCATCTGACGTACGGAGAGCATCCACATGGTATAAATTACCATTGGAAATAGGAACATCGCATCTGACGAGGTAACTATTTGTCGTCAACTTAAAATATGGCAAAACGTCAAGAGGATGCCGATATATTATTCAGAAGTCGGTATGATGAGAATCAGGATCCGTCGCAATTTCCGTAATTCAGCTATAAGTATAAGTAGCTGATGCAGTTGTAGGTCTTCTTCTGATGAAAAGGATTTCTTTTCTTCTTTGAAATATCCATAACGTCGAAAATAATTTCTCAAGATAATTCATTAAATGAACAATGATCAGGAAAACTACCTAGAAATTTCAATTCTAATCAACAATAGTCAACGAATGATATCTAGTTTTCCTTGTTGGTAGACCCTTCACTTACATTTCTGGCACAAAAAGTTGGGTTAACCAGTTAAGAAAACCCAACTACCCTTCAACCCTCGTAGAGGGTTCATGACGAATACTCTTCAATCATACATGAAAAGTATCGTGATTTGAAACAAAAATAGACATATTCTACAAAATAGTGAATATCGAAGATATGAATTTTGTACATTACTTTTTACTCACTCTGTATGATCTACTCTGCGAACAAAAAGCAGAGGTTAGTGAAAATGCACTAAAGATTACTGAGATATCGAAAATTCTGAAAATATTGTGTACATTTAACTAGAAATGAAATGAAAATATTGAATTTCAGTCGGTTTTGAGTCCAAATTTCCGTCGACTTCGTTTTTATGGGTCATTGGAAAAACGATAGGTCTTTCGTTCGTATTTCTATATAGCTGAAATTTTACTACATACCGCTTTCCCCAATTTTTTTTTAGCTAGCTATTAGATTGGAAAATTCTTGGCGGAAATTTCAATGTGTAGGATCTGTAGAGTAGGAGAATTAGTAAATATTATTGGATTCGAAAAGTGGGTGGATCTGAGGTTACCATTATACAGATCACTCAAAATCAAGTCTCATTTACATCGAATTTCAGGGATATTATTTACTATTTATAAGCTAGGTTATTACTCAATCTTTTCCGTGAAAAACAGCATTCAAATAATAAATACCGACACCATTTTTATTCAAATAAGCATGACTGGATGAAAAGAGTTACGAAGCACCATGTCATGTTCACAGGAATCGAAATTCGGTACTTTTCATTCTTACGGCCGTTGTTATTTATCCGCATTTTATTGAATATTTCCAACCACGTCGACTTAATTGGTTAATTTGCGTTAGTAATGAGCGGGAAACACGACAGCTCTGACAATTTGAATACTCAAGGCGCCTATTTTGAATAAAACTCGAATGAACTAGGATTAGAGTCAGATTGGTTCAATATCTATCCTAACAGAATTATTTTCCGATAATAAATTATTATTGGTAAGGAAGTTTTTTAGATGGGGACGGCAATTTATATGAAAATTTTATCGCAAACAGAATTAGCGAATAATATTTTGCGGATGTGATTCAAGTTCTCTAGCACCTGCTTTAAAAGAGAAGGAAAACACGGAGAATTATTTATTCAGATGAATGAGCTTGTTAAATTCTTCTCAGTTATTCGTTAGTAAGTTAGCAAACTGCAAGCACTACTTGATATATATTTTTAGAACTTTCAAACGGACTTCACAAGGCGTTCAACAAGCTCTGGCAAACCGTAGCATATGATGACCGTGCTAATTTTTAACATTTTTTTTTTTGAACAACTGCAAATGAATGCACAAAACAAAGTCTGTAGGATTAGGTTTTCAAACAACAAACACTATCACCTTCAAATTCTTTATTAGATAAAAAAGCAAATATGTAAAAAGTTGCAAATGTTTATTTCTTTCTGCATTTGATCTTCACAATTTATACTAAGTCAAAATTATGGAACAAATTCATTTTCTCAAAAAAAAAAAATATTCGGCAACAAAATCCTGAAACAGTGTTCAATTTTTGTTTCACTATTACCAAACTTTTATGCATTTTTGAAAGATTTTTGTTGCACCCTGTGCCATCCCCATCAACCCTCTAAATTTTTTGAATAGGGATAGTGGGTTATGTGGTACTTTTTTTGGCAAGGTCTTTGTATCTTCTTTACAGACGTGCAGATATTTTCAAGGAATTTTTTTTTTTGAAAAATTAGTTAGTTCAAAGATGTTTTCAGTATGTGTGTCATGGATATCATTTACTTTGAGACGATGGTACCCGATGAAATTTGTCACCGAATGAAAGGCGACCATTACAGTTTTGTTCATGCACAACTTTCAACCCCTCTCACGTGAAAAATTAGAATGTGTGAAACACTGCGCTTCAGTTATGATCTTAAGTAGGTATGTTATTAGTAACGTACCTCGTAACGTACTAACTGAAGTTGAAACTTTTCGATAAAATGTTTCAATTCACAGAAAGAGCCATGACAAAGTGCACATACTGAAAACCTCTTTGAACTAAGTTATTTAAAAAAAATGTTTTTCTTGAAAATTTCTGCACATCTGTAGAGAAGATACAAAGAACTTGCCAAAAAAAGTACCACATGACCTACTTTCCCTATTCAAAAAAGGACCCCACACTTTTTCTATGGCAAATGGCGTTCCGTCAATTTTTTCTTAAATTTTGGTATAATGTAGTACTCGAACTACTGATCAAAAGTGTCCATGGCCCCAACTCAATCCTATGACTAGTTTTTGAGATACAGGGCGTTCAATTTGAGAATTACCCACTTTTACTACGCCCGTATCTCGGAACAGAATCGAATGAAATTCAAATTTTCTCAAGAAACATTTCATTACATCCCCAGGGAGCAACCATATAGAGGAATATGACCGAAAATCGTTACGAATACAGGGTCATCCAAAATTGAATGCATGCCCGATTTTGAAAGTATAAAATATGTCAGTTTCAGAGCGAGAACGTTCGCAAAATGAACTATTACACTAGATATGTTGTTGTTACATCGAAAAAGTCTGAAATAACCAGAATTTATACTGGGTGATCCATTATTATAGAAACTATTCTCAAGGAGCGTTAAATGGACACCCTGTATTTATGGGTTGATTCAAGGTGTTCGTTTGATTTTTTAAGAACATATCATCATGGACTTCAAAGAATACAGGGTGATTCAGTCATGAAATGAACTTTGAACCTCACGAAAATACCCAAAAACCACCTTTTTTTTCATCACCCTGTATTTCAAGATTATCTCCAACGAGGTGGGAGTTTTCTTTCACCATTGTAGTTGATATAAAAACATCAATACGACCGAGAGTTTTCATCCACTTCCTATGAGCAGATTTTTTTTTATGTAATATGAAAATTATTTATTTATGTTATTCTATTCTTATTCCAGCATAACAAAAAATCTGGTCATAGGAAATGGATAAAAACTCTCAGCCGTATTGATGTTTTTATATCAAGTACAGTGGTGAAAGAAAACTCCCACCTCGTCGGAGTTAATCTTGAAATACAGGGTGATGAAAAAAAAAGATGGTTTTTGGGTATTTTCGTGAGGTTCAAAGTTCATTTAATGACTGAATCACCCTGTATTATTTGAAGTCCATGATGATATGTTCTAAAAAAATTAAATAAACACCTTGAATCAACGCATAAATACAGGGTGTCCATTTAACCCTCCTTGTGAATAGTTTCTATAATAATGGATCGCCCAGTATATATAAATTCTGGGTATTTCAGACTTTTTCGATGTAACAACAACATATCTAGTGTAATAGTTCATTTTGTGAACGTTCTCGCTCTGAAACTGACATATTTTATACTTTCAAAATCGGGCATGCATTCAATTATGGATAACCCTGTATTCGTAACGATTTTCGGTCATATTCCTCGATATGGTTGCTCCCTGGGAATGAAATGAAATGTTTCTTGAGAAAAATTGAAGTCCATTCGATTCTGTACCGAGATACCGGCGTAGTAAAAGTGGGTAATTCTAAACTTCAACGCCCTGTATCTCAAAAACTAGTAATAGGATTGAGTTGGGGCCATGGACACTTTTGGTCAGTAGGTCGAGTACTACATTATACCAAAATTTAAGAAAATTTGACGGAACGCCATTTGCCATAGAAAAAGTGCGGGGTCCTTTAGAGGGTTGATGGGGATGATACAGGGTGCAACAATAGTTTTTTCAAAAATGCATTAAAGAATTTGTTCCATTATTTTGACGCGCACTGTATTATGTATACCTAAAGTAATGTTCAAAGTGGGCCTAAAAATAAAATTTTGGTCAAGTGTGGGCCCAGCACAAACCTCGGAAATTTACTGGTTACTATCATTATTAACTCAATTGATTTCTGTTCAAACTATCAACAATAAATTGACCCAATTTTATCATTCCATTGGTTAATAAATCAGTTGCTTTTCCAGACATGTGCGCTTTTATTGATTATGCATTGACATAAAGCGATTCGACGTTGAACCTCTAGACGTAACATGAAAAAGGGTTAAAACCGGTAACGTCAAATGTACCGTTATAGTAGGTCAGATTTGATTCAGAATTTCCAGCTCTATACCATTCACCTCACTGATCTGCATGTATGAAATAGAGAAAATCCAAAAGGAGTTATTCAAAGCATCTCCTCAGTTAATTTTCGGCGTGTAGCAACTAGTCTTCTTGTGTTGCATGTCTCGAATAGAGAACTGTTGAATCCATTCCATAGAAGAACAACCATAACTAGCATGTTTAGACATTGCAAAATCCACTTGCCAACCAAAAAGATCCGAGCAACGTTTTCAGTAATCAAATTTTGGTCAGAGTCCACTTTGGTCCAAACACATCTGAAGCCTTCCCATCAGACACGAAGACGTTAGTGGCAACTTTGACACTGGGCTACGGCGTCTTGTTCGTGCATCACCTCTCCCGCTCCCCGCTCACCTCTGGCCCCCTTGACCTCTGTAACTCTCGAGATGACCGTGTAAAGAGGCGCGGATGCAAGGGCGGAAGAAACCAGAACGTTCTTGGCTCTTCTTTGTTCGCGACGTTGCCGAGCGATAAGATCTTCGTGATGTATTTTACGATCGTTGCCGTGATTCAGTAGGGAAAAATCTGGTTCGGTCTAATTTTTACGGTCGAGTCGAGATGATGAGGTATGAACAAGAGTTTCGTATGCAGATAGTGGGTGAAAGGTGATGAATGCTTCTATAAATTACGTTGTGCGACTGGACACACGCATATCTTTACCGGTTATCTGCGTTTTCTCAGGAGAACAAAGGTGTAAATAGTCTTTTCCGCGATTTTTGCTTGAGAAAATGGTTGTTGTTATGGAACTATAGAAATAAAACTGGCGTTTGGAAGATAAAGCCGTATCATGAGGATTTATGTTGTGGGTTCTGACACAAATAAATGGGGTTGATGAGCCCTACTTCTTCCTCGAGAATACTGTTATGTTTCTGCATTTTTTGCGTTTCGACATACGTGGAAAGCGATCGACACAAATGAGTGAGAAGAAATTTACTCGGATCAGCGTTTCCAATTCCAATATTTTTATTTTTTGTGACTATTCTGCAAAATGGTTAATTAACTCTTCCAGAGATGAAATCATTGTTTCCAAGATCAGCTGCAGACTCAAGCTCGCCACAACCCTTACTAGTCTTCTGTCGTCGCCTTCAGCTATCAGTTGACTTTGATCAGCTTCTCTATTTTGATCAGCTCCAGCAATTCGAACAACGCACCTCTCATGTAGCTCTATCTTGTGGACATCCAATCCTTGTCAACAATGCTCGCCAACTGTAGGAGACCACTTGTCCTTGTTCTGCCATTTGGTAATCCTCTATACATGGCCTTCAGGTCAGTTTTGTTACAATACCCAGCTTGTGCAGCTCCCTTCTGAATATACTGCTGCTCTTTAAAGGTATCTGTAGGTAATTCATCTGGAATGACACTTATATAAATAAAAAGGCGACAGTTAGGATATACAAAACCTTCGTAGATCGGTATTGACATACGCTCTAGAAACGAGAACAACAAAAAACGAAAAATATCCTTCGAACATAGGAAATGAAAAAACATAGAAACATCTCCGGCTACACATTAAGGGACAGAAAAAAAAAATATATAAGGCACGGATGTGAGGTAGACAAGACATTGTCAGGTGGGGACGTAAACGTAGAAGAGCCTGGAATGATCATGTGGACAGAATGGCTGAAGGAAGGCTAGCAAAAATCGCTAGGGATGGTAGACCACTTACACGACGCCCCTTAGGAAGACCTCCACAGAGATGGATAGAATCATGGTCTTCAATATCTCAGGAGAACTGAAGGTTGGAAAATACAGTCCTGAGGCCTACTATATGTGGAAGAAGAAGAAGAAGGTATTTTCATTAGTAATATCAGAAGAAATTGAATTTCCGTGCCTATTCACTCATTTCAGAAACTAACCAATCACAGTCCAAAGACAGCTCGTATTATCGCGATAATACGAGCTGTCTTTGGAATGTGATTGGTAAATTTTTGAAATGAGTGAAATAGTCAGATTAATTCCAGAATACCCTATCCTGAAATTGGTTCTGTTGGAATCCTCCTCTTCTTGGCGTTGCATGAAGCCTTAGTGGTTCCAACAGAGATATTTTCAGTCCCTTTTCGTTTCGTGTTCTTCACTTCCAGCGTTAAAAGATTCGCTGAAAAATTCATTTGAATCGGACTATTCAAATCCTGGAATGTAGGTTATTTCTGATAGATCTGGCATCGCCGCCACATTCATCACTCTCGAACGAGAGTGATTAAAAGAGTCGGATCCGAGTGAGCTCGATTGCTCGTGGCCATTCCTCTCGTAATGTTTACCTAGTCGAGGTAGACAATGAGAAGCAGTTATCGAGTTATCCTCATTGTCTGCGAGCAATGATTTCGTTTTTAATTAGAAAATTACCGGCCTAACCGTCGAATTATGCATGCCTGGCCATCTTCCCATAAATCGAGAGTGATTGGATGAACTCATCGGTCAGGTATTTTTATCGGAGCATAGATTTGGAACCTGCCCGAGCATTCGTGACCAGTGGAATTCTGGTGTTAGGAATGATGGATTCTTAGCATATTTTAGGACTATTTTTATCGTTCTGAATGCATTTTCTCGGAACATGTAGAATCTGATTAGTTTGATTCAACTGAAATTATGTGAAGGGCAATACAGAAGAGGCCTGATCTGAAAAGAGATTTAGGGTGAGGGGAATCTTAGAAGGTACTGCTCCTTCAGTTTGAGAAAGATCTGTCTGAAAAGAACCCTCTTACTGTCTCATAAAGCAGGAAAATCAAAATCAGTCGATCAACCACCTTCGACCTACCATACCTCTTGAAAATAACCTTAAAGGGGCGCATATCCTCATCGCCACGGAAGCCAGGCTACGCTGAGGTCCCTGGAATCACATTGCCAGGGATGTCTGCTGACATGGGAGTGCCGTAACACCTTAAAGCAACTGGCAGTGTGAAAAGTGCATCAAGGTTAACACCTGCTTGGCCTGAGCCTTTCTGTGGGCTTGGAAAAGATCAATATAAGGCAGCAGTCCAACAATAGGAGTTGAACAACAGGGTTTCATCAACACCATGACGACTTCCTTGGGTTTCAATGAAAAAGAAAGAAGAAGAACGAAGTGGCAGTAGCTGGAGAAGCCCGGAAAAGTTCTCATTTGACTCCGGTTCGGTTTTAGGGAGATCTAGGAAGTACTTCAGGGTTTGGAAGTACGGTCTCAAAGCGGAAACGGAAAAAGTGATATTCGGAGAATAGGGAAGTAAAATGTTGCATCGGAAGTCAAAGGGAGTAGCTGGAGAAGTCTTAAACGGGAAGGTTCTCGAATGACTCGGGTTCGGTTTTAAGGTAGATTTTAGAAGTACTTTCAGTGTTTGGAAGTACGACCTCAAAGCGGAGACGGAAAAAGTGCTATTCGGGGAATAGCGGGGTAAAGTGTTAAATCGGAAGCTAAAAGTTTGAAAATCAATTAGAATTATTTATATGACATATCGTCGATAAGACAGAAGGTAAAAATAATCTGCGAACGACGGGTAAGTGACATTTTTTAATTGTTTTTTTTTAGGAAATACTCATCATTTGGATTACCTTCCCTCAAGAAAAAACTCGGGTGATTTCCAGAATGCTTTGCTTATTTGAGTATTGTTAGAAGGCTGCATGTAACGCCAAAAGCATTCCTAGTCTAGAGTCCTAACATCTCCCCAAGTTATCGGTTTTGTGTTGTTTCGATAAATCTCCAAGTCTTTGATAATGTGATCTTGTTTTGATAATTTGCTTTTGTTTGGATTTGATTGATTGATTGATCCATTGATTAGCTGACGAATAACAGGGTTAGCGCTTGGCCTTCCTGTGACACTGCGACCAACTTGGGTCTATTGTATCACTCTTTCGTCAGTGGTTACTCACGAGAAAAGGTTTGTGTCCTTTTTCAGGTTCAGTATCCTGTTTATGAGGTTTTTCGGATTCATTCCCGTTTCCGGATTGACTTCTCCGAAGATTCTGTGGCGCCTTCTTCACATTCAAAAATTATGTGAGAGGCTGTTTCTTCCTCTTCACAGCAGAGTCTGCAATCCACGGGTTCTCCAAGTATTCCTACGGTGTTCAGATGTTTTCTAAGGCCGCAGTGTCCCGTCAGTAGACCTATTATTATACGTGCCTTTGTTCTGTTTAGATTCAAAAAGTCAGCCGTCACGGTTTGGCTTGTGTGTCCTACCATGACTTTGCTGTGTGTTTGCCCGTCGCTCTGTTCTCAGTGTTGTCGGTGTCTTTGTTTTATCCACTCCTCAATCAGGGTCCCGCATCGGTTTTTGCTGATTCCAAGCACAGGTTCTGGCCCTGTGAATGGCGTTTCAGATGCTTGTCTTGCTGACTGGTCTGCTTTTTCGTTGCCCGCTATTCCCTTGTGACCTGGCACCCACATCAGAGTGACCTTGTTGTGTATTGCCAGCTCCAGAAGGTCCTGGAGGCATTCCCAGACGAGTCTAGACTTTATCTGTGTCGAGTTGAGAGCTTTGATGGCGCTCTGGCTGTAAGAGAGAATGTGAATGTGTTTTCTCTGGTATCCACTTTCCAGGTTCTTCTGTATGCATGTCCTAATGGCATGTGTCTCAGCTTGAAATATCGTGGCGTGTTTGCCGAGAGGTATTATGTAGTCCCTTCTTGGCCTCACTCTGTGTATTCCCGCTCCCGTTCATTCATCTGTCTTAGAACCGTCTGTGTACCAGACAATTTCTGCAGATGATTGTGATTCTATACTCGAGTCCCATCTGTTCCAGTCGAGCTGTGTTCTGAATGGTTTTTCGAATGAGAATAGGGGTTGCATGTAGTCTGAAATCATATCAAGCTCGGCTACGTCAGCTACATGAGTGATTCTGGTGTGCCTAGTTGTGCTGGTTCTCCAGTTTTTTGTTTGGATCAGTCTGTATGCACCCATCCTGGCCACTCCCATGACATGTATGTTATATTTGTTTGGATAGTTTGATTTTGGTTTGGAAATTTGATTTCGTTTTGATAAATCCACCAATTATTTTGATAATTCATTGTTTTGACATGATCGAGTTTTAGACAGTATGTTCATTTCATTTTAGTCTCAATATACGTCCAAAAATTATTCTCGAAAGGTTCATTTACCATCCTTCTCCCTGGAGAATAACTGAACATCATGTCCCTGGTACGACTGGTCGTTCCCACACTTTTTCCCTCCAAGGAGAAAGATCTTTTTTTCAAGTTATAAAGCATCTTGATTTGTGGAAATCCGCACAATCTCAAAGGGGGTGTTTTTTACAATGGTAAGAATTATTTTTGGAGACGAAGAGCCCTAGCATTTCCTCATTTGGGTCAGGGTGTCTCATGTAGTGATATAAAACAAAATATGAAATATAATTTTACGAATAACAGCAAATGAAACCGGAAACAACGAACTGTCCGCCATATTCTCGAAACCGTTTCCAATTACCCCCCTTGAACGAGATCCGAACAAAAACTGGATACCAGTAAATTTCTCGTTGTCATCGAAAAGACTTTCGGACTTCTCCGGTTGCACAAAGTCCTGGCGTGTTTTCGGAGTTCGCACATTTTTTGGGGTCCAATTATTTTTCGACACGGTTCTCGTTCGAAAGCCGTCTGTTTCTCATCTCGAAAAAACTGGCCTTCGCACTCTCTTGTTTTTCGGATTTAGCCCGGCCGCGATTTATGTTTGCGTTATTCGGCGATATGAGAGATCCAGAAAAGATTGCGGCTCTTGGCGGTGTTGCCAGGTCGAGGAATAATGGGTATCTGTTGAATTTTCTTTCGACAACTGAGATATTTCTAGTTTCTGACAATCGAATCACTATCAATATTGTTCCAACAACCATATTAAGTACCAGATCAATTGATATTTCATAAGTTGTGCTTTGTGATTGTTCAGTATCTTTATCGTTATTTAATATATCTTTAATACTTTTATTTCCAAACGTACGATAACAACGTCAGGTCTCGACTGACAGGATCATCGAAAAGTTCTATTTCTCCGCCTAGGCGGAGAAATATTTACTTTTCCCTCCGGCGCACAGTGGGGCAGAATGCCTTGAAACCTGGCATTAAATCAAAAATTAAAAATGCATATTTTCATACCGCCATTTGTCGAAGCGACAGATCACTACCGTAAGCGACAAAAAAGCACAATACTTACCCTTCCTGATCCCCACTGCGCTCCCGACAGCTCTTCTTTGTAGCCATTTTTTGGCCAAGTCGAGACGACTGCAAAATTTTTCCGTGATTGTTGTAATTTTACAACGTCACTCTGTTAACAGATCACTATTGTTACGAGTTTTTTTGATGGCAGCCTCAAATTCAGGTATGTGTAGATAATTTAAGAACTTTGGATGAATAAAAACTTACATAGAATAATAATTAATTCTTGTTAATGTTGTCTATGATTGAATCTTTAAATTTTTATCGTATTCCCAGAATCATGAAGGTTTTCAGTTATGTTCCAAGGCCGTCCAAAGTTTGATATTTACATTTCTGCGAAGCTTGATCCATGCTCATTTTAGAATCATGAAAATTTGTTGCCCATATTCTGCCTTTTTTCAGAAAAATCAATTTTAGACAGCGAGGTGGGCACTCATTAATAATCGATTATTTCTTTAAAATTTATTTCTCCTTTAGTAACGACTACGAGCGCAATGATTTTTAAAGGAAAAGAGCTCATAGATATAATGAGGAGTTGCGGAAACAGTTAAATTGAAAAAAAATTTGATTATCTGAACGAAGAAATGAAAAAAAAAACATACGAAATGTAATGCAGAGCAGGAGAAGGAGCTTCTGAAAAAAAAATTATATTTAAAGGCAGAGTATGAGTCTCATTACACAAAAGCACGAAGAATGGTTGTACGTTTCCAAAATTACAAAAAAGCATGACTGGAGAGGTCGAACTCGTTTCCTAGTATAACTGAGAAAAGGCTTGATCGTCCTGAAGTTACCTTTGATGATCGCTTAGAGAGATGAGAAAACAAAATGGTTTAAAACTAAAGAACTCAAGGATACGACTCACGTATCTGTATTGACATAACAACAAAGATGAGTCTAAGGTCAGAATAAGGGTAAGTACATGCATCAAAAATTCTTCATGAAATAACTTCTACGTCTCCAAAACGGGCCACTAAATATAGAAATGCCTTTATATCTTCGTTGGACTCAGAACCAAAATCTATGCCTGGCTAAGATGCTCTAGAGTCTAGCTGCTTTGAAAACAGCAAAGTTATCTCAACATCAATATGGAGCTGTGAGGGATAGTGCTCCTCAAATATTCCCTTCGTACAAGACTGTCCAAGCAGCAAAGAAGCTCTGCTATCCAAATAATATACAGGGTGACTGGTGACGTAAGGGACAACGGCTAAGTGGAGATAGAGGACCTCAAGCTGAATGAGAATTTGGGTTTCAAATGTCCCATAAGGGTATTCGTTTCGGAGATATAGGGTGATTTATGAAAAAATGCTAAATCTATGAACTCCCATATCTTCGTTAATATGATATGTTTTTCGCTGATATTTCACATGTTTGTTCATACAGGTATTCTCTGTCAGCATAAGAAAAAAAAATTGAAAAAATTGCTGGCCCGTACTCAAAAATTTCAATTTACATGTCAAGTGACAAATATCACACGGTATATGAGATAAAAAAAAATCAAATAGCAATTTGGAAAGAGGGAAAAAAACTGATAAAATATCTGTTTTTTGTTTGAATGGCACAAATTTTCTTTCGTTTCTATGATATGTTGAAGTAAGAATATTACAATATTTTTATATTCAAATCATGAAAATTAGTACTACTGATAGAAAAAACCTTGAATTCGAGGCGCTTGAATGAGCCTGGCATCAAAATATTCCTTCAAATCTTGAAATCTATTTTTATCAATTAATATTTCGATGCCATATAAAATTTCGAAATAAAATTTGTTGTAGATGGGGTGATGAAAGAGTTGGATCCTCAAACACAAAAATAGAAAAAGTCGCAAATATGAAGGAATATTTGATGCCAGGCTCATTCTAGCGCCTCGAATTCAAGGTTTTTTCTATCAGTAGTACTAATTTTCATGATTTGAATATAAAAATATTGTAATATTCTTACTTCAACATATCATAGAAACGAAAGAAAATTTGTGCCATTCAAACAAAAAACAGATATTTTATCAGTTTTTTTCCCTCTTTCCAAATTTCTACTTGATTTTTTTTTATCTCATATACCGTGTGATATTTCTCACTTGACATGTAAATTGAAATTTTTGAGTACGGGCCAGCAATTTTTTCAATTTTTTTTTCTTATGCTGACAGAGAATACCCCTATGAACAAACATGTAAAATATCAGCGAAAAACATATCATATTAACGAAGATATGGGAGTTCATAGATTTAGCATTTTTTCATAAATCACCCTATATCTCCGAAACGAATACCCTTATGGGACATTTGAAACCCAAATTCTCATTCAGTTTGAGGTCCTCTATCTCCACTTAGCCGTTGTCCCTTACGTCACCAGTCACCCTGTATACGTCTTACAGAAACTGTTGCCTGCGTCAAGGGCACATTTACGAGGGTGGGTGTACGGGGGGTAAATACCCCCCGCCCCCCAATGATTATCGAAGACCTTAGAAAAAGGTGGCGCACATACAGTATTTCATAAATTGTGTACCTGATTTAATGGTTTTCAATCGTTATTACCCTCGTTCAAGATCGTTATTAACCCTCCCATGAAAAACAGCTATATCCGCCCTTGGCTAGCGTCCCACTACAGGATTTGAGAAGAAGACTTGGAGTCATCAGAATATTCCAGTGTTTCCGATTTATCCGAATAATGAATCGAAATCATCATCCAAAAGATCTTTATTTGTGTTATGATGTGTGATTACATTAATTCCGATGTTAATAAATATTCGTAGGATCCAAAATGCCTTTTACCTTTACCAATTAACATATAAAAATAATAATATATTGTATTTTCAAACTAAACAAACACCTATACATTTAATGCCAGGTTTCAAGGTATTCTGCCCCACTGTGCGGCGGCAGGAAAAGTGGTTGCTACGAAAAAGATTACTTGGTTACCATGAACAAAGATGCATAGAATACAAAAACTTCCAATTCAAACGTTATTTGTATTTGATAAAGTTGCATTAAATGTACAATTTTCATGAATTTGAAAACGTTTGGAAATAAAATAGAATATTTCATTCGGAGAAGAAGTGACTTTTCGTGGCTCGCTTTCAATTATTAATGAAATAATTTACTATTACTCCTCTTATTTTAATTTGAAACTAATATACCGATTGTATGAATATAATAAACTGCTCCACATGAGTTAGGGATATTGACTAAAATTGCAAAAAAATATAGTAAAAACGAGATTTTTGTGATGAAAATTCATATCAATATGATTTCAAGTTGCAAATTAATTTTGGCCTGTAGGTCTGCAGCGTATACAGGGTGGTTAAGGAAAATCGAGTAAAATAACGAAATTTTATTCCCAGAGAATTGAAGCATTTTAAGACTTTCAATACAATGTATGGCCTCCACGGGCATCAATAACAGCTTGACATCTTCTTTGCATACTACACACGAGGTTGTTGAACATTTCTTGAGGAATTTGGTTCCATAAACGGAGCAGAAGCTCTCTCAGATCATTTAAGGATTCTGGGGTAGGTTGATGATTATCTAATCTCCTTTGGAGCATATCCCATGCATGTTCTATGCAATTCAAATCTGGTGAGTGCGGAGGTATTGGTAAATGTGGAATACCAAGATCCTCGCGCGCATTCTCAACTATGGCTGCACGGTGCGGTCTAGCGTTATCGTCTAGAAGTTGCAAAGTTTCACGAATAGAAGCGTGAAAATTTGGCACAACATTGTCAATGACATGCTCCCTATAGTGTGAGGCGGTCATATTCCCAGGACAAATGTGTAGATCTGTGCGCCGGCTGAAACATATCCCGGCCCATACCATAACACTACCCCCTCGGAATGGATGGACTTCTTGGACATGTCGGAGATTACAGGGTATGCGTGGGATTGTTCATACCCTTATTCTTCTAGAATCTGAAAATCGTCCATATCTGGATTGATCGTTCCAATTGATATGTTGTCTTGCCCATTCCATTCTTTGACGCTTGTGGTCACGTGTTAATGGAACTCCTCTTAATGGACGTCTAGAACCTAGATTCGCCTCTCTCAAACGTCGTCTGATGGTTTCGATGGAAACTTGGACCCCATCTGCATTTTGAAGAGTATTCCATAGCATTCTACACGTAGATGTAGGGTTTCTTCTCGCCGAAACGGTGATGAAACGATCCAGGTGTTGCTTTCCGTCGCCCACCAAGCCTTGGTCTTTCCAACACGGAACCTGACTCCCTGAACCTATTCCAAAGTCGAGATAGCACACTTTGGCTGACTTGGAGCCTTTCCGCTACAACAACCTGAGGTAGGCCACCCTGTAGCATTCCGATAGCCATATTAGCCTCAACGTTTGATAATTTACGTCTTGGCATTTTCAGAAAACTCGTTTCAAATCGAAGCCGTTGATAAACTGACTTCATTTCGAAATAAGAACATTCTGGAAGCATATATAAAGAACCAACTTTCACAAAAAGGGCGACGAGATTGACGAAATGTCTCATATTGATTTTTAATGATTTCTCAGCGATTTTCTCGAAGATTACATACTTTTAAAAACGATTGAATACGATATCTCTAACTCCTTTGGAGCAGTATATTCAATTGCTTGCAATCAAAAGAAAAAAATCTTCTTCTTTTCCTTTTCGGCTCGACTGGTGCTCAAGAAGTCGCAACATCGGATTCAAAGGATATCAGGCCACGATTTTGGCTACTCCTTATCGAGAGGCGACTGGTTCTTTATGTGCTTGGTGACAATTAAATTATCGTTTCTTATCTGATCGTCCTCAGATTCTCAACGTTATTTCGGAGAAGATAGGACATTACATCCTTTCGCAGGATGCAGTCGAAAAAAGAGAAATTTGAAATTAATTCAGTTTTAATAAGAGAACACCTATATCCAATTATGCGGACAATTTCCGAGAGTTTTACGGCGATATTGAAAAATAACGGATGGGTCAATTTGCTCTGAGATCTCCGATGGCAAAAGCACAATAATGAAGTCGGACGTCAACGTATGTTTGTATCTTAATGCAACATCACTAGATGTCGGAACATAACGAGTAATATTGAAATATAATTGAGTACAACGTTAATTGGCTATAAAAGTTGTATTTCGTTTCGATTTGTTCGGTATTCTTGCAGCAAGTCGTTATTTTCGTTGAAATTTCGATTATTCTTTGGAGATTCCAACTAGCGGTTAGGACGGAAAACCTTATAATTTATGAAATGTCACGTTTTGTTGAGGAATTATCAAGCATTATTATGTTTAATCGATGTTACTCACCGAATAATTGTTCATGATGAATTGTTAATTTACTATAGTCATACACTAATCAGTGGAAGAGCTGATTAGTAAGTTAATGGGGATGAATTCTTGTAGCTTCTTTGAATTTGCGAAAGCAGTCGATTACTCGTCAGTGCCTCCTTCGACAAAAAGTTTATTTGGAGGTACATGGGCATAGCCAGCTGAGAGCAGGGGAGAACAACTGCCCCCCCTCCCTCTTAAAGAGAAAATAAATTAAATAATTTTTAAATTTCAATTCAATTTTAAAAATTGAATCTGAAATAAACATATTTTTGTACAACTGCCAATTGATTGTTCACGTGGAAGCGTCCATTTTCTTATGATGAAATCAGATGAAAAAAATTCAGCAATTTCAAATTTTTATTATCAATATTCTACAATCGTGCCCTGTGACGTTAGGGAGCTTCGCAACACATTATTAGAATCCTCAGCACCATCAGTACTTGTAGAAACCGGAAGTAAAATATTGGATGATGATGATCCAAAATCTGTTGAGGTTGGGAGAATTTTTTCAGCAATGACAGTTCTATATGCAATGGAATGATCAACATAGCCCTCGGCTACCGTCGTAGACATCCATCCACCATGTTATTTTATATCCGTAATATTTGCTCCTGGTTCTGCTAGCAATGAAGCGGAGAATCTTCGAAAACAGCAGTATATTGCTTTGGTTCTGGCAGTTTGAGGAATTCGGCAACAATAGATAAAATTTTCCCAAAGGTATTGATACCAACTGGATCGGCAGTGCTTTTATTATTCATGTATTTCAGGAAAATACGACGATGTTTGATGACAGCAGGGCGCAGTGCAAAGTACTTATGAAAATAGTCAACATACTTTCCAATAATACTGAAAGAACGACTGACTTTCGTTTTTGTGTTTGGAAGTTGTATAACCAATGATTTATTTGTTATTTCGATGTCTTCCAGTGATGAATCACACAATTCTTCACGCCGACAGGCTCCAAATAATCCGAAAATAGTTGCAACCTTAACTATAAAGTATTTCTCATCTGGTGCCTCATTTATAAACTTTTCAACTTGTTCACGAGTGAGATTTTTAGATTTTTTGGGACGATATTCTTCACTTTTCCGTTTTAAATATGCTACTACCTTAAAATATTCACTAACATACACACCATTTTTAATAAGGGCGCTTGACTTTATCATTGAAAATTAGCTCCACAAAGTTGATGAACTCCATATTGTTGATTTTTCTTCTAAGTATGCCAGGATAACAGGTTCACTATAGTTCCCTTCTACATTTTTCAATTTACACCAGGCCAGAAAATTGTTATATGCGTACTGCTGAACAGATTTTTTAGGTAGGAGTTCCAGATTTGCTCTTCTTGCAGACTCTTCAATATCCATAGAAACAACCAAATCGTCACTTCCATTAATAATTGGACTCTCGAGAAACATATTGAGCAGTTAAAAACTCAAGACGAAAATTGGACAGGAACAAAATTCAGATGACAGCGTCTTTTCTCATTTGTTAGTAATCATCATGTTGGCAACGTTTGCCATTCACAAGAACCTTTTGATTATTTGAATATTAAAATGCATTTTAAAGTTTATTTATTGTCATTGCAAATTCGCCCATTTCATTATCAAAATAGGGCAGTTGTACAAAAAACAGTGTATGGTATTTGTGTTAAAAGTGATTTCATTTTGTTCGTGAAATTGTTCAATCCGCTCCGCTCATATCACAAACTTTTTCACTCACATAATAAAACGTCACTTTTAACAATCATATCATAAATAACTATTTTCTCTGTTCTGCATATGTTTTTGTTATCTGTTTTATATATTTTGTTTGTTGTTGTGGTCGTTTGGTTGCTTTTATGAACATTTCAAAATTAATAAATAAGTTCTAATAAACAACATTGTTCGCGTGCTCTTTGTCACTAAATTATATTTCATCAGCAATAAACAAACCTGTTTAAAAAATTGATATGGTGCTAAGTATTTATTAATAGCGTTTTCTATCTATGCATTGATGCACACCAGAATTAGATAAAATTATTCGATTTTCTCTCAGGATACGTCAATTTTTAGTGTTCGATTCGAGCATTCAACAGACATTTTTTGAAAAAAATGTTGGAAAAATCGTCACTTTTTTGTTTTCTTCAAGCAACATTTTTCAATCCTATTAATTAATTAAAATGAATTTTCTCAATAAGTATTTTTAGTGTGACATATTTCGAAACATTCAATACACAATCCTACATTTTTGAAGGAAAATAAAGATTGAATAGTGAAGAAAGTTTCGGATAAATTTAGTTCAAACCCAAGGAAAAAGTTATAACTTTTTGAATATAATTAAAATCTTAAAGTTTTGTTTTCTTTTTACAATCTGAACGAGCATGGATCATGCCCATGGTTTGTCCCCTCCCTGTTATAAATCCTGGCTACGCCCTTTTTGCATGACAATATTCTGATTTTCATTGGAGTATGTCGGAAATATTGATGGTTATGAGTGAAGAAAGCAAAAATTTGTATGTGAGAATGAACGATCACCAATATTACCTGTAATTTGAAAAGAAAGTTTTTAAAATCTGAGACATAATTCCGAAATTTAAACTAGATAGATAAGATAAGAATTAAGGAAACCAAATTAATTTCATTTCAATCCAAAACTGAGGATTCAGAATTAGGTTATACGTGGTTTACTATTTTATACTGTAGGGAGAAGAAGATAGCTGGTCATCAGCATCTCAAGGAGTCAAGTGAGAGGTGAAACAAGCCTTTGGATTTCGAAAAGAAAAAGAAGAAGGAAGATGAAATCAGTTCTCCCTTTTCATGTTCTACCAAGTACCTCGCTCCAAATACTTTTACTAAGAAAGGGTTGACAGTTTACTGCGACCTTGAGGTCTATTTTGCCCCATAACAGAGCTGTTTTTACCACGCACTTTACAGCTTGCCTTCTAGTTCCAGAGATCTAATGAAATCTGGGAAGGTTTGAACGAGTTTAGTTTCTCACTCCTGCAAGTCTCTGGCCCAAAGGATTCCTTCCTTTGGCTTGCAAAATGCCAAGGCAAGCATATTGGCATCTTCGTTTCCTTTTATTCCCGAATGACCGGCACCTCCCTCTAACGAAACCCCTTATCCCATAAGACTTCAGCTAGTGGTTATTAACATCTAACCTCCCTTTTCTTCTTTTCGTCCAAACACTGCATGCGGGATGACCATCGTCGAAGCAAGCACTATTTCCATGTGCAAGACACGCACTTAATAAAACCGATGGGATACTTTGTATATCCAATATATCGTATGTTGTTATTTACGAGACATTTATCCTCTGTCCCATTTCATTACCGGTGATTAACGACGGCGATTTTTCAAAATGAAATTGGACATTCTTTCATACGGGGCCGATGACGTAAAATATGCTGGTAGCTTGACCTTAGCAAATCGAAGAACTTCTTCGGTACCAGGGAATGAATCGTATTCACGAATGTCTCATTTCCTGGAGAAATTAAGCTGGATTAGGAGAGTCGCATGCTTGACACTTGAATGTCGCAGCGGTGGTATTTAACACGATAATAACCACTGTAGTTCCAATTGATTTAGTTCATTTGTAGGGTGTGAAATGAAAATACATATAACAACTGCATAAATGGAAGGTGTTTGAAATTTTATTATGCTTTTGATGAGTTTTCGAATCGAAAAAGGATTGGAATGTCAATAACAAATGAGATAAGGTGACAACTGACAGGACTCATAGGATCTGGTTGATTTCGACTTTCAGGAATAGTTGATTTTATACGCACTGTCACTGCAGATGTGTGCAGTTTCCAAGCCAAAACGAACAGGATATACTATACAGAAAAGGTAACTCTCTGGATCGACCCGAGGGAATCTGTCGAAAATGTTGGCTCAGAAGAATCTTGAAATTGCAGCGCAGCTGCGATTCAGTGAAGAAATTTCCATACGGCCGAAAAGAGAAATAGGAATAGGATTCATACTATGTGAAATTTCGATTCTCTAGGGCCTAGGCGATGTAGAAGTATTTTTAGTAAATTGTCTAAAAAATCCGGCAAAAGGGGGAATTTCAAACTACACCTTTTCCAATTGTAATTCAGAAAAACAAATTGCATTTCAGAAAATGGAAATTGTAATTCAGAATAGTGAGTTGATATTCAGAAACGATAATTTGAATTTGAGAATAGTGATATGTAATTCAGAAAGGGTAATTTGAATTTCAGAATAGTGATATGTAATTCAGAAACGGTCATTTGAATTTCAGAAAATATAAATTTTAATTCAGAATTAAAGATGGGCACTAAGCTGGTTTTCCTCATCTGCAGAATAAAGACCGAGGCCAAGCAAACAGGGAACTCCCTAGCTAAAGGAAGAAGAAGAAGAAGATACAGAATTGGTGATTTGAAATTCAGAAAATTTAGATGGTAATTCAATTGCTTGGTACCAAAACCACTTTCTCTAATATTTTGTATGTCATTTAAATGGGGACATGATTCCATTCAAAATGGGTGGCGAAAAATATTAATAATGATTTTCGACTCTCAAAGTTCGTGGATACCTTCATAGAAGCAAGAAATATAATAATAATAACTTTATTTTCAAGAATAACATAAAGCTATATACAGTCAAAAACGAAAACAGGAAAAAACAGATTTGAAAATACCAAATACTTAAGACAAGTTCGATGCCATATTTTCGTTGATTCCTAAGTTGCATCACTTGATACCGAGCTCGATACTATTCTGAATTACATATTACATTTTCTGGAATCGAATTGATAACTTCTGAAATCCAATTTTCCTTTTCTGAAATTGAATTTGCCATTTCTGAATTTCTATTCACTATTCTGAATAACAACTCTGTTTTTCTGAATTACAACTTCCTAATCTGAATTTCAATTTCGTTTTTCTGAAATTGAATTAACTATTCTGAAATTCAATTTCTGTTTTCTAGATTACATATTGCTATTCTGAAATACATGTCCCCTCTTCGGAAATTCAACTTTCAATTTCTGAATTACAACTATGAAAGGTGTAGATAAAACTTTTTTCATATTTTTCGATTAAAATGGAGGTGATTATTAGATGTTCTGGGTGATACAATTAGGAAATACTCAAGTACTAGCCTTACTTGAACAAGAATGTTACAAACACGATATTTCCTGACAAAAACACTCAGTTTTGTCCGATTATTTCTGCAATTGAAAAGCTATATTTCTCCCATCAAAATAAGTTCCTTCTTCGATTTTCCTGAAGATTAGTTTGTGAACACTAGTAATTTGTATATAAACGGATTTTATCGTCTGTGTGAATAATTAGGGAAAGATTTTGCGGCATGCAGACAAATTTTGTGAAATTCCGGAAAAAGTCACACTAATGATGACGACGAATCAGTGCTCCCCACCTAGGAACCCCCTCTCACTACATACGAGGTGAACCGTATGATACTGAATTCCGGAAAAGGTATCACACACACTGGTAGCTTAGCGGGAGAGCATCCGCCCGGCAAGTGGAAGACGCAGGTTCGATTCCTGCTCGGTGTGTGACTTTTTCCGGAATTTCACAAAATTTGTCTGCATGCCGCAAAATCTTTCCCTAACTAGTAATTTGTTCATATTCTCTTCGATATTCTGAAACGATCCCATTAAAAAATAGGTTTCTCACTATCCTACTCTAACTCCACTAACCTAGGTCATAGGATTCGAGGTCAATGACCTAACCTAATGCATATTTTGTGATATTCCACAGAACTTCAGAGAAGACGATGCCAGATTGTCGCATTTCTCTTCAAACAATAGTATCGGCGGAACCAAGGAAGCAGTACGTCCCCTATCGTTAACGGATAAACAATCGCAAGGGCACTAGTTTTGTTTACTTTTCGCTTAAGGCGTCCAGGCGTTGCTCTTGGGAAATGACATACGAGTAGTTCTGATTCTCGCCGATATAGCGCTACGATCTTTCAGTCGCCTATAACGGTGCGCTGCTATGTAGCCGCCACGCAAGACAAACCGTTGTTCTGTGTCTCCAACGTTAGTCCCATCACAGTCTGTGATCCCATGAGCGTCGCTTACGCGATAACCTGCGTCATGAACTTCGATTTTTTTATTCACAGAGAATAAAGCAAACAGGTGATGATTGTGATGTGGAGACTTTCATTGAATTGATGTAATAAACCGTGAAGTGTCGAGTTAAAATCCCAAGAGGATATTGTATAGATAGATATTTCCCCGAAGAACCGGTAACAATAAATTTTAAGAGAAACTGTGCTTATAAAATGTGTAATTTCATGCTTCTTAGAATTCAATTTTATCTCCCACATTTGTGGGATTTTATTATTACATATCTTTACATCAATCGTTTTTTCATCATAGAGATTTAAGTCTTGACGAAATTGATAAACATTCTGACAACCTTGTTAATTTGTTAAGAGACCAGACAAGAAAAAATATTCATCCTACTAAAACTACAAAAACGCATTTATTATTCCCTCCTATATACAGAAAAAACCCAATGAAAATATTATTTTTGAGATTCGAAGTCCTCGAACGAACGGTGATTGTTCTTTGGACCTTTCAAAATCGTATTCATGTGACCTCTTTCATGGATTGGCGCGGTCTACTTCACCGACAACCGTCGATAATCCGCCATATCATTGCTGAAAATTGATCAGCAGCTGTAACGAATCCGCACAAATAGTAGCGAAAATATCAAAATGCCACGCGGATTGATAAACGGCACAATTTACGATACAGTTTTGACAGTATTAGGCTTAACGGTCTAATCTGGGAAATAAATTGATCCCGATATGGTTATGGCCACAGAAATATCGAACTTCATGAATAGAGATACATACTACCTACTTCGACAGTAATCATAATAACTTAGGTAGAAGTTGTCGATAGATATACATAGATTCTGAACTGCAGTACCTAAGTTATAACGACGGTAGGGCTATAAAGTTGCATGGCGACAGCTGGATTAGTAATCGGAAATTCACTGTTTTCGTATGCCAATGTTTTGCATTTATCATTGCGAATGTGGGAGAAGCAATAATGGGTGAACAATCTTCTCGGGCGGAAATGGTTATCGGCTCGAAGTGGACATGTGCAGTGACCACTTTGATAAAAACTGCTTAACAAGCTTAGAAAATTCAAATTTGTCGCCATTTCTACCGCTCGGGGATTAGATGTTTGATACAAGGTGTGCGCATTGCCGCGTTTGTACGATGACATTTGGTAGGCCAGTTGCTTGATGCCAGAGGACTGGCGCCAACTGGCATCAACTTGAGTTCAATGACATTTCAAATCTGTCAAAATAGGCTGTAGAGTGCACTAGTTTGAGGAGTGAGTTTAAGGCCAGGCTAGAAAATATTGGACAGGAAAAACAATGCTTTAATGAATGATTAATTATCGATATAGTTACTAGTTGTTGGATCTATATTATGATAATGTTCATAGTTTATATTTAAGGTGGGAGTTCAATGTAGTGTGTTTTTATTTCAAGTTGATTTCGAAAACGGTTCCACTTTGAGAACTGAAATTTTGTGGGTGAACTCAGAAAGGATTAGGGTTCTTGTTGAAATAATTTTAATCGATTTCATTCCGACAGTTAATTTTTTTTCTTTCAAAAATGGAAGAAAATGAGCCAACCCATGCTTCTGTTTTATTCCAACAGAAAGACCCATGAAAATAGTTCAACTTCCGATTAAAAGTGAATCTACTGATAATTTCGTTCAGAAGATCAACTTGAAATACGGAATTGGCAGAAAATGGCCAAATTCAAATTTTGGCAGGAAAAAATTCCTGCTTTACCCAAAAATTCACGTATTTCATAGTTCGGCGATTTTCGGATAGAGAGCGCCATTGTACATTTCATTCATGATTAGAGAGATACTCATAGAACTTATTGTGATAATGAAAGTTCTATGGAGATATTCCTTAAAATGGACGGTGGCGCCTCTATCGGCTGATCTTTCCTACTCGTTTTAAACGCCGACCTTAATCTAGTTATATAAAACAATTATAGTTGTCCGTAGTTGTCAAAAAGATTCAAAAATTGAAACAGTCATTTCTTTCCTTGGTCCATAAAACAGGCCCCAAACGCAACAGGACATTCCTGGACATATAGATTCAACATTTGGCGATCCTGCCAGGATTATGTTGCTTCGTTGGCAGTTAAAACGGGAATCCCTGAGAACTGAAATTAAGAAGATAATTACTGATGTATGTTCCAGTTCTGGGACCAAGGATGAATACACGAGTAGAATATGGAAAAGAATAATTGACGATAAGGTAAAAAGAATTTTCGAACTTGATAAAAAAATAGAAGAAATTTTGATGTCGGAAGAACCACTAAATAGAGACGAATTAATAAAAGAATTCAAGGAGCAAGAATTATTACGCGATGAAATTATAGAGATCGAAGAAGAAATAAAGGAACTGCCGAATGTTTCTTCGAGAAGATCTACATTAGTCACAGGTTGGAATAAACCAATTATTACTGGTCATCATGCTCATGATGATCAGTACAAAGCTTTTGTGGTGCAATCAGCAGAGAAGTTGGAAATGGTATTCACACCTGAAGTAGGTGAGGTAATCAAATATGAAGTCAATACTTATATGGGACCTGGTGTTGCAATGAGAATGTTCAATACTGATGAATCAATTGTTACACATTCATCATTCCAAGTCGCCTTGGAAAGGGGTTATCCAAAGTGTTCGAACACTAAAAACACTATCCTCAAGAAATATGATGGAAGTTTCAAGGATATTTTCCAGGAAATTTATGATAAACAGTTAAGGTCAAAGTATGAGGCTAATAAAAATTGGTATGAACATCGGGAGAAGCACCAACATGAAGGTGCAGAAAGAAGGCATAGGTCCAAAACAAACCAAAAGCACCATTGCTACACTGAGAAGATATACGAAATCGACCAGCAAGATTCAGAAGTGAAATTTAAGAGTGTTGAGGGAAAGAGAGAGTATTTGGAGTGGGTTCAGAGATTGATGCAGTATCGTCGAATCTTGAAGGAACACTAAAGTATACACAACTTCCTTAGGCCGGAGGATGTTCGATCTATACTATGATAATGTTCATAGTTCATATTTAATCTAGTAATATAAAACAATTATAGTTGTCAGTAGTTGTCAAAGAGATTAAAAAATTGAAACATCATTCATTTCTTTCCTTGGTCCATAAAACAGGCCCAAAACTCAAGAGGACATTCCTGGACATATAGATTTAACACTAGTATCATTGATATCAGGGGAATCAGACGCCATTTTTTCATGCCATTTTCCTAAAGCCTCCGATATTGTAGAAATTATTACTCGAGAAAAGCGAATTTGGGGTATTAGGCTTGAGATGAAAATCGATATAGATAGATTCTCGAGAAGCTTTCCCAAAAACGTAGATGTTGTTTATTCATTTTCAATTCCCATTCAGGATCCAACTGGTTCAGAACTGAAACCACTCAACCATAAGAAGCGTCGTTTGTTTGCCGATTGGGCTCTAGAACAGCTTGAAAATGATCCACTTTTTTATCGAAAAATTTTGTTTTGTGATGAAGCTCATCTCTGGTTGAAAGGCTACGTAAACAAGCAAAATTGCAATATATGGAGTGAAAACAATCCTAAAGGAGTTCTGCAGGTTCCACTGCATCCTGAAAAAGGCACCGTATCCACCCAGAAGTGTTTTGGATCCAACAAGATGGTGCTATAACTCATGCTGCTGCCGGAATAATTGATTTATTTAGAGGAAGATTCGGCGATAACATTATTTCGATTAATGGTCCAATTAATTGGCCTCCAATTTTCCTCTTGCGAAATAACTCCAATTGATTATTTTCTTTGAGGTCATGTCAAGTCATTGGTTTATGCTGATAAACCAGAAGCAACAAATGCTTTGGAAGCCAACATAACTCGTGTTATTGCTGAAATGAGGCCTGAATTACTTGAAAAAGTGGTCCAAAATTGATCTGGTCAAATGCGGTTCCTCAGAGCTAGTCGTGGTGGACATATGCCGGCAATTATTTTTGTAAGATAAGTGTCATAATAGTATATTCTAAAACTAGTTGCAGAATGGGCACCTATTCCAATACGAATGCGAAATTCGAAAACGAGCGACGAAGGAGCGAGTTTTTGAACGCATGAGTATTGGAATTGCATTCTGCAACGAGTATTAGACGATATTTTCCGTATTTCATTCAAATTTTGTGAAATTCAACTAAAAAATTCAAATTATAGGTCCTAGTGACTTTCATATTGTATCGTGGCAGTTGGTGTGAACGTTAGGAAGTACGAAAATTGACATTTCCAAATTGTCATCTGCTGAAATTTAAAAGGATCGGAAGTCATTGCTGACATCCACAAAACGAAAAATGTTACTGAAAACGATGCTGTAATGAATTCATTACAGCACTGTTTTTAGTACTGTAATGAACTCATTACGATACTGAAATAGAGAAAATTATATTTCAATGAAAACATTGCTCAATCTCAATTCAAATGCGTTTTATGTCAATTCAAAGTTCACACTCAAAAAAAAATACCCGAAGGTTGGATTTATTAAATGATGGATTATAAATTTAATCAACAGATCAAATTTGTCATGAAAAGGAACCAAAAATTTAAAAGTTCCGGGTTCTATAACAACCGTGGCGAGGTTTCGCAGAAGTTGCCTTCTGCTTCCTCAGGCCTACAATTCATTCAAAACATATAAGAATACAAAGGTTAACATGATATTGACCAATTTTCTCATCAAAGAAGTCCAAAAAAATAGTCTACATTCGGTGGAACAATATTACAACCTACAATCATCTACGAACAATAAAAAAATATTTTCGCGTAACTAAAGAACCAACAAAATACTATCAGTTGCCAACAAAGGATGGAAAATGGCATATGGAGAAGAGAAAACTAACCTACAAAGCACATAAAACACGGTTGTTATAGAACCCTGAACTTTTATATTTTTGGTACTATTTCCTCACAAATTTGATCCGTTGATTTAATTATAGAGGACGTTAATTCCAATAGTTTTATTATGAATTTAGTTAAGGGGAAGTATCACCTTTTGAATCGTGGCAAATCTCCATTCGAAAAGTGGTCTCTTTATTTCACGAGTAACTATCCTAATTTACGACGCAGAGAATTGATTTTTTTTTAAATGAATTTGAAGAACGTCTCGAGGGCAAACAGTTTTCGTTTTAATTAGTTTTTCAAATAAAAAAAAAGGTTGAACTTCAGCGTTTTGGAAACTACACTTAAGGATTCTTTTTCGACGGTTATTCATCATTTTTTGGAAAAAATCGCAACTATTTGCCCACGGCAATTTAATCTTCTATAAAATACAAAAATTTTCATGATGATTAGTTCAAAAATATAGCTTGTACTCATGAAAAACGAAGAACATATTCAATAACCCAAATATTGCAGAGATCAAACGATTACCCTGTTTTTTTTTAATTGTAAAACTATTTAAATCGAAAAAAAGAACACTATTTGCCCTCGGGACGTTCTTCGACTTCATTTAAAAAAAATCTAGCCTCAACGTCGTAAATTAGGGTAGTTACTCGTGAAATAAAGAGACCACTTTTTGAATGGAGATTTACCACGATGCAATAGGTGATACTTCCCCTTAACAGTAATATTCATATCGGCGAAAGCAAATTTCGATTTTCCAAAATCCCATAGTAGTAACCAAATTAATTCTCGAAAATATTGAACTGAAAAGACTTCTGTAAATGATGAAGAATCAACTCCGATAACTGAGAAATAGAATGCTGGAATATCCTTGGATATCTCCGGAAATTCCCTGGACATCGCCAGACATCCACGAACATTCTAGAACATCCCCTGGCATTCCTAGACATTTCCCGGATATCCCCTGGACATGCTGGAGCTCATACCCAGGATATTCGGAGCGTTTTAACCTTTGGGTTTCCCTGTGGAGCCTTTCAACCAGTTTTCCATAGATTTTCATGAATGAATAGTCAAACCAAAAGTCGAGTGCTGCTTTGCCACATGGCAGTATAGAAGGCGGTGGCAGCTGTCTTCCTCGATCGTCAGTGGTCCACCATGCAGCGTCAGATGCACGCACGTATCAGACTAGTTTCTTATTTTTATGGAACCCGATTCGCAATCAAACGTGTCATATTTCCAATAAAGATATCGGGATATCTCCTCAGCGCCGATATTTATGGTTATGACTGCCATTAAATGCGGCGTATCTCTCAACTTAATATACTAAAACAAGTTATTTATTATGCCGTGAATGCAAAACACACAATGATGGAGTGTTCCCATTAAATGATCGTTTTCGCGTTTCCTTGTTCCGTCGCATCGAGAGGGACTGGATCGGATTGACGGATAATTGCCGATTAAAAACGAGCTGAAAGTCGCTGCGGCATTTATGCGGCCGGACTTTTTCCTCCCGCCGACACCGCGGGGAGATGGATTTATGGACGAAAATTATACTCCTTGTAAGGACGATTTCTATGATGTAGTGTTTATGTTGAGATGCCGTGACCACACGTGTGTTCACCAAGATTTAATGAGTGTGTCTCTATTACATATGGACATGCGGGTTTCAGCGTTTGTCAGGAAGTATCTTCGCGATTTTGTTGGCGTTTCATGAAACTTGTCGCCATTGCGGATCTGGTCGGTATTTCATTTTGGCTATCAGTTTCGATCTTCCTTGTAATGGCCAGTGGAGGTGTTATTCATTTCGTCGTGTGTTGGATCTTCAAGCGTTTCCTAGAAGATGAGGAATGATATATGTCTGCGACAAAGTAATGGGCTGATTATTTCTAAAAGATTTAATTCCATTTCTCAACAAATATAATGTTGGGTTTCGGTTTGAGCATTCTCAATTGATAAAAGTAGAGATACTTTGCCTGATATCGTCAAACCCACTCAAGGTCGCCGTTCAGAACGAGTAGGAAAACTAATCCGATAGATGCGCCTCCGTGCATTTTATGGAATATCTCCAAAGAACTTACATTATCACTATAAGTTTTATGAATATCTCTATCCTTATGAATGAAATGTACAATGGCGCTCTCTATCCGAAAATCGCTGAACCATGAAATTAGTGAATATATGGGTAAAGCAGGAACTTTTTCTCGCAATATATTTGAATTTGGCCATTCTCTGCCAATTCCGTATTTCAAGTTGTTTTTCTGAACGAAATTATCAGGTAGATTCACTTTTAATCGGAATTGAACTACACTGCGCAAAAAAATTAACGCACATTCTGAAAATCTCAATTTAAATGAAAGTTAACTCTACATTGACTTTATAACTTATTTTTATGTTCTCTCGGGAAGGTTTTGAACGAAACAAGACACATTAAATGGAAGAAAAATTCAGGATTTCACCGAATCTTATGTGAAAGAAGAGAAATGAACAATTTTCAAAATACTGATATGCTGATAAGTGATTTAATACTTGGTATTTCCACCCCTTGCGTTAATTACAGCTCGGCAACGACGGTTCATACTCAAAATGAGTGATCTTAAAATGTTCTGATCTAATCCTTCCCAGATTTCTCCGAGTTGGATTCCTAAGTCATTAAGAGTAGCTGGATGATTTTCTGAACTTCTCAGCCTTCTATTGAGGTTTTCCCAAACCTGCTCAATCGGATTCAGATCTGGACTTCTTGCTGGCCATTCCATTCGAGAGACTTCAACCTCTTCAAGGTACTCCTGAACGATGCGCGCACGATGGGGTCTGGCATTATCGTACATAAAAATGAAATTTTCACCAATGTAGGTATGGGGCAAATGGCACTACATGCTCTTCAAAAATGTTCCTTATATACTTATCAGCATTCATAGCCCCATTATCAACGACCACTAGGTCTGTGCGAGCAGTCAAAGATATTCCATCCCATACCATAATCGATCCTCCCCCGAAACCAGTAGTATTCAGGAAATTGCACTGAGCATATCTTTCATGTGGACGTCTGTTTACAAGGGAACGTCGATCACAATGGTAGAGGCAGAATCTAGACTCATCTGTGAAGAGAACTCTTTCCCAATCGGCCTCTTCCCAATGGATATGCTCTCTCGCAAAATCCAAACGCGCCCTTCGATGGGCTGGGGTAAGAGCTGGGCCTCTTGCCGCGACACGAGGCCTCAAATCATATTCTCTGAAGCGATTTCTTATCGTCTGAGTGCTAATTTGCACTTCATGAGTGTGCTCAAGCTGATTTTGAAGGAGGCGAGCGGTTGCAAACCGTTGTCTCAACGAAGAAACTCTCAAGTAACGTTCTTGAATGGCAGTTGTTACCCGTGGTCTACCCTGTCCTGGTCTTCGGACATTCATACCTGTCTTCCTGAATCGCTGCAACATTCTGGACACACTTGTATGGGAAACTCCAAAACGTTCTGCAATTCTTGTGTGTGTCCACCCTTCTTCTCGCAAAACTACCGCTTGGGCACATTCCTCTTGGGTCAAATTGCGTGTTTCGCGTTGCATATCGATCGAGTGTAGAAAATCAAACGAAAGAAAAGCTATTGATCACTAGAATTGATCGAGAACAACTGATTTTAGAATGGAGCCAATACATTCAAAATCTGATAAGATCATCTTTTTTTATTACTGCTGGGAGAAAACATCTGTATTGAAGAAAAACGTTGAAAGTGGATAACATATGCATGCATAATTCTGATAAAAATAATTATCATTGAGAACACCTTCAGTTGTAGAATAAATTTGAGATTTCCATAATGTGCGTTATTTTTTTTGCGCAGTGTATTTTCCTGGGTATTTCGTTTGAAATAAAACAGAAGCATGAGTTGGCTCATTTTCTTCTATTTTTGAAAGAAAAAAATGAACTTTCGAAATGAAATCGATTTAAATTATTTTATTAAGAACTCCAATCCTTTCTGAGTTCACCCACAAAATTTGAGTTCTCAAAGTGAAACCATTTTCAAATGCAACTTGAAATAAAAACACACTACATTGAACACCCACCTAAATTGAAGGACTGTTATGTTTTCAATACTGCTTCAGCCCTAAGCAAGTCGTTGAATATTTTTTCATAACCGACTACATTTGTACGTTTGTCAACGGAGATTTAGATAACTCGTAATTTACACCGCGAGATTACGAATAGACGTGGAACAACAAGGACAATGCAACCAACAACGTGGTATAATAAAAGCCAGTTATGAGTATTCTTTGTGGACAAGTTTGCCCATGACTACCGAACGGCATATCGCACATTTTGATCTCAGGCATCTCGGCGTAGTAAATATCAATTAAACACTGAATGTTTCTTTATCGAGTTGAAAAGAAAAAAGTGAGAGATATCAGCGGAAAAATTTAGAGACACTTTATCACTGAAGCTTATTGTTATCATAAGCTCTGAATTAAAGTATAAATACACTATATTGGCCAGATATAAAAATTTGATATTTACAGAGGTTAGAATAGGTAGTACACATTCGGGATTGGATTGTTAATGCATTCACCGTAAATTTTATAATCATTGGAAAATATAGTAAGCCCATCGAAGACTTATAGAGGAAATTATTGAACTTGTTTTTTTGTTGTTTTATATTGTACGTACAGTTTGAAAACAGTCACTGTAATAGGGTTTTCTTCCCCTTTTGGAAACCTTACCTCGAGCGCCAGCTATTCTTTTTGCTTATAAGGTAGAATAGCAAACCTGCCAGGATAGCTGCTTAGTCGGAGACAGAGTTCGGTTGTATCTAGGGTGGTAGCGATAACTGAGAAATCGAAAATAGAGCAATTCACACAATTTATTCAATAGATTGAAATAGTGATACAAATGCAATAATGTCAAGAAAATATCAAATATGCAATAATAAGAAAATATCAAATATTCACCAATAGCAATAAAACATTAAATATACGTTAATCCCAAGATATATCAAATATGCAGTAATCAGAAAATATCAAATATACACAGTTAAAGAAAAGTGATTCAGTTTTGCCTGACTGCGAGCATTTATTCAAAAGAAATGTTTTACGGTACGAGTCAGCCAGAATAGAAGGGGGGGGGAAAATTGAATTAAACGGAGAATTTAAATCTACAGTTGAAGAGAATGTGGGACGGATATGAAAATGTATAGTGCTCACTGTCTGTCCGATATTCTTTCAGTCCGGAAACTCAAAAGGGTTATATTGTCTACTTAGCTTGTTTTACGTCTAGAAAGGTCGGGTTTGGCCAGGTTAAATATAAATGGTCAAACAGGACGCACCGAACAAGGGGCGCGAAAGATCGGTACCGAAACGGAATTAGACTCCACGTTCTATAGCATAGGTTTGCATAAGCCCTCCAGTCTGATAGTGAGACTACTCGCCACTAAGATTCAGACATTATCGAGCACTGACTAACTCAGATAAACATACTATAGACTCAGGAAATCTTGTACGAATAAAGGAAGATTTAATACGGATCTCGACGTAACAGCTATTTTGATAGACTCAACGAAGATACAGGAAAATGAGACTGAAATGAATTGGCTCGGTACTTACGGTTTCAGTGCACTACTTTTCACTCGGTAAAGAAAAGAGAAAATCAGGAATTACGTTCGTTAAACTTTCGACTCAAAAAGGAAGGAAATTTCGGAAACGCAAGAAAATACTATTCGATTTAGGCCGGAGCAAAATGAATAATGGGGTCCCAGATGAGGGGAAAATCGCCTTTTATAATCTCCCTGAGTGGGGAAGAAATGACAGGCGCAGAAATGTTATTTTTCTAGAAAAGTACTCCGGTAAAACATCTTCGAATCTGGCTTATCGTACGTATAAACTAGAAAAACGGCGTTATCTACATTCTACGTGGTTCTTATGACTCTTTTTACTAGATTCTCTGCATGCAAAACAATATCGAACGAACCATATTCGATCTTCTCGGTTTAATTCTGAACGGAAATGAAATGCAGGAATTCGAAATAAAAATCCGGAAAAATTAATTTAAGACGAAGACCGATTTCATGATCGAAAAATCGAGCTTCGTCACATCTCCCGAAGGACGGATGGCAAAATTCAATCAATCACAATTTGAATTTTCGCGGTTCCCGACCATCTAAATAAACAAATCAACACGGTTGTCTCGCAATCAGGCTTACATTATTTACAATCTATCGTCTCCATGTTCTATGCGTGGTCTGTGGTCGTAGATCTTTGTCCCTCCAGTCAAAGGGTAGTTCCAATATCCCATATCTCATATCTGCGCATGTGTCGCTGTCGACGCCGCCGCCATTTCGATGCCTTGTTTACGATGTGTTATCAGATGACATTTCCATTTTCTGGTGAACAGTAAACCTTGAATTAATAAAGGTGTACAGCGAAGGGTGATGGAATAATGAACTAATTGGTCGAAGACACCTCCTACACAGTAAGTACTTAATTACAAGTCCTCTTCGATGTGGTTTGACTTAGTGCTTTTCAGATTTTGGCTTGACTTTGTTGGTTGTTGGACTCGAAATAGGGCACGCCGAATTGGTATGAATTAATCCAGTGGAATAGACGATGGAGTCGGCGTCCAAAACCGACGCACTGGATGTTGGCATCGGAGTTGATGGGTCGTCGATGTAGATACTGGGCGGATTGTCGACTTCGGCTGTTTCGTGATTATTACAGGTAGGTATTCCATATAGTTCCAACCATCTGATCTCGGTGAAACTTCTCCCATTTTCTTGTTTCTTTCTAGCGGACTTCCCTCGATAGACTAGTCCTCATTTCCACAGACAGTGAACAGCGAACAGTTGTGTACATAAAACATACATAATACAATAATTAATCATCAGTTATTAATGCAATAATGCTTGATTCAGAATGGAAACGGTGCAATAGGTTGACCTTCCTGGACTAACAGACCGATTTAATAATTCTGAACTAGAAATACTTAGAAGTAATGATGTTACGTTTAACGGTATTAGCCCAGACAGGTACCTTGATGAATGTTTTACAGATGAAGGTTTAGTAGTCTAACGAGTGAAACAGATATCAATTCATAGGCAAAATATGACAGTTCAGACAGTTTATATAATTGGTTAGTTGTTTCCCGGTAGAGAAAAGATCAAGATGAGATAACACCACCAGGTAACGTTATTGAAAGGTTGTTATTAATTTATGTATTATTTTGAACGATTACCTGGTGTTGTTGGCCGGAAAATGCGGTGGCTTCTCTAAGGTGACGGTGTTACAGTGTGATGAGGGTAATACTAGCGTTGACGGTTTTCTGTATTGCAGGTCTCAGTTCTATGGAGGTTTCCCCATCTCTGCTCATGTTGGACTGTTTTCCACTCTGGTATTGTTGGCCGGAAGTAGACAGTGAGCTGGCCTGCTTGGTGGCTCCCATATAATGACAGGAAAACCAGACTGTACCGGTGGCTTGGAAGCTGAGGGTGGTAAGTGAACAGAATTAAATTCAAATCAGAAAATTAAAAGATACAGTAGTCAAACATACTCACAGAAACGGTTATTTTATAACTACTTACAGTTTTACTCATGATATGGCTTAAGGTCTTTAATGTGGATGTTTGACACTCTTTTACCACCGTCATCTTTCAGGTCGTACACGACGGGGGAAATTACTTTTACCACGGTATATGGGCCGACGAACTTTGGTGCCAGTTTGGAAGCAAAATGGTCAACGGCAGATGAGAGAGGACGATCACGGCGCAGAACTCTGTCTCCAACATGGTAACGGGCATCTCTACGGCGGAGATTGTAACTGTGAGCCTGCTGATTGAAAGCACGGTACAACCTGGTTCGGACAAACTCATATGCCTCCTGGAGATGTTTGAGCTGATCAGTACGGTGAGTCATATCTCTTCTTCCTGCTTCCTGACTGCCGGATTCCTGGCCGGTTTCTTCATTATGGGGGTTTGTCGAATAAATCGCCCTTGGAACTTCTAGTTCTCTTCCATAATTCAAATAGGCAGGTGTGAATCCGGTAGATTCCTGCTTGGCAGTGTTGATTGCAAAAGTCAGTTCTCCTATCTTCTCATCCCAGTTTCGTTGATCGGTTTCGCAGAACTGTGCTACCATTGTTTTCAATGTACGGTTGGCCCTTTCTACGGGGTTACATTGCGGTGTGTAAGGAGGGGCGAAACGGTGAGCTATGTTCAACTCGCGGAGATTGTTCTTGAATAATCGGCTGTCAAATTGTACCCCATTGTCGGATATCACCAGTTTTGGACAGCCATATTTCAGAATTACTTGTTCGTAGAGGGCAGAGTAAACAGTTTTGGCGGTGGCTTTTCGCAACGGACGGCATTCTACCCACTTTGTAAACCGGTCTTGCATCACAACGATGTAGGAATTTCCCTTTTTGGATCGTGGCAATGGCCCCACGATGTCGGTAGATACTTCCTTGAACGGCGCATCCGCCATTCGGTGTGGTTGCATTTTCCCAGGAGTTTTCTGTTGCGAAACCTTGAACTTTCGGCACGAAGTGCAGCTCCTTACATATTTGGCAACGTCTCTAAACATCCCTGGCCAGTAGTACTTCCGGGCTATCCTAGAAATGGTTTTGGCAATTCCCATGTGACCAGCTAATTCGGAATCGTGGTTTTCTTTCAGGATTTCAGTTCTTTGGTCAGTAGGAATACAGAGTTTCCAGGGTCGGCCGGATCCATCTTCAGTGAAGTCGGATGAGTCCCAGAAATGCCTGAATAATTTTCCATTTTCTACGGAATAATCAGGGAAATTTGCCGGATCTTTTTCCACCTCCTGTAACTTCTTGTTATACCATTTGCAGGGGGTTGTTTCTACCTCGGTTAAACACACAGAATCCACGGACGGCAATGGATTCCGGGACAGACTGTCAGCAACTTTGTTCGTAGATCCTTTTCGGTACTGGACTTCGAAGGCTTTTTGCTGGTCTTCTCTCCATTTACATCGGTGTTTCTTCTTCTGTTTGCTGGCCAGTTCCAAAATAGGTTTATCGGCGATGTTTATCTCAGGGATTTGTTCGTAGACCGGAATCGGTTTGGAAATCGGTCGACCTTCCAAATAGCATTCCGCTGTTTTCAGATTAATGTTGAAGTTGTAATGGGATAGTACATCCATTCCCAGTATGAGGTCTACAGGTAGATCAGGAACCAACAGGAATTTTAAGTCGGCCAAGGTATAATCGTCTATCCGGACCATAGTCGTGTAGCGTTTCGGTACGACGGTAGTTTTGCCATTGGCGATCACCACAAATTCATTGACCATGGGCTCTCCCTTTATTCCTTTTTCTTCCAAGCATTCTGCAACTTTCTGGCTGCAGAAGCTTTTGGTGGCTCCTGTATCCATTAATGCTCGGAAGGGCTCGCCTGTCACATGAACCTCTACCAACGGACGATTTTCTTTACAGATGGACGGTGTCAGTGGAGTCAAAGTCTCCGGAGATATGGCTGACCCCGATTTCATACCTCCATTTAGTTTTCCGAACACGGGCAGTCTCTGGAGAGAATATTCTCCCTCTGGCATCGAGAACAAAACAGTTTCGGGGGTCTCCGGCACTCTCGTCGCATGTGGCCGTATCCACCACAGCGGAAACATTGGGTCTGAAAGGAGACTCTCCGGGCTCTCTGTTGATCGGTCCGGTCCGGAGGTGATGAATTCTCAGCCTGACGGTGTGCGGGGGTGGCGGTCGACTGTGGTTGACTGTAAGTATTACTTGTTGATGCTGAACGTGATGTTTGTGTCCGAGAAACTGACTCTGCAGGTTTTGGATGGGCTGCTGCGGTTGCTGGTTGGACTCGATTCTCGGTGTCCAGCGAACAATTGGCCTGATAACGGTTTCGCTGCTGGGTGTGGTAGGTCAGGTGCGGTTCATCAATGAGGCCTGGTTTGGAGGGTGGCCGGGTGTATTGGTGCATCTGCCATTGGACCAGTTCGAACACTTTTCCTTTCCGAAGAAGTTCATCGTAAGTCCTAGTTTCTTGGAAGGCCAAGGCTTGCTGTAGGGATGGTAGCAACCTCTGTCTAATCAGACGAATCTGTTCCTCCTCGGACGGTCGAATACCTGACAGTTTCTGGAACAGGTTCTGCATCCTGGTAACGTAGAGCAGAAGTTTCTCGTCTGGGCCCTGCATTCGCCTTTTTATTTCCTCCAACAGATTTTCCTCATAATTCACCGGTAGGAACGCGTCCTTCAATTGGGCCTTGAAGTCGTCCCAGTTCTGAAACGTTCCCCTCCTGGGGATGAACCAATCCCGAGCATCTGTCCTCAGAAGTTCGTACACAGAGTCAAACACCTGTCGTAAGGGTACTTTCCGTGATTCTGCCAGCCTCTCCACTTCATCAATGAAGTCGGTGACACTCTGGGTCCCATCAAAAGAAATTGACCATTTGTACAGCGGGACAAACGGTGGTGATGTAGGTCGGGCTTCGGGCTCAGGTCGGTAACTGCCTTGTGCCAATGATCTTATGGGGTTTCTCGGTGGTAGATTTGCCGGGAAAGATACCCCTCGTGTGGAGTTCGCCCAGCGGTCCGGTGTCAGTCTCTCAGGTCGTGATGTCGCAGGCGGCTCCTGAGACGTAGGTATAGCCGGCATTTCCTGTAGTATGCTTCTACATGTCCGTCTAGTGTCATTCATAACTCGATCTGATATGGAATTTCTTTCAGGTGTGCGAGCTCGTGAGATCCTGCCAGCTGACGGTGGAGGGATGTCTTCTCCCAGGTCAATAAGGGAGGGCTCGACCCTTGCTGCTCGCTGTGGCTGAATTGGAGACATCCCAGGTGACGGTGGGACCTCCAGATCCAGGAGAGACCTTCCTTCTGGCTGTGACGACGGTTGCTGACCGCTGACTTTGTGAACTGCCTGTAAAGCATCCAAGGCCTTGAGGGTGGCTCCTTTGAGCTGATTTACCACCTGTAATTGTGACTCCTCAGTTGTGTCAATAAAATTCAGTCTTCCCTGTATGTGTTTCAGCCTCGTGAAAATGCGCGAATACTCGTTATCGGCGTTGTCGTGATTGAAGTTCTGAACTGCCTCTACTAAATCGGTGAGCTTGTCCCGGCACACCTCGATATCTTGAGCAGGATCCATCCATGCCCCAGATTGTAAGGGTGCATCCGAATGGAGAACCTGTCGTAACAAACTTCGTTTGGTCATCACTGTGCTGGGTACCGTTTGCCCTCGGAGTTGAAGTTCGTAGGTCAGCTCATCACTCAGCAGCCGGTTCACATCCATGGTTATTGTTTGCGGTCAAGTCTTTCCACGTAAAGTTGTGTCCGATTAGAAATGTTCACAGTTGCTGGTTATGTCACTCACGAACTGTGGATTATTTGTTTATGTGTACAGGTAACAGTAAAAATATAAATGCCGCAACAGTTACAAATGATATAGCCGGAATAACACCAAATCTGTCTTTATTTCACTCACCAATAATTGTTCAGATAAAGAATAGAAAAGAAGAACTTTCAGTCTTAAGTACAAAATTCAAAACCACCTACCTCGGAATAATCCTTTAACGGTTCCTGTAACAGAAAATTAAACAACGAAATCCAATAATATCAAAAACAACTGATCAGTACTGAAAGTTCAATGTTCATCAGACCAGAAAAGATTCAATATTTCATAACAGTTCAAAAAAAACAATGGCAACAAATCAAACTCAGAACAATGTATTTATTTCACACAGTTTTCAAAAAGAAATATCAGAAACAGCGGGTTTGCACAGTTCAGGCATAAAATTCAATATATGGTATTCACTTCACTTACCGAATAAATCGGGAATCAACTCAGTTCAGAAAGTCAATTTCGAACGAAAAAAAAATGCACAGTATCAGGTAATGAATACGGTCAGAATCGGGGCGCAAATTTTGCACAGAAACTCTATTTTTGCGGTCCCTGCTCGGGCGCCATTTTGTAATAGGGTTTTCTTCCCCTTTTGGAAACCTTACCTCGAGCGCCAGCTATTCTTTTTGCTTATAAGGTAGAATAGCAAACCTGCCAGGATAGCTGCTTAGTCGGAGACAGAGTTCGGTTGTATCTAGGGTGGTAGCGATAACTGAGAAATCGAAAATAGAGCAATTCACACAATTTATTCAATAGATTGAAATAGTGATACAAATGCAATAATGTCAAGAAAATATCAAATATGCAATAATAAGAAAATATCAAATATTCACCAATAGCAATAAAACATTAAATATACGTTAATCCCAAGATATATCAAATATGCAGTAATCAGAAAATATCAAATATACACAGTTAAAGAAAAGTGATTCAGTTTTGCCTGACTGCGAGCATTTATTCAAAAGAAATGTTTTACGGTACGAGTCAGCCAGAATAGAAGGGGGGGGGAAAATTGAATTAAACGGAGAATTTAAATCTACAGTTGAAGAGAATGTGGGACGGATATGAAAATGTATAGTGCTCACTGTCTGTCCGATATTCTTTCAGTCCGGAAACTCAAAAGGGTTATATTGTCTACTTAGCTTGTTTTACGTCTAGAAAGGTCGGGTTTGGCCAGGTTAAATATAAATGGTCAAACAGGACGCACCGAACAAGGGGCGCGAAAGATCGGTACCGAAACGGAATTAGACTCCACGTTCTATAGCATAGGTTTGCATAAGCCCTCCAGTCTGATAGTGAGACTACTCGCCACTAAGATTCAGACATTATCGAGCACTGACTAACTCAGATAAACATACTATAGACTCAGGAAATCTTGTACGAATAAAGGAAGATTTAATACGGATCTCGACGTAACAGCTATTTTGATAGACTCAACGAAGATACAGGAAAATGAGACTGAAATGAATTGGCTCGGTACTTACGGTTTCAGTGCACTACTTTTCACTCGGTAAAGAAAAGAGAAAATCAGGAATTACGTTCGTTAAACTTTCGACTCAAAAAGGAAGGAAATTTCGGAAACGCAAGAAAATACTATTCGATTTAGGCCGGAGCAAAATGAATAATGGGGTCCCAGATGAGGGGAAAATCGCCTTTTATAATCTCCCTGAGTGGGGAAGAAATGACAGGCGCAGAAATGTTATTTTTCTAGAAAAGTACTCCGGTAAAACATCTTCGAATCTGGCTTATCGTACGTATAAACTAGAAAAACGGCGTTATCTACATTCTACGTGGTTCTTATGACTCTTTTTACTAGATTCTCTGCATGCAAAACAATATCGAACGAACCATATTCGATCTTCTCGGTTTAATTCTGAACGGAAATGAAATGCAGGAATTCGAAATAAAAATCCGGAAAAATTAATTTAAGACGAAGACCGATTTCATGATCGAAAAATCGAGCTTCGTCACATCACCTGTAATAGAATGCTTGGTAACATTACAGAAGAAAACATAAAGAAACGTAATCCTAATTTCCAGATTCCAAATGGGCACAGTTCCTCAGGAACTTCTAATAGGCACTCGATCTTGAAAAAGCCTAATTATTCATTCGATTGAGAGCAATCCTTCATCGTTTTTTCTCCTGGACTACACACCGTCATCAAAAAAATTTGGGTTCCGGAAAAATTTACCCTCAAATTAACAACTCGATTTCAAAAGACTATCTGCGTTCCAGATTATACCGGATGAATCACAGTTTCAGCAACTTTCGTAACGAAAGATAAATGTAAATGAAAACATTTATGACAACATTAATAAATTATTTCCAGACGTAATGTCACATGAATGCATCGACTGTTAAATACTAACATGATTCATGGCTCTTTCACGATATTGGCATTATAAGGCGTGAACTGGAAAGAAAAGGCTGTTCGTAGGATATTGCATTATCTTATTTATGAATTCGAACATAACTATGATGCTATTCTGAGTTGATTGTCTTCCTTGGAAAGATGGTTATGTTCTGCGATTGTGATGGGCTTGAACGAAGCGAATTATTCAGGTTGAGCTGTTTTTCGTACCTTTTACGTCGTACATTTAGCTCTTACGTAAATTGCCCCAATGCTACTAGAGATTGACGCTAACTCTGTATGTTCCTAGGAACTAGAGCACTAGCATTCAGCCTGAACAATAAAAATGTGAGATTTTGGTGAAAAATAGGTAGGTGTTTATCATTTCAAAATAGAATCATGGACTAGTAGAGCCCCTAGTAGTTATTCTTATCGGTATATCTCTCGGGTGATATTATAGGCGAAATGTCAAAGTTTGGTCATTTATCCTGAAGAAATGGGAAGATTATGGGAAATATGAATACCGACCTATTCTGCATTGACCTTTCCTTTTTCGATCCGTATTTTTACATCAAGGCCAGTATATCTGTGAATTATTCCTCTTTTAGACCGTATGAAAATTTCCTCAATGTATTACCATTTTATTCGGTAGATTCGCCTTTTAGGTAGATCAATATACATGGTAGATTCGCATTTGAAAGTAGAGGAGGTCAATAAAGGGAAAGAAGAAGAAAAATTTTCAACAGGTGTCAAACTCTATGAGGTAATGTAGAAAAGTCACATTTTGTCTTATTTAACAATTTTATGTTTGACGGCTATGGGTGATCACTGATCACAGATGAACGACTTATCTCCCATTTGTGTTTACTATGCGTGCTGTGATATATTGGAAATGTCTTTTTCGTTCTATTTCACTCCAACACATTATTTAATGTCCTGGAACTTGTGTTAATCCAGTCAAAATAAGGCAGGATTTCCTTTTTGTCTCTACTGAAACACCCTGAAAAGTAATAAATTCCCTAATAAAAATTTGTAGAAACGTCCTTTCCACCTACTCAATTCGATATTGCATAGATACAACACGAAATATTTGCTTTTTCATCGTTTGAAACTGAAAGCCTTAAACTTTTACTCGTTATGCACAATTTTCTTCAAAAACTGCCGAAATCGTTCGAAATTTCTGCTAAAATGAGAAAAGGTTACTGAATCGTCGATAACTTATACACAGTCCACTTCAAAACCGAAGATTCATTCGAAACCTTGCATTTCTTTTTTCCGTTCATTACTGGAATGTCAATTTATTCAAATTCAATCAAAAATCACCAAAAATCAGACAATTGCTTTTCATATCGTCGAAAAACAAAGTGAAGCATGATTTTCTTACATAATGGTCTTCCCTACCAGCCTTTTTCTATTCAAAAATATATTTTTCGTTTCAGCCTCTCTTTTCCAAATTTGCTCGAAAATCGCCGAAATTCTTGGAAAATCTGAAAAATATCATCGTAATCCATCTTAAAAGCCTTCATCCTAATTATCCAAAACGAAATTGTCTCATTAAACAGGTTTTTTTTTAACATTTAACCATTCTCCCGTAGAATTAAAAATAAACATTCTATTTTGATTCCAAAAATGTTGTAGTCGATTGGAATTTTAGCTAAAACGTGGAAAGACAACGTAGAATCATATTTTCGAACAGAATTGACCCCCTACCTGCAATTTTCTATCTGAAAATACATTTTTGTACAACTGCCATTAAAAGTGACACTTTTAATAACAGCAAACAGTGTTAAAGTTGATTGTTTACGTGGAAGCGTGTTAACAATATTTTTAACATCAGTGTTAAAAATATTTTTAGCACTCCATTTTCTTATGATGAAATCATATGAAAAAAATTCAGCAATTGCAAATTTTTATTATCAATATTTAACAATCATTACTTATGAACATTAATATTAATCGTCAAACTAGAAAAATTACTAACAATGATGCTCTGTGACGTTAGGGAGCTTCTCAACACATTATTAGAATCCTCAGCACCATCAGTACTTGTAGAAACCGGAAATACAATATTGGATGATGATGATCCAAAATCTGTTGAGGTTGGGAGAATTTTTTCAGCAATGACATTTCTATATGCAATGGAATGATCAACATAGCCCTCGGCTACAGTCGAACACTTCCATCCACCATGTTTTTTTATATCCGTAATATTTGCTCCTGATTCTGCTAGCAATGAACCGGAGGATCTTCGAAAACAGTGTCCTGTATATTGCTTTGGTTCTGGCAGTTTGAGGAATTCGGCAACAATAGATGGAATTTTCCCCAATGTATTGATAGCAACTGGATTGGAAGTGCATTTATTATGCATGTATTTCAGGAAAAAATGACGATGTTTGATGACAGAAGGACGCAGTAAAAAGTACTTATGGAAATAGTCAACATACTTTCCAATAATACTGAAAGAACGACTGACTTCCGTTTTTGTGTTTGGAAGTTGTATAAACAATGATTTATTTGTTATTTCGATGTCTGATCAATTACACAATTCTTCACGCCGACAGGCTCCTAATAATTCGAAAATAGTTGCAACCTTAACCATCAATATTTATTTCTCATCTGGTGCCTCATTTATAAACTTTTCAACTTGTTCACTTTTCCGTTTTGAATATACTATTACCTTAAAATATTTACTAACATCCACACCATTTTTAATAAGGGCGGGCGCTTGACTTCATCATTGAAAATTTGCTCCACAAAGTTGATGAACTCCATATTTTTTATTTTCCTTCTAAGTATGCCAGGAAAACAGGTTCACTGAAGTTCCCTTCTACATTTTTCAATTTACACCAGGCCAGGAAATTGTTATATGCAATATCGTACTGCTGAACAGATTTTTTAGGTAAGAGTTCCAGATTTACTCTTCTTGCAGACTCTTCAATATCCACAGGAAAAACCAAATCGTCACTTTTATTAATAATTGGTCTTTCAACAAACATTTTAAGCACCTAAAAACCCAAGACGAAAACTGGACAGGAATGAAATTCAAATGACAGCGTTTTTTCTCATTTGTTAGTAATCATAACGTTGGCAACGTTTGCCATTCACAACAACATTTTGATTATTTGAATATTGAAATGCATTTTGAAGTTTATTGTCATTGCAAATTCGCACATCTCATTATCAAAATAGGGCAGTTGTACAAAAAACATTGTATGGTATTTGTGTTAAAAGTGATTTTATTTTGTTCGTAAAAGTGTTCAATTCGATCCGCTCATTCCACATAGTTTTTAACTCACAAAATAAAACGTCACTTTTAACACTCATATCATAAATAACTATTTTTTTCATCTGAGCAATATTGAAATGTCAAATATGGCTCATGGATTTCAATCATAACTTTCTGAAAATTCATCTCGGAAAGTGAAACTGGTTTTTTTCTTCAAAATATTACCTAAAGATCACGTTATTCCTCATTTCAACCTGAGGAACATCTTTTAAATAACGAAAATGAGTTCAAGTTCCAACATTCCTTCTGCACATTTTTTTTTAAATAATTTGAAAATCGCTGGGAATGAGCCGAAATCTAAAAAATATCATTGTAATCGTCCTCATCCCACTCACACCCCATCCGATCTACCCACGGCGATATTTCACCTCATAAGAGGTTTTTTGACGATTTTTGTATAGTATAGAATTAGACGTCTCGAAGACGAGAATAGTGTAGGTTCAGAAACGATTGACGTATACATAATAACGGCATTTCCACATCAAATCCCCATTACCAACAATTCGAATGTATACCTTATCGACGTCGTTCAGAACGATATTTATATGCAAAACGAGAGTACGACCTGACATGTTACATCCTTATTTGGTGTTATTAGAGGTGAATAACTCTGACATTTCTTCGGAAATACCATTGACTTAATGAGAACAGAAAGAATACGAGTAACGAGTTGTGTCCAATGCCATAGTTGTTAGTCGATCGGTTGTGTTGAAGACAAAATCAGTATCAGGACATTGATGGGAATTAACATTTCTCCTACTCGTTCGGAGACCACCTTCGAATATGTTAGGTCAAAAGTCGTCATCTCAAATTTTTTTCTGGGTTCAATAACCCCTGTATGCGCTAATCTGAAAAAAAAAGACTTATCAAATAATTCATTGATATCGAAATAACTGCCTCTGCTCTACCAACATTCACCAGTGGAAATACTTATCCCAGAGCAAAGTCGATAATAATTAAATTCATCTCTTTGTAGAAGCGTCGACTAGACTGCATTGTAATAAGTATTAACATAATAACTGAGCAATTGTGAACGTACATATTATTAGGTAGTCAATGGGCATTGAATGCCTTTTAACTCTACCAGGAATGACAAGTGTCTAGGATTATAAATCTCTCGAATTTATGATTAATTTATCTTTCATACAATTCCGCTTCATTCTCAGCTATGGAGTGCCCTTCGTTTTAATTTAACGGGAGTGACGCTAGGGGGCGTTGGTTCGTCGACATTTATGTATGGGCATTGTGTTATGCAATATCTCTTTTGGTATTCTCCATTAATATTAACTCATTCAGATGGTATTTCGAGCATGAGACATTGACAAGAGACGTTTCTTCATTTTTGCTCCTACAGCAACTACGAGGATACATTGATATCTAGTTAGCCTAGACCAGTTCCATGCATAAACAAACAATCAACGAACAATAACTTATTAGAAGTGTCAGTGTAGAGTTTGACAACAAATAGGGTAAACCAGAGTTACGCAATAAATTACAAAAAAAGATGTCCACCGAAATTGTAAAAATCGAAAAATTGGAGTATCGAGCCATCATCAAGTACCTGAATTTAAAGGGTTAAGAGGTTAGCAGATTTACGAAGATATGCTCAACACCCTTGGTGATCAATGTCCTTCGTATGCGACCGTGAAAAATTGGAATGCAAGCTTCAAAAGAGGTAAATTTTCCATTGAAGATGATGACCGATCGGGAAGGCCAGTTTCTGTGTCAGTCCCCGAAAAAATCGATGCAGTTCATGATATAATTTTATCAGACCGTCGAATTGGGCTGAAACGGATATCTGAAGCACTGAAGATTTCATACGAACGCGTTCATCATAAATAGTTCACGTCAATAGACCTTTCCAGAATTACCTGTGAAGGTGAAAGTTGCGCGCGTCACTTGTGGGCTAAGAATGAATATCATTGGTCGTCAAAATTTCCCTCCTTAAATCGTTGACATTTGACAATTGATATTATTATTTTACGCAGCCGACTTTTTGGTTGTGGATGTTATTTGTTGTATTGTTTATCGAAAATCTAAATTTTAGTATGCCTCAACAATGTTTTGTTACTAATTGACGGTCAAGGTACGATAAAACCAGTAGGATCTCATTTCATTGCTTCCCTCTCTCTTTCTTTTCTCTCTCGCACTAAGGTTTGCGCATCTTTTAATGCTGCCCACAAGTTGAGCATGAAATATACCTGTTTCTCTCTCATTCTGGTTTAGTTCACATCTTTCATCTTTGTTCTACGTATTCTGGAAAGGTCTATTAGGACATGAAAAAAATTTCTGCAAAGTGGATCCCCAAATGTTTGAATGTTGACCAACAGCATGCAAGGGTAGAAGCATCGCGTTCGATCTGTGCTCGATTTGAAAACGATGTAGACTTCTAAAACCGAATTGTAACTGTGGATGAGACTTGGGTACATTCCAACGATCCAGAAACAAAGCAACAACCGATGGAATGGCGACACTCTGGTTCTCCAAGACCTAAGAAGTTTCGTGTCCAAAAATCTGCTGGAAAAGTTCTTGCTTCAGTTTTTTGGGATTGTCATCGAGTAATCGTGATTGATTTTCTGTATAAGGGTAGAACAATAACTGCAGATTACTATTCGACATTACTGACCACTCTACGGAAAAAAATTGAAGAGAAAAGACGCGGAAAGCTATCCAAAGGTAGGTATTTTGTTTTTACAGAACAACGCCCCAGTACACAAATCTCATGTTGCCATGCAAAAAATTCGTGATTTAGAGTTAGAATTACTAGAACACCCCCTTATTCACCAGATTTGGCTCCGTCCAACTATCATCTCTTTCCTCAACTGAAAAAAAGTTTAAAAGGTAGTAAACTTTCTTCTAACGAGGAGGTAATAAAAGATGTGGAGGACTAGTTTGCATAGCAAGAAGAAACAGTTTTTTTGAAAGGTTTAGAGACGATGGAGGTTCGCTGTAATAAATGTATTCAATTAAGACGAGAATATGTTGAGTAATAAAATAATTTGACATTGAAATTTTGTTTGGTTCTATAGTAGGCTAAGAATTTTTCAATATATCCTCGTATAATACCACATCGGTAAAAATGGTTCTCAGTAAATCAATGTCTATTCCAACGCATCGGAATTTCCTCTTTGATTTACGTTTTACTACATCGTGATCAGCTCGAAGTTCACCGTCATGAATGTGCTGCAGCTCTTTCTAGTGCACAACCTACTTTATGCTTACAAGAGCTGTAATTTTCGAAATATTCCGTGACATAAAAAGGCATTTTATGTTATCTTTCAATTTTCACCGCCATTCAGCACACAACGTGTGGTTTGTGTCTGTGAATTCATAAAATTATAAGCTTGAAGATCTCGTGTTACCTTTTGATACCCACTCACCATCCTTCCATTATGTGAGTGACCCGACAGTGTGCCAATAAAGCGGGGTAACTAGGATATACTCATGCTTGTCATGTTTGACCGTATCTCTCTATCTAGCACTTACAGCGAGATTGACGCTTTTTCAGCGGTTGCCAGAGGAATATGCACATGAACCTTGTAAGTATCGCAAAGATCAGTTTTGCCGGGTCAATAGAACCGTTTGTGTCATGACATATGGACCAGTTCTGTAGGCTTTGAATGTAGTAATATAATATTTATTAATAAATTATCAGTAATATCAATTATTGATACTATTTTGCCATTTCTGCCACCTATACGAGGATATATTGAAAAATTCTTATTCTACTATAGAACCAAACAAAATTTCAATGTCAAAATATTTCATTACTCAACATATACTCCTCTTAATTGAATACATTTATTACAGCGAACCTGAAACGTCTCTAGACCTTAAAAAAAATATTTCTTCTTGCTCTGCAAACCAGTCCTCCACAGCTTTTATTTCCTCCTCGTTGGAAGAAAATTTATGACTTTTTAAACTTTTTTTCAGTTCAGGACAGAGATGATAGTCGGACGGACCCAAATCTGGTGGATAAGCGGAGTGTTCTAGTAATTCTTACACTAAATCACGCATTTTTCTCATGGCAACATTGGATTTGTGTACTGGGGCGTTGTCCTGTAAAAACAAAATAACTATGGATAGCTTTCCGCGTCTTTTATCTTTAATTTTTTTCCGTAGAGTGGTTAGTAATGTCGAATAGTAATCTCCAGTTATTGTTCTACCCTCATCCAAAAAATCAGTCATGATTACTCCATGGCAATCCCAAAAAACGGAAGCAAGAACTTTTTCAGCAGATTTTTGGACACGAAACTACTTAGGTCTTGGAGAACCAGAGTGTCGCCATTCCATCGATTGTTGCTTTGTTTCTGGATCGTAGAAATGAACCGAAGTCTCATCTATAGTAACAATTCGGTTTAAGAAGTCTACATCGTTTTCATATCGATCACAGATCGAACGCGATGCTTCTACCCTTGCACGCTTTTCGTCAACATTCAAACATTTGGGGATCCATTTTGCAGAAATTTTTCCCATGCCCAAATTGACGTGAACTATAATGATGAGCGCGTTCGTATGAAATCTCCAGTGCATCGATATTTTCGGAGACTGACACAGAAACTGGCCTTCCCGATCGGTCATCATTTCAATGGAAAATTTACCTCTTTTCAAGCTCGCAGACCAATTTTTCACAGTCGCATACGAAGGACATTGATCACCAAGGGTATTAAGCATATCTTCTTAAATCTGCTTACCTCTTAACCCTTTTAAATACAGGTACTTGATAATGGCTCGATACTCCAATTTTTCGATTTTTACAATTTGGGTGGACATCTTTTTTTTAATTCATTGCGTAACTCTGGTTTACTTTTTTGAAGTCGAACTCTACACTGACACTTCCAATAAGTTATTGTTCGTTGATATGGTATCGCAATATTTTTGTATGCATGGAACTGGTCTAGGCTAACTAGATATCAATACATCCTCGTAACATAGGACCGCAGTTCAACTAGCTTATGTGAACAAAGGGTTGGTAAACGTTTAATTTTTTGGTTAGATCTATTTCGCGCTCGACCCGTCCGCATATTTTTTTATGGAGACCAAGAGTGAAAGCCTCTGGAATTATTGACTTTCTGTGCTATGCTGACAAAATAAGCGACTTTCCAAATGAAAGATTCCGACAGCGAAAACCTTCACATAAGTAGGCCACACAACAAAAAATAGAAGTAACATCGACCGTCGTACAATTCGTGAGTGACACACGCAACACAGGAACCGATATCGATCATTCGGAGATGATAATGCGAACACGTTCTGCCATGCTCGCAACATCAGCCGAGGAAGATTTCCATCAATTGAATAGCATTTGAATGTATCGCTAATAGGCCTTGCCGCGAACTCTACATTGTCCTCGGCTTGTCGCGATATATTTCGTTGCCGGATCGGATCACTTTATATCTGGGATTATGCAACGACGTGCAAAAACCATAGGCAATGCAAATCACTCGATGCGGATTGAAGACTGAAGGGACATCGGTGCTGTCGCTTTATACGAGAACGATGAAAGTCGTGGTGTGGATTGAGGAATTGCGTTCTATTTAATAGCATGCCATATGCATTTCCAGATTACACTGCACGACAATCGAAATGGATATTATATAGTTTTTGGACCGATTCAGCACTTTACACCGCTATTTCCCGAATAGCACTTTTTCCGTCTCCGCTTTGGGACCTTACTTCCTAACTCTGAATTACTTTCCCAAAACCGAATTCGTGCAAACTGAGAACCTTTACTTCAAGAATTCTCCAGCTACTGTCACTTCTTCGTTTTCGAAAGCAATTAAAGATTGTCTTTTCCCACCTCTCGTGGGCGGATTCCGAGAAATGTGTCGTAGACGTATGAGGTTTTTCTCTCAGTTGCAGTTCGCGCGCTCTAGCCTTGAATTTTGCGCTGTCTCAGCATCCCGCCACCTAGGTCGTGAGAAAAATCAGCCTGACACCGTCTCGACTTACAAATTATTTTCGATTTCTTGCTTGCAATTTATGTGGAAACTGTTTCACACTTACTGAAACCAAGTACTATTCGAAAACATGAATATAAATTATGAAATACAAGGTGACAAGAAAAACTTCGGACAAATTTTGCTGTGGACTGAAACAAAAGTATTTCAGCGCAAACAAATAATTTTTTTTCTCTACACTTTTCTGTACTAATACATATGTGAATTTTCAGTTTGATGTAATTTCATTTCCCAGAGTTTCAGAATGTCAAACAAACGTAGTGCGATTTTGGAGCTCTCTCGTCAAGGTAGGCGTCAATGCGAAATTGTTCGTTTGCTCAATGTGCCTCGACAAAGCGTGTTCGATGCAATTCGTCGTTTCAAGGAGCTTGGCCATGATTGTCGTCGTCCAGGAAGTGGTAGAAAACGCACTGTCAATACACCTAGCAATCGCAACATCGTCAAGAAGCGAGTCAATCGAAATCCGAGGGTTTCCATGAGGAAAATCCAGTGAGACCGGTATCAATCACGAATCAGTCCGTCAAATTGCCAAAAAGGAGCTCAACCTCAAGCCATACAAGCTCCAAAAAGTTCAACTCCTCACGGAGGAAAACAAGCACGTACGACTCCAAAGGTGCCGCCAACTCCTTCGTCTCGCCGCCGGTCAGCAATGGGAGCGAATTCTCTTCACAGACGAGAAGCTTTTCACCGTAGAACAATTCCACAACCACCAAAACGACAGAGTCTGGTCCGTAGAGGCTCCTGGTACATCGGCCATCTTCGAACACCGTCAAAATCCGCAATCCGTCATGGTCTGGAGCGGAATTTGTGGCAGTGGTAAAACTCCCTTAGTTTTCGTGGATCAAGGGGTGGGTCAAAATCATTCAAGAAGTCTACCGCTGCGACATCCTCGAGGCCGTAGTACTTCCGTGGGCTAAGCAGCAATCCGGCGATATGCATTGGACCTTTCAACAGGACTCCGCTTCGGCTCACAGAGCGAAAATGACGCAAGAATGATGTAAGACCCATTATCCTTGTTTCATCTCATCTGCAGAATGGCCGCCCTACTCACCGGATCTCAACCCAATCGACTACAGCGTGTGGTCGATTTTGGGAAACAGAGCTTGTGCTAAAAAACACAAAAATTTGGAGTCGCTGAAGCAATCTCTGCGCCGGGAATGGATCCGATTAACGCCCGAGGAGCTGCGGCCCATTGCCGAAAATTTCAAGAAGCGTCTGAAGGTAAGTATCGCCGCCAAAGGAAGCCACTTCGAAACGGCTTGAATATATTATTAACAAATGTTCAAGCTATTATTATTTGTTGTTGTTTTGTTCAATTTCTTCTGTTCGATAAAGTTAAATGAAAAAGTGTTTGTCCGAAGTTTTTCTTGTCACACTGTATAACTCACTCACGACGAAATAGTAAATTATCGATTAACCGCAATATTTCGATTCATAACATGGGCATGATTTCTGTCAAAATTTGAGACAACTTGTGATGCAAGTTGAACTTTCTCTTAGAGCACTCAGGCTTTCGATGTTATAAGTTACAACACGGTAGCAATTCACCTTAAGTTCAACAAACCACCAAAAAAACCAAAAGAAAGACCGTTCGGCCGTCAATAGAACACTGATTTCTTCGACGGCTTAATTTCCGATCAACATCGCCATCAAAACATTCCACAGCCTGATGGACCCCATCAGCCCATTTGTGGCGGACACATCTGACAGGAGGCGTGATTTCGAATTATCATACCCGAAAAAAATATTAACTCCTCTCGCTTTTTTCGTTACTGCCTTTTTCGTATTATCGCCGTATGGCAACGCCGTTCGTCGTGAACACCCAAAGGGGTATATTTATACTTGGCTGTCGCCGTCAACAGTCTCGAACATGGCACTATGTGTTCTTATTTGTTATTGTAATGACGGGCGATGCTATCGGCGCTGTCTGCTGTCGCTCCGCCTCGTCTACTTGTCATGTATTGCACTGGATGCATTTTGTACATCTCCATATTTTTGCCGTGTTCTACCATACGGAGTATCAGCCCAGACAGAGAGAGTTCTGAGAGTTTGTTGTTGGCACTCAACATATGGCGAAAAAGCGTAGAGAAAACTCCGAATCTTCTCCTCTTCTCTACAAGGTGACAAGAAAAACTTCTGACAAATTTTGTTGTGGTCTGGAACAAAAATATTTCAGCGCAGACAAATAATTTTCATTCTCTTGGTTTCTCTACACTATCCTGTACTAATATGTGGATTTTCAGTGTGATATAATTTCATTTCATAAAGTTTTAGGATGTCAAACAAACGTAGTGCGATTTTGGAGCTGTTTCGTCAAGCAAGGCGTCAATGCGAAATTGTTCGTTTGCTCAATGTGCCTCGACAAACCGTGTTCGATGCAATTCATCGTTTCAAGGAGCTTGGTCATGATGGTCGACGTCCAGGAAGTGGTAGAAAACGCACTGTCAATACACCTAGCAATCGCAACATCGTCAAGAACCGAGTCAATCGAAATCCGAGGGTTTCCATGAGGACAATAGCCTGTGAGTCCGGTATCAACCGCGAATCAGTCCGTCAAATTGCCAAAAAGGAGCTCAACCTCAAGCCATACAAGCTCCAAAAAGTTCAACTCCTCACGGAGGAAAACAAGCGCGTACGACTCCAAAGGGGCCGCCAACTCCTTCGTCTCGCCGCCGGTCAGCAATGGGAGCGAATTCTCTTCACAGACGAGAAGCTCTTCACCGTAGAACAATCCCACAACCACCAAAACGACAGAGTCTGGTCCGTAGAGGCTTCCGGTACATCAGCCATCGTCGAACATTGTCAAAACCCGCAATCCGTCATGGTCTGGGGCGGAAGTTGCGGCAGTGGTAAAACTCCCCTAGTTTTCCTGGATCAAGGGGTCAAAATCAATCAAGAAGTCTACCGCTACGAAATCCTTGAGGCTGTAGTACTTCCGTAGGCCAAGCCGCACTTCGGCGATACGAATTGGACCTTTCAACAGGACTCCACTCCGGCTCACAGAGCGAAAATGACGCAAGAATGGTGTAAGACCCATTTTCCTTGTTTCATCTCATCTGCAGAATGGACGCCCTACTCACCGGATCTCAACCCAATGGACTACAGCGTGTGGTCTATTTTGGAGCACAGGGCTTGTGCTTAAAGACACAAAAATTTGGAGTCGCTGAAGCAATCTCTGCGCCGGGAATGGAACCGATTAACGCCCGAGGAGTTGCGGCCCATTGCCGAAAATTTCAAGAAGCGTCTGAAGCTGTGTATCGCCGCCAAAGGAAGCCACTTCGAAACGGCTTAGATACTCGTATATTATCAACAAATCTTCAAGCTATTATTATTTGTTGTTGTTTTGTTCAATTTCTTCTGTTCACTAAAGTGAAATAAAAAAGAGTTTGTCCGAGGTTTTTATTGTCACACTGTATTTTTAATTAACACCTAATACGTGATGAACACCTTTTCGATCAAAAACAATCGACAGCTTCCCACCTCAAGATCATAAATAACCGATATGGATCGCGTACATCCGATCGATGCTCCATAAAAAGTGCCATAAACGAGAGTCGATCTATCTAATGAATACAAATTCGAGACAATATAAAATCGGCCGTAACCGGCTCCCTCAGAGCGACAATTAATTTCTCGAATTATTCACTTATCTAAATTTATTCATCGTTGACAATGCGATCGAACGAGGGACGGGAGAAATATGGCCGGAGAGATTTATCGTTTTGTCGATTCCGCGAATCGGCGAAACCAGATTATGGGTTTCGGTTTTCGGACCAAGCGATCCTATGCAAATCGGCCGCTTCGCGTTAGCATATTGATGGGTTTTGACAGGAAGAATTCCTCGAAGGATCGCGAGGAAATCAATGAAAACCGTTTCGATGGAAACAAAATACGAAAATTACTTTGTTGCTTATCGGTATTTCACGGGATGTAGGCAAGACGATAACGATGTAAGTATTGACTTTCTGGTCCAGTTTCCTCATGAATTTTAGCCGGTGTTAGAGAATCATCTCAAGGCCTGTCTGGGCTGGGTGCCTACGATAGCAAAAAATCGTGCGAATTGCAACTGGCCCAAAAAAAACCTCAGATGATTATGTCATCCTTTCGGAATCCACCCACAGGAGGTGGGTAAAAGAAATCTTTGATTGCTTTGGAAAACGAAGAACATGCAGTAGCCGGAGAAGCCTTAAGCGGGAAGGTGCTCAGTTGACTCGGGATTCGGTTTTCAGGAAGGACAAGGAAGTAACTCAGTTTTCCTTTAAGTACGGTCTCAAGCTGAGACGGAAAAGGGCTATTCGGGGAATAACGTTGTAAGGTATTGAATCGGGAGTTGAAGGTTGAAGAAATTTGGAATAAATTTAGATCACGTTTCGTCGATAATACTGGGTGTGGAGTAAAGCTGCGAGCAACGGGGTAGTGAAGTGTTTTTTCAGATATTTTCATCATCCTTAGGATCACCTGCCAGAAGGAGAAAGGTCAGGTGATTTTGTGTATGCTTTGCTTATTTGAGTATTGTGAGAAAGCTGCATGTAATGCCAAAAAAAACATTAGATTCTATAGTACTGAACTCTACCCAAGTTTTCGGTACTTTGAGTTATGTTATTTCGATAAACCCCCAAGTTTTCGGTTTTATATTGTTTTGATAAATTGTGTTTGATTTGAATATTTGATCTTGTTTCGACCATTTGATTTCGTATTGATGAGTTGACCAGCAATTTTGAAAATATACTCTTTTTTCGTGAGTGACTTATACAGTGTGACAACAAAAACCTCGGATAAACTCTTTTTCATTTAACTTTATTGAACAGAAGAAATTGAATAAAACAACAACAAATAATAATAGCTTGAACATTTGTTGATAATATATTTTAGCCGTTTCGAAGTGGCTTCCTTTGGCGGCGATACACAGCTTCAGACGCTTCTTGAAATTTTCGGCAATGGACCGCAGCTCCTCGGGCGTTATTCGGTTCCATTCCCGGCGCAAAGATTGCTTCAGCGACTCCAAATTTTTGTGTTTTTTAGCACAAGCCCTGTGCTCCAAAATCGACCACAGGCTGTAGTCTACTGGGTTGAGATCCAGTGAGTAGGGCGGCCATTCTGCAGATGAGATGAAACAAGGAAAATGTGTCATGTTCGCTCTGTTAGCCGGAGTGGAGTCCTGTTGAAAGGTCCAATGCGTATCGCCGAAGTGCTGCTTGGCCGACGGGAGTACTACGGCCTAGAGGATGTCGCAGCGGTAGATTTCTTGATTGATTTTGACCCCTTGATCCACGAAAACTAGGGGAGTTTTACCACTATATCAAACTGGAAATTCACATATTAATACACGACAGTGTAGAGAAACCAAGAGAATGAAAGTGATTTGGCTGAGCTGAAATACTTTTGTTCCAGACCACAGCAAAATTTGTCCGAAGTTTTTCTTGTCACCTTGCATACATTGTGTGTAAAACCGTTCATTTTATTTTGGTCCTAATATACATCTAAAGTCCAGTAGTGTTTCATTCGTCGCCCTTCTCCCTGGAGAATAAAGAAACACAAAGTCCTGTCCCTAGTGCGACGGGCCGATCCCACACTTTTTCCATTCAGGGAGAAATTTCTTCAAATTTTTTTAACATCTTTTTTTTTTCTAAGTAATAACGCTCTTGATTAGTGGAAAGCCGCTTTTCCGTCGAATCTCAATGGGGGTGTTTTCTACACAATTATAAAACCTTTCGGGTGCGACCCCTTTTTCAATCTGAAATTAAATCCGTCAACATAAAATTCCTAGATATAGATCTGTTACCTTCGGAGTTTGTGTCTAATTTTTCTCTTCATATGTCTCTTCACGTGTCTTCATTTTATATTTTGTGTTTAACTACTGAACTGTCACCAATTGTTTATTTTTGTGTCTTCGAAGTTGAATGTGTATTCATTACATTCAACTTCGAATTGTTTATTTTTGTCTCTTCGAAGTTTTTCATTACATTCAACTAGAAATAAACAATTGGTGACAGTTCAGTAGTTAAGCACAGAATATAAAATGAGGACACGTGAAGAGACATATGAAAAGAAAAATTAGACAGAAACTCCAAAGGACTATGTGTTCATAAAGGACAGTCTGCGTTTTACAATATTTATGACCTTTTATTCTGTTACACAATTTTTGTTCTATTTGTGATTGAGATGTCAAGGGATGTCCGAGGATGTCCAGGGATGTCTTTCCACACGGAAATGTCTGTTATACCCATTTTGGTCAGCAGTTGACCTCTCGCTTTTCTAGTATTGAGAGAAAAGCAAGAGCTACGGAGCATCTAATCCAAAATGCTATGCTGTGCTTGAGCGTACATGGTTTCATAAATGGACATCAGCTAATGGAATCTGATGGAAATTTCAAATACACTGTATTTATTTACATAATAAAGATGCGCCTGATACGAGAGTGTTGAAGCAAAGTGGAAGTTCCGTAACCATCATCGGCAATACGCAATACGTTACTTTTATGACCCGGTCATTCCGGCATAATCTCTCGAAAAATGTAGATTCGACGTGGCCAACTGTCCGGCCACAATTAAAACATCAAACGCGTTTAAGTTGGACTGACATCTTGACAGCCGAATTTCACTTCTTTTTCCTTCTACGACGTCATTAGCATATTCATAGTCCGTCATATTTGAGCGGCAGGAATTTCGAACGGACGGAATCGGTTCTAATCCGGCTTTGTTGGAAAAAACCGACACACTCGAGTCGACGACTTTACGTGGGATTAAGGCTGCGATGTGCCGTTCTGCTCTGCTTCAAATTGGGGCCTCGGTTTTTTTGGGATCTAGGAAATGGGTCAGATGGACAGATCGAACATGAAGATATCAGGTTCTCGCCTCCGTGGAATATTAAATACGAAAAGAAATGAATTGTTCATTTTCTACCGCTATGAGAATAAAGGCAAAAAATCCAGATCTTTATACGCTCCAGTAATGGTTCGAGTATCTTCATTTGTTGTTTCTTTCTAGGAGTATCAAGAATTCTGCTTGTGTTGATGATTATGATAAGAGACATCAATATGTAAGCAGCAATGTGTTATTTGTACATCGGTCAAGTCCGGGCAAGTCTTCTTTGATGTAGGGATAGTCAGCAGGAATTTGTTTCGGATATTTCTTGCCTTTTGAAGCTGCAGATCTTTCCAGCTGCCACTGGAATCTTCTTGGCTCTGGATGCTGATGATATCTGCAGCTAGAGCTGGATTCTTACATTTTCTGGGAGCTTAAGAATATCTTCGTTGGCGCTGGAACTTTTTTGGCTCTGGAATCTGGAAATCCTTAACTGGCTCAGGATTCTTTTATGCTCTGGAAGCTAGAATATTTCTGGAGGCTGGATATTTTCGTCACTGGCTCTGTATCCTCGTTGGTTCTAGCCTTGATACTTCGATGACTTCAGAGTCTTATTGGCTGTGAAAGTTGCAATTTGTCTCTGCCCAGGTTGTAATCTTCTTGGTTTCAGAGCTGAAGATTTTTTCGCTGGCACTGAATGCTTCCTGTTTGTATTTGAACATGGTATTTAAGGCTGTGCTGTATCTTTATCCGGCCGGAAGAAGCATACAATATCATTTCCTCTAAATAGATTTGATTCGAAAACGACGAGTTGAAATATGGAAACAAAAAAATCCATTAGTTATGAGACCGTGCTGATCTTTTCGTGATGATCATTTCAGCAGAAAACGATTTTGAGAGCTTCTATGAGCTTGTCAAAAGCAGAATTCACAATTAGGAAAATTGGAGAACAAGCCTAATTCTCAGAAAACATTTTTGAAGATAAGCTCTTATAACAAGACTCATCCGCCATTTTGAAGCCGCCATCTTGAAATACCCGATTTTGAAGAATCGTGATTTCCGACGCAGAAAACCCCCATATACCAATTTTGAATAGAATATGATCATAATTACAAAACTCGTCCACCATATTGTGGCCGCCATCTTGAATTTTCCAATTTTGACAAAAGTATCATCATTTTCGAACCCAAATACCCCCAGATACTAATTTTGAATGGAATCGGATAATAATTACAAAACTCATTCGCCATTTTGGAGCCGCAATTTTGTTTTTTTCTATAAAAAATATTTCATGATGCATTGTCACCAGAATTAGGTAGACCTGGAAAATTTCAAATCAATCGGAAGATTAGAAGTGTGTCATATTTAACTTGCAAGATTTGATTACAGACAGACAGACAGACACCGGGACCGGTGAAACTAAATAAAAGCTTATAAAAATAGAGAAGACTGAGAAGAGCCAAGCAATTTTGGCTCATATTGAAAACTATTACAAATTGGACACCTTTAGAAAGTTGGAAAAACAAGGCAGAGTTGCATTTGTATACATAGATGCAAAATAAAGCTTCCCATAAAAGATACCCTTCGTACCTCTTGGTGAAAAAGAAATCTCCATTCGGGTCTGAAAAATATGCCCAGAAAGTACTTGGAAATGGCAAAATCTGAGGTTTATCAAATATGCACAAGCACAAGCATTCTTTTCAAACATCGTAGTCTTTTCGACTGGGACAGTAAGTTGATCTTATATAGACAGAGTTAATTTTGCTAGCTTCCATTTATGGAAATAGCTGTTGTATGACCTTGAGTAAAGCAACATTCGAGGAATATTATCGTTAATTGTGCTATTGCTTCCCCCAAAATTCATAACCTATTGGGTGGTGCAGACGTTGGTCTTCTGTTACATGTAGATAGATGTCAGTTAACAGTGGTGGATGTGTTGTAAAAAAAACTAAAATAAAAAACGGTATTACACACTGCCCAGGAATCAATCATGTCAAAAAAAAAATATAATAACTGCTTAACTTATCACAGCAAAACACAATCAACGTACCGAAAAACTTGAGGAGATTTAAAATTATCCTGGCGTAACATGCAACCTTCTAACAATACCCAAAATTATCTGACCTTTCTCCTTCACGCAGGTAATCCAAAGGATGATGTATCCTAAAAAACGTGACTTACCCGTTGTGCACTGTCAACTTAACTCCCGGTCTTTTGCAAAGTACCTTCCTATATCGCAAGGTTATCGATGAGACGTAGTCTGAAATAGTTTGATTAATTTTAAACCTTTAACTTTCAATCCCACACTTCACCCCGCTATTCCCCGAATGGCAGTTTTTCCGTCTCCGCTTTGAGACCAAACTTACTTACTCTGAAGTACTTCCTAAATCTTCCTACAACCGAACCTGAGCAAACTGAAAACCTTGCCGTTTAAGAATTCTCCAGCTACTCTCATTTCTTCGTTTTAAACGCAATTAAAGATTTTCTTTTCCCACCTCCGGATTCCGAGGAGGTGTCGTGATCGTATGAAATTTTCGATCAGTTGCAATGTTTCAATTCCCACGATTCCCCTGAATTTCGAGCTGCCTTTGCATCGCGCCATCCGAATGGTAGAAACGGAATTCCCTGACACCGTCTCGATATACAATTTATTTTTAATTTCTCGCTCGCGTTACTGTTTCACACGTATTATCAGTCACAAATATATTCGAAGCCATTAATATCAATACCGAAGAAGGCTTACTTCAGCAGCTGTCCGAACCTACATTATAGGATAGATGGACTTGTCATTTACGACGTCTAAAAGTGAATTTTGGGACTTTTGGAGGATGTAAACATTTGGTTCTAGGAAACTTCCTTTCAAATTTGAACCTAACCTGATTTATTTACGATAAATAATGGTGCCTGTTTTTTCACCACCTTCAGTTGAAATATTCTTGTCTCCGCCCTAGTCCGTAAAGAATTCACACATCAAGTGCATCGAAATTTCCAGCTCAAATGAATTAATTAATTTTTTTATGTTCCAGGTGAGTCGAATTTTATGGAAGAAGTCGTCGCATACTACGGTCGTGAAGGTGAGTTCAAGCGAGAATAACTCATTTTTTATAGTCCGTGGAATTATTCGAAGTGTCACGCGAACAATATAAAATGAGTTACAATATTGGATATTATATTTCACATTGGGAAACCTACATATTGCCGTATAAAACTCGAATCGGAACGGGGATGGAATCAAGTAGCCGATATTCATGTCGTATCGTTCCGGGAAACATGAATTTAATTCTGTTCGGGACGTGGGGTTTATAATGGAACGCTCGAAACCAAAGAGAAGATATTCAATAATGTTTATTACAAGGACTGAAGTGGGTGGTATTTTCAAGGAGCGAGGCCAGTTGACTGTTCTTCAGAAAACTCGTATTTTTTGGGAACTCAGTGTGAGTCAGACAGAAATTCAATATTTCCCCTATACAGGATGAAAATATTACATGTACAGAGTAGACCAATTTGAACACTTATGAAGGAAAAGTCCTTGCGATATTCGCAGGGAATGTTACTGTCATGGTCTAAGGGAGTTCGCGCTGTGGAGGAATAAGATATTCTTATGCACATACAAGGATGTATCGATATCTAGTTAGCCTAGACCAGTTCCATGCATAAACTAAATGTTGCTATACCATATCAACGAACAATAATTTATTAGAAGTGTCATTGTAGAGTTCGACGTCAAAAAAGTAAACCAGAGTTACTCAATAAATTAAAAAAAAGATGTCCACCGCTATTGTGAAAATCGAAAAATTGGAGTATCGAGCCATCATCAAGTACCTGTATTTAAAAGGGTTTAGATGTAAGCAGATTTAGATACGAAGATATGCTTAATACCCTTGGTGATCAATGTCCTTCGTATAAGACCGTGAAAAATTGGACTGCAAGCTTCAAAAGAGGTAAATTTTCCATTGAAGATGATGACCGATCGGGAAGGCCAGTTTCTGTGTCAGTCCCCGAAAATATCGATATCTGAAGCACTGAAGATTTCATACGAACGCGTTCATCATATAGTTCACGTCAATTTGGACATCAAAAAAATTTCTGCAAAATGGATCCCCAAATGTTTGAATGTTGACCAATACCGTGCAAGGGTAGAAGCATCGTTTGAAAACGATGTAAACTTCTTAAACCGAATTGTTGCTATGGATGAGAGTCGGGTACATTTCTACGATCCAGAAACAAAGCAAAAATCGATGGAACGGCGACACTCGCATGATTCTCCAAGACCTAAGAAGTTTCGTGTCCAAAAATCTGCTGGAAAATTTCTTGCTTCAGTTTTTTGGGATTGCCATGCAGTAATCATGATTGATTTTTTGGATAAGGGTAGAACAATAACTGGAGATTACTATTCGACATTACTAACCACTCTACATGAAGAAATTAAAGAGAAAAGACGCGGAAAGCTATCCAAAGGTATTTTTTTCAAACAGGACAACGCCCCAGATTTGGCACCGTCCGACTATAATCTCTTTCCTCAACTGAAAAAAAGTTTCAAAAGTCGTGAATTTTCTTCCGACGAGGAGGTTGTAAAAGCTGTAGGGGACTGGTTTGCAGAGCAAGAAGAAACATTTTTTTTAATGGTCTAGAGACTTTGCAGGTTTGCTGTAATGAATGTATTCAATTGAATGGAGAATATGTTGGGTAATAAAATATTTTGACATTGAAATTTTGTTGGGTTCTATAGTAGGCTAAGAATTTTTCAATATATCCTCGTACATCCTGCACATACGTCATTTTTCATATTTTTGTGTAAATCATTGAAAAGTTGGGTATTAAACGTATTTCGTTCCAACCATATTCGCTTTGGACAATAATTAGATTGTAAGGATGCATTGTTGCTAATTTGAATGTGCTTTCTTTGCTTTCACTTGCTAATTTTTCGCGTTTCAAATTTATTTTTCTTCACAGGAAACATACATAAGAACAATGAAATTTAATAGCAGATGTTTATTTTATGGCATATCAATATCCACTTAACATTTTGGACCATGTATTTTCAATTTTGAATTAAATTGATAGCGATAAACTGACTAGAAAAACAACGTGAATCTTCTAACATCCGATATTTAGAATGTTAAAACAAAAATTATTTTGTGTAAAACCTTCGTCTGAATAGTCATGGAATACAAGAATCGGAATGCAATATTCAATCTATACAGTATTTTGTTCTGTAAAAGAGGAATTGGTGGAAACAAACAAAAACCTAATGGAACTTCATGAGGGATTCATTTCAATATAAAGATATGATATTATAATGAATTCATTCATTCTTCAAGACATGTCAGACAAAAAAAAGATTACGAGAAACAAAATTGAAACTACATATAATACAAGAGAACCGGAAACGAACAGGAAAAAATGTAGGTTGAAATTAAATAAACAGCATCCATTCACAATATATTATTTTATATTCGTGTTATTTTTTCCATCCTATTTTTTTCCTGATAATATTTCGACAATTACACTTCAAGTTCTTGGTCGTTTTTTCCTGAGTACATCTACAAAATTGCAAATGACAACAAACATTTATTACATAAGTATTTCCAAAATATATCAGACTTCAATTTGAAAAAATGGAAATTGAAAGAAAAGATACATTTTTTTGAAGAAGTTTTGTTGAATTTTCAAATCAGCACACATCCTCATAGATTTTCAGTAGTTGAAGATTGAATTTCCGTGACTATTTCAAAAACTGACCAATCTCAGTCCAAAAACAGCTCGTATTATCGCGATAATACCAACTGTCTCTGAATTATGATTGGTCTGACAACATCGGTATTTTCAACGATTTAACTGCAGAATAATCTGTAATTGAACTATGAATACTAATGGTTAGACAACTGATAGACATAAATTGTAGACGTCAACAGGATTTTTTCTTTGCTTTTCTTGAATATGGAGTTTCTTATCTTTTATTTTGTTCGTGAAACAGTCTTATAAAATATCACACGAGATTGAATTTACTTGATGAGTCTATCTTTTATTTCCAAACTCAAATGAGTTGCTTTGGATAACACCACTCGTCCTACAGGCCTCATGAGTCTATCTTTCATTTTCAAACTCAAATGAGTTGCTTTGGGCAACACCACTCGTCCTACGGACTCGTGATGTTTCCAAGCAACTCATTTCCGTTTGAAAATAAATCCATAGACTTATCCCAGAAATTCAATCTCTTGTGATATAACTACTGATAAGTCTATCGATTCATTTTCAAACGAAAATGAGTTGCTTGGAAACATCACAAGTCCGTAGGACAAATTAAAGCAACTCATTTGAGTTCGGAATTAAAAGAAAGACTTATCACGGAAATTCAATATCGTGTGATATTTTATAAGACTATTTTACGAACAAAATAAATGGCCAGAAAATCCATACTCGAGAAAAGCAAAGAAAAAATCTCATGTTGCCGTCTACAATTTATATTTATCAGTTGTCATACCGTTCGTATCTATAGTTCAATCACAGATTATTCTGTAGCTAAATCGTTGAAAATACCGAAGTTTTCAGACCAATCATAATTCAGAGACAGCTCGTATTATCGCGATAATACGAGCTGTCCTTGGACTGTGATTGGTCATTTTTGAAATGAGTGAAATAGTCAGTAACACACAAATATTAATTCGAGTCGAAACTGAAATGTTTGTGATAATACACAAAAAGAATTGAATAAATAATAACAAACTCCAATTTCAACAGAAAAAAGTTGCGGAAATTAAATTTTGTTATTCATAGTCTATTATAGCCAAACTTCGGAACGAAGACGGCACCTAAAGAAGAGGATTCATATTCAAAATGAATTTCCAACAAGACTGGTTCAATTGAATGGAATGAAATTAACTAAACCACCATATAGTATCACTTTAAATTTCCTTTCGAATATAAAGAAAATATATAGTTAAAAATTAAAATTCGAAGAGAAGCGACACAATAATTAATAGCAAACCAGACACGGACTAAATACATATATTATAATGCTCTTTCAGAAACTCTTCTAAATTGCACCACCTGTTCTTAACAAACGGCTGTTTATACCAGTCGAAGGGTGCATCCAATAAATTTTCATTAAAATTCGCGTCTCATCTGATTGGAAAGGATTCCCGAAATGCATATACAAGCGACAGGTTCAGTTGGGTCCTCAGTATTTCAAGAATGTCTCACTAACTTTTCGAATGGAAGGCCTGAAATATTTATTTGGGAAATGTGGACTGACAACGTAATAAATATCGGACATTTTTTCCAGTCGAAGTGTTTATTCAAATAGATCTGAAGCAAATGAATATGACATATCTACAATGGCTGTTATCAATATTTGATATAACAAACAAGTTTTCTCATTTCCCAAAACAGAAAAATTATTTGAAAAATTTCCTGAATACAACTCATTATTAAATCTTTTCTTCTTCCTTTTTTTGGAGATATATCCAAGTGTAGAAATGTAAACTGAGAACTTATTCCAAAAATTCCAATTAGACTCAAACTTGTCAGCAAAATTTCAACTTTAACGAAAATATACAACAACAATTATATACTCATACACAATTGGCTTATACCTCTTTTATTCTTCTTGTGGCGTTTCTCATCTTATTCCCAACAAATAAAAATCATCAGATTATTTCAGTATTTTTAATGAAGAATATTTCATGTCCTTGATGTCCCCCTTCCGAACATCATTTGTTCCAAATACCCCTCTTAGTATCAGGATCATTCGAAAGATACCGACTTCGGTTTTATTCTCGCGATCTTATCTGTCGCACACCAAAAGGACCCGCGGCATTCCTAGAAAGGGATAGACGAATGTTGAGCACTCCATGGTGGATGCCTGGCATATCTTGGCAATCGGGGCCTATTTCAGATGCTTATCCACCTGACCGAGTGGCAATCAGAAGACGAAACGGCTTGTAAAAATGAAGGTTTTTTTGTCCGAGCTAAAGGAACGGTGGTGTCGCGATGACCCTGGGGAAGGTAGCTCCGGCAGTTATGAATATTTGAAGGTTGTTTAGGTGTCGATTATTCGGGAGAAAAACTTGCGAGTTTGTGAAGCTGGTTTGAGGAATTCGTTCGATAAGTTTTTCTCATGGGGAGTTATGGTGTCACCATGAAGATTGTAACGTTATTTTTTCTCCCCATTTGTTGGATCATTGTTTGTCTTTTGTAGCAACTCTTTGTGATTCAACTTTGATAACATGGGCCTACTATAAGAGTTCTGTTGTTTGAAAAGTTCGTGGACTGGGAATTGCGTATCTGAGGAACCCACGAAAAGATTGGTGTGATTTCTGATAATATCAGGTTTTCATTATTATTTGTAGTTCTGGAAGGTGTGTAATGGGGTTTTCTCGTAGAAACCTTACCTCGAGCGCCAGCTATTCTTTTTGCTTATAATGTAGAATAGCAAAACTGCCAGGATAGCCGGAGACAGAGTTCGGTTGTATCTAGGGTGTTAGCGATAACTGAGAAATCGAAAATAGAGCAATTCACACAATTTATTCAAACGGTTGAAATAGTGATACAAATGCAATAATGACAAGAAAATATCAAATATGCAATGATAAGAAAATATCAAATATTCACTAATATCAAGAAAACATCAAATATGCATTAATCCCAACATATATCAAATATACACAGGTAAAGAAAAATGGTTCAGTTTTGCCTGACTGCGAGCATTCATTCAAAAGAAATATTTCACGGTACGAGTCAGCCAGAATACAGAATAGAAGGGGGGGGGGGATTTGAATTAAAAGGAGAATTTAAATCTACAGTTGAAAAATGTGAGACGGATATGAAAATGTACAGTGCTTACTTTCTGTCCGATATTCTTTCAGTCCGGAAACTCAAAAGAGTTATATTGTCTACTTAGCTTGTTTCACGTCTAGAAAGGTCGGGTTTGGCCAGGTTAAATATAAATGGTCAAACAGGACGCACCGAACTAGGGGCGCGAAGGATCGGTACCAAATCGGAATTCGACTGCACGTTCTATAGCATTGGTTTGCATGGGCCCTCCGGTCTGACTATGAGATTACTCTCCATAAAGGACAGACTCTAATCGAGCACCGACTTACTCGGATAAACGTACTATAAGGAGTCTTGTACGAGTAAAGGAAGGTTTAATACGGATCTCGACGTAACAGCTATTTTGATAGACTCAACGAAGATACAGAAAAATAGGACTGAAATGAATTGGGTCGTTACTTACGATTTCGGTGCACTTATACTCACTCGGTAAAGAAAAAAATCAGAAATTACTACTAGCAACAAATGACGGAAAGTCGGCTATTGCTGACTACTGAAATCGCTAAACTTTTAAATCGGAAAGGATAATTCGAAACGCAAAAGAAAAGTACTCTACTGAAGCCGAGACAAAAGTGAATAATGGATGACAGATGAGGGGAAAATCGCCTTTTATAATCTCCCTGAGGGGGGGGCGGAAACGGCAGGCGCAGAAATGCTACTTTTCTAGAAAAGTACTCCGGTAAAAACTTCTACGAATCTGGCTTATCGTACGTATGAACTAGAAAAACGGCGTTATCTACATTCTACGTTGTTCTTATGACTCTTTTTACTATGTTCTCTGCATGTAAAACAATATCGAACAGACCATATTCGAGATTCTCGGTTTAATTCTGAACGGAAATGAAATGCAGGAATTTTAAATAAAAATCCGGAAAAATTAATTTAAAATGAAGGCCGATTTCATGATCGGAAAATCGGACTCCATTACAGGTGAATTTTGACTATTCGATGGTTCTCATCAATTTTCTGTCGTACTAACTTGATAGCAAAAGACGAGTGATTTATTCACAGCTGAGGAAAGATCAAAGAATCTTTAACACGATGCTATTTGAATAAAAGAGTAGGAAAACTACACAAACGTAGGCGAAAACAACAAGGTCTCTTAAGTTTGGGTTCCTGGTCAATCAGGAAACGAAGAGGCCGACCACTATCAAGATAGGAGCACTAACGCCACTTACAGGCCCAGACCCTTTCTGTGGTACAGACAAATTCACCTACAGGAGAGAGTTTTTGGCGAAGGAAGAAACTGAAAGAGAAGTACTGGAGGAATCTATCAAGAATGGATCTTTCCAAAAAGATCCTTTGGGATTTCGGAACTGTGAGAACCAAGAATGATTTGGATCACAGTAAGAATAAGATAGCCTCTTCATTGAATTTCTCACAGGATATTGTGGCCTAAGGAAGCATCATATGATGATAATGGCCTTGACAAAAATGGACCAGGTAGAGAAAGAAACTCCTATTCACCTGGTCACGGAAAGCCTTGCCATTGTAAGCCTGCGCAAGGAATGTATTGACAAACGGATCATAGGAGTAACAATGATTCAGCGACCTTGAAGCACTCTCATATTCTGGAGTTCACTGTAGCTCTGGAGTTGGGAGACGAGCTGTGGATAGCACAGTTGCGATAATAGCTCTGATGGGGGCACAAAAGAACGGTCGTAATGGAATGAGATACCCTTATGAATCTGAACCAAACAAACTATCTAGTGTTTTCTTAGAGTAGTAGAACTTAAAATTCAAATGAAACACATTCAAATTGAGGTTGAAGCCAAATTTTCTTTGTCTCCAAGATAATTTTATGAAATTTATGGTTTAAAAATAATTTCCGGCATATGTCCACCACGACTAGCTCTGAGGAACCGCATTTGACCAGACCAACATTGGACCACTTTTTCGAGTAATTCAGACCTTATTTCAGCAATAACACGAGTTATTCTGGTTTCCAAAGCATCTGCGGTTTCTAGTTTATCAGAATAAACCAAGGACTTGATCCCAAAGAAAATGTTCCATTGGAGTTATGTCGCATGATCTTGGAGGCCAATTATGTAATTGGACCATTTCTCGAAATAGTGTTGTCGCCAAATCTTTCTTTCAATGAATCTCGATGGCAGCGTGAGGTGTAGCACCATCTTGTTGGAACCAAAACACTTCTGGGTCGATTTCATTCAAATTATGAAGCAAACAATCATTGATCATCGATCTGTAATGAGCACTATTCACTGTAACATTAGCTCCTGCATCGTTTTTGAAGAAATATGGGCCGATGTTGCCTCCAGCGTGTAAAGGACACCATACAATGCATTTTTCAGAATGCAATGGAACCTGCAGAACTTCTAGAGAATTGTTTTCACTTCATACAAGGCAATTTTGCTCATTCACGTAGCCGTTCAACCAAAAATGAGCTTATTATGGTCAAGTGGCTTTTGTTCTTGAACCAGTTGGATCTTGTATGAGTGTAGACCAAGATCTTTACGCGAAAATTTCCATGTGGTGGATGCACAGAGTCCAACTTGTTGTTGTTGCATCGAGTAGAGAAAATGTTGTCCGAAATCAATCGATAGTTCGACGAATGAGCTGCTCTGATGAACGATTATGTAAACCATAAATTTAACGAAGTGCTCCATAAGTTTGTCGAATAGACACTGATTTGCAAAATGAGTTTCAACAATTTGTAAACCTTGTTGCGGCGTGAGTTTCTCCATGATAATTTGTCAATGCTAACTGAGCAGAAATGTTGAAACGACATGGCTTCTACCTTCTGTCAAATCACAGTTATCCCTATCTAAAGAAAACACTCGTTATTTACGCGTTATTTACGCTTACCTACTTATTCATTAAGGGTCTACGTCCCTGAAAAAAAAAGGAGTCAGAAACGATTTATTTTTTTATGATTGATGAGTGTATAAAGATAAAAATAATAATTTATAAGTATTGAATTAATGAAAAGGATATTCCCCATCATTTTTGAGCATTTTGAAACATTTTCACCATCAAAACGAACAAATATTTTTGTGTTTTTTCATTTCAGTATTGAAGTTTCCCATTTAGTCAATGAACCGTCTATCTCATTTTTCTTTCAGAATATGCCGTTTTTTTTTTGTGAATAATATTACAACAATGTGCTGTTTTCGCGAAATTCATTTCCTTGAATTTTTTTATTCGAAATGATAAATATCCATTTTTATCAAAGACAATTCATTAAGGTTCGTTTTAGCAGTCGATTAGCGAAAATAAATTGTTTCTTACAATTGTGGATTCTAACATGGAATTGAATTTCTTTTAAATGACACGCCCCGCAGGTATCTACTCCCAGATGACTGGTGAAGGAAAGAGAGTGTATTATACAGTCAGTGTGAGATCTAGTTCAGGGTAGGATTTCTTGTTAATATTCCCTGCGCCCCAACATTTGTTCTATTAACAAGCTGAATAATCCAATAAATGAAAATCAATGCACTGCACCGCCATCTGGCGGTATACGTTTCCTACTGCTATATTCCTCTTTTGCGAGAAACTGTGATTGGAACGGAAATTTACACATCTACCTGTGCTGATCGGCTTCATGTACCAATTTGTTTTGTTGTTTTGTTGAAAACAAATTGGTACATGAAGCCGATCTGCACAGGTAGATGTGTAAATTTCCGTTCCAATCACAGTTTCTCGCAAAAGAGGAATATAGCAGGAAATTTGATGAAAAGAGCGATTTCTCTGAGCGATGAGGAATATAGAATGAACAATTTGAAAAAAGTGACTGAAATTCTGAAGCAGAACAACTATCCGACATACTGTATAAAAACCTGTATAAACATTTACAATAGAGCTGAACGTACTATCCAATCGAACATCGAAACAGGCGTAGAGACGGTGAGCACATCACAAGGCACATTAACATCACAAAATATAACAACAACAAAATATTTCAAACTTGTATTTTATCCTACATTATCATATAAGATTGAAAAAATCTTCCGCGAATACAATGGTGCTGCAGCATTCTATAATGTTCTCGATAATAAAAAGAAATTTTACACAAAACTAAAAGAAAAAACACCAATTTTACAGCAATCAGAAGTCGTGTATAAGATAGAATGCAACAACTGCACAAAATGCTACATAGGCCAGACAAAACAACTACTACAGGAAAGGATCAGACAGCATAAAAATGATGCAGAAAAATCGCACATAACACAGGGAACGGCTCTCGCTGCACACGTACATGCTGAGGGACATGGTTTCAACTTCTCGGAGGTCACAGTTCTGGATTACGAACCTATCTACAGAAAACGGCTAATTAGTGAAATGGTGCTTATAAGGTCCAACAACACAGTAAACTACAGGGAAGACGTCCAACATCTCAGTTTGGTGTATGATAGTCTTATAATATTGGGCAATGCTGGTGTTTCGGGGACTCAGAATGGTGGATCTTAATGATGGAAATAACTATGAGCTTTCGGAGCCTCGATGTTTGTTTGTCCATTTTGGTGTTTTATAGTGAAAGTCATTTTAGTATATCTAAGGCGCATCCACCATTGGCAAAATGTTTTTACCTACTTTGTTAAATTATTTATTGTCATTGTTGTGTTTCATCCTGTTGTTTTACCCGAGATGTGAAATTGTGACGAGCATATATAATATTTTACAGGAGAGTTGAATGTCATCTCCATGTTACTCATTGTGATTTGTGGAACGTACCGGGGGGCGATCCTGTCTACTCATGTTGTTTTAACAACACATTTACCATTTTCGAAACACTTGAAGATTGAATCAAAATTGAAAACGTGATACTCAGACAATTATTGTAATAAAATTGACGATATTCAATCCGATGAGATACGAGGTGAGTGGCAGGTCGTCTCTGGGTTCTTTTCATTTGTTTCTAAGTTTATTTTGACATTCCAGCCTTGAAAAAGAATCACAACCGATTCGAAACGTTGGCGATGTACTAAAAGGATACTGAATTAAATTAGTCCAAATTCCTGCTATAATTATTTCAATATTTGTAACATGGACGCCATCAATAATCAAAAAAAAGATAAATTTTATGTTCGCTGAGCATTCCTTTTTTGATGAAACCATTGTTCGGAGCTGCATAAACGTGCAAATAAATTTGTTCTGCAGTAGCAGATAAGGCGAACCGTTCCTCGCTCAGGTATTTCGAAAAGTATTAAAATTCATTCGTGAGAAGAACTAGATTAAGCGGCTGGCGATATAATTCCTTCATAAAATAGACTCAACTCCGCAGACAATGCACCCGTTCACATTTTCATTATATCTGATCAATTTAATGGCATATTCTAATATGCTCCCCGACCGGGCAACAGCGCTTCGTGACCGTTTCGCACGATTTCCACTCTTCTTTTTTTTTTGTTCCGCTAAAAATCCCCGGGATGAGCAGATATGATCGTATATGGATTAAGCGGGCGATCCGTGTTGAAAACCATGTAGATCGGGTTCGGTTTTCTCGCTTTTCGCCTCGAACATGCGACTGACTGATAAAACACTTAGCATAATTTATAACTGGGTAGTTTGCTCGGAGAGGGAAAATATGCCGTTGCTAATTGGCATCGCCTGGAAATAAACTGCAGCGTATGCGAGCTTTACGTGGTTCGTGGGATTCGGTGGGTTCGCGTGGCAATTACGAGATGGTGCCATAGATTCCAATGAATGGTGTCTCTTGAAATCTAAAGAATGGGAAAATACTGTGCTATTGCCATATGTCAACGACTGATAATTTGGCGACAAGTTTTTCTGGTATCTTTTCCCAGGTCACCACGTTACATAACCATTACATCATGGAAATGTAACATATACTCACTCCATTCACTTTTATTTGATCACATAGGAGGTCATGGTTTCGTTTTCAAGAGTTGGTGAACCTGATGAAAAGCACAGAAAATATCGTTAATGACAAAACGACGTTGCCAGTTTCTTTGTTTACATCAAAGTAAAAGTATCAAAGATATTCCACATTTTGTTAGGTTTACAAATTGTTCGCAGATTTTTGGTATTTAATCGATATTTGCAGGTAAATTTTTCGTCGAATATCCAAGAGTAACGTATGTTTATTGTCTTTAGCACCAGTTGGGAGCGTGAGGACGATTTTGAAGACCAGGACGAATGTTTACATTTCGAGGTTGAAGGGGTACACGGGAATTTCGTTTAAAAAGCTGTTATTTGGACAGATATCGCAGTGGATGGATCGGATGGAGCCTCTAGAGGTCGATTAGGATGATATTTTTCAGGTTTTTCAAGAAATTTGGCCATATCTGAGCAGATTTGCAAAAGTTAGGTACCTCACTAATGAGGAGGAGCTTAGACCTAATTCTCCTACAAGAAACGCCTTTCAAAGGTCGGGATGGTGAAGAATGTCTTCTTTAGATGTTGTTTGAACAAACGCAGCCGAGTTTTATACCCCAACATTGATTTTAAGAAAGTTACCAACAAAATAAAATTGACATTCGGACATTGCTCGGTTGAAGGAATAAAGAATGTTTTTTGAGGTGTTTATATTATACAAATTTTTCAATGGAAGCCATTGTTCTCAGGTACCTGCCCATCATGATATACCATGGATTGGCAAACTTTTGAGTCAGAAGAGCGAAAAGTAATATTTCATGAAACACTGCATTTTTTTGAAGATCCCGCAGAATGTCAATTTCACTCCTTTTTTGGAACCTCTTTTTTTGCTGATGGAACTGAAGAGCCACTATTACATTGAAATTATTAGTTTCTCTGTAAACAAATTCATTAATTTAGTTATTATGTTTATTTTCTTTGTGATGATAAAATTGTTATTTATTTGAAATGAAGAAATATTAGAAATAGAAATGTTATGCACCCTCACAATCATATCACATACAATATCATGATGAAAACAAAGCACATCAATAAATCTTTACAATCATAAATTCAAAAACTCCTTTATATGTAGAATATTGTTCACAATTTTCTGTTGTGTTCTCCAAAATGAAATATAACGAAGAATAGGTATCTTGTTGACAAAGTTGTAAGAACTGGAGTTGTTAGCCCAATTCCCTGAGATACCTGTTCTTCATTGTTTCACAATTTTTGTCAGCTGATAGACTCCCCTCTTCAAATAGTGCCTTCATTCTCTTTGGCAGGGATTCAAATAGTCTTATTGCCATATACCTAGAACATAATATTTTCAGTCAGGCTTCGGTCAAGTATGTAATCAATAGAAATACTTGAATATTTCAACTGGTTTCATTTTCTACATCCTTCAAAGTAGTGATCACACTCAGTGAAGAAAAATTAGCATTTGGTAAACAAGACCAAAACATGTTGGTATATGTAGAGAATAATATGCTTCTCTTCGAAAACTCAACATCAGTACAGAAAAATGATAAGTAACAAAGTTTTCTGTTTGATCTGCCCAGATTACATCACAGAGATGTAACCTACTCTTTAATTTCGGTGTGAGAAAAAAAGTAGAAATAAGCATACAAGAACACAATTTATTTTCCTTTAATCGACTAGATCCCAACAGAAGAGTAACACGGTGGCACTGGTGGCAGTCAAGTTGATCCGCATCTTTCACCTCTCCAAAACTTATCTCTTCAAGCCGAGAAGATCAGTCTTGGTCCCATAAATCAGAATTTAAGGTCCGTATTTTATCGTAACAGATATCCTGATTGTAACCCGTATCGTCGAGCGTTAAGACTCTCGAATACCCACATTACGGACAAATGGAGCATTAGGGGGACAATGGTCGACTTCTGTCGGATATTCCCATTTCGGTAGCATTTTAAAGCCACAGGGTGACGGCGCTCTTGTCACATCGCCGTGTGACTAACGACGACATGCCCGAATTTAAGATGATTTACATAACTGAGTGTGGTTTTGTGGGGACCACACACGAACGAACAGCGTTTTCGTTATTCCCTGATATATTGGATGTTCTTCAAAAGATGTTTATCATTCCTTAATTAATGCTCTAGTTTGATTTTCATTAGTTGATTAACTGACCAAATTTTTCATAGTGAACTTCGTGTAAGATAATGTCGGAGATTCTCTCCAATCTGTGGGTACTTAGGGCTTTTTCTGAGAGAAAGCTCATTCGTCAAACTGCTGCTATCGAAAATCAGTGAGAAATTTAAATGACGGCAAATGTGATGCTTTTGACTAAGGAGACCACACAGTGGATGGACCTTCCACATTTTATCGATCTCATAAATCCATGATATCCTGGGATGAATATTTTATAACTGTTGTTGCTCTAACTTCAAAAAATTGATTCCATCATAACCGAGATCATAACAAATGTCTCAATTATATCAAATGCGTCGTACCAATATATTTTATAGGTAACTTTAAAGAGATTTCTAGATGCTGCCATATTTACAATGGTATAAATGTTTCCAGCTGCCATTTTTGTTGACTGTACTCTGGCAATATTCACTTATGCATGAACGTAAAGATTCTTATAAATCGTCACAAAAATATACAGTTATCTCTCATATAAACAGAAAGAGATTATGCATGTGTAGGAACCACATTTGAAAACTCTGGATTCTCATGAATCCTCATAAAAACAGATAGGATTCAACATAGGAATCGCTTATAGCAACGGATATGAGTTATACGTGACTATTTCACTCATTTCAAATACTGACCAATCACAGTTCAAAGACAGAGCTCCAAGGGCGGATGTAGCTCTCTTTCTTGGGAGGGGTAATAACGATCATCACAATGTATGTATGTCACAAACAATTTAGCGTCTTTTCTCGCCGCCATTACAAGAAAGTTATGATACGTCTGACGAAATAAGAGAAATAATATATATTAGGATTTCTGATCGCCGATAAAATCATCGCCGACTTTGTTATCTTTGCCTCCCTGAGATTGGCGACCGATCCATTGTCACCCAACAAATACTGGATGAAAACTGGCATCATCAAATAACACCCTCACGCGTCCACTATTCGGTGAGAACATAGCCACATCCAATATAACTGAATATAATAGTCTATGTATATTTTTTACTATTGTAGAACCCTGAAGAAGGCTAGTAACCTACAGCCGAAACGTTGGTTAATGAATAAAAGGACTTAAGAACATTCGCCTCCTGTTATCACCCCTTACCTACATCCAAAATTCTATATAATACAGGATTACACTCATCAAATTAATGTATGAAATGTGCACCACCTTTTTCTTAGGTCTTCGATGCTCATGGGGGGGTAGTTACCCCCAGTACCCCCCTCCGTAAATCCGCCCTTGGACAGCTCGTATTATCGCGATAATACCAACTGTCTCTGAATTGTGATTGGTTTGACAACTTCGGTGTTTTCAGCGATTGAACTACAGAATAATCTGTCATTGAACTATGAATACAATCAGTTTGACAACTGATAAATATAAATTGTAGACGTCAACATGAGCTATTTTGCTTTTCTCGAATATGGAGTTTCTAACCTTTCATTTTTTTCGTGAAATATTCTTATAAAATATCACACGAGATTGAATTTTCCTCATAAAACTATCTTTCATTTCCAAACTCAAATGAGTTGCTTTAAGGAAACACCACTTGACATACGCACTCGTGATGTTTCCAAGCAACTCATTTTCGTTTGAAATTAAATCGATAGACTTATCAGTAGTAGTATCACAAGAGATTGAATTTCCTTGATAAGTCTATCGATTTATTTTCGAACGAAAATGAGTTGCTTGGAAACATCACGAGTCCGGAGGACGAGTGGTGATTCCTTAAAGCAACTCATTTGAGTTTGGAAATAAAAGATAGACTTATGAAATAAATTCAATCTCGAGTGAAATTTTATAAGACTATTTCACGAACAGAATAAAAGGTCAGAAACTCCATATTCGAGAAAAGCAAGGAAAAACTCATGTTGACGTCTACAATTTTTATTTACCAGTTGTCAAACCGTTCGTATCTATAGCTCAATCACAGATTATTCTGTAGTTCAATCGTTGAAAATACCGAAGTTGTCAGACCAATCATAATTCAGAGACAGTTGGTGTTTTCGCGATGATACGAGCTGTCTTTGGATTGTGATTGGTCAGTCTTTGAAATGAGTGGAATAGTCGGAAATTCAATCTCTCGTGATATTACTACTGAAAACAGAAAGGTATTATGTGTGAAAACCGCATTTGAAAACTATAGATCCATATAAGTCCTCATAGAAACAACATTCAACACATCAATCTCTCATGGAAACGGATATGAGTTATGTGTTGAAACACATTAGAAAGAGGTAGGTATTGTGTGTGAAAACCACATTTGAAAACAATAGATCCTTATAATAACTGACAGAAATATACAGCATTCATTATAGGAATCTCTCAAAGAAACTGATAAGAGTTGTTTGAAAACACATTTGGATTAGGCATAGTCCTCATAGAAACAGGCAGCATTCAACACAGAAATCGCCTATAACAACGTATGTGAGGAGAGTGTCACTTTTCATGGCGAGCTTGAGTTTACCCGCTGAACGTAGTGAGGCGGGTAATTGAAAGCGAGCCGTGAAAAGTCACTTCTCCTTCGAATGAAATATGTTATTTTATTTTCAAACAATTTCATGTTTTACATAACAACACTTTTCCTGCCACCGGAAGGAAAAGTAAGCCATAGCAACTATTTCTCCACCTACGCGGAGAAATAGAACTTTTCGATGTTCCTGTCAGTCAAAAAATGACGTTGTTATCGTACGTTTGGAAATAAACAATATCACGTATGAAACCACATTTGAAAACTATAGGTCCTTATAATACCTGACAGAAATATGCAGCATTCATGATAGGAATAATAATATAATAATAAATTCCTTTATTTCTGACCTTAAAACAATACATGGTACTGGTAACAAGGCCTAGGATACATTCAATAAGCTAAAACTGAATTAACAAAATTAATAATCTCTACTAGTATAACAAAATCAAAAATAAGGTTAAGTTAATTGAGCTTCAGATGTTTTTTCAAGTTATGGCACATCTGTTTCACATTATCAACACTAGTTAAGCTCACCGGAACAGAGTTAAAAGACTTGATGTCTCTGTAGATGGGACTACTTTGTGATTTAGTTGTTCTTATGTAATTCGTTCTAAGTTCATGTTGGGTTCTAATGGGGTAGCTGTGACATCCACTAACGACTTGTGATTTTGTTTGTGTTTTCGGATAATTATTTTTTATGCAATATATGAGTTTGACCTGTTCGTAAATTTTCATCCTCTCGATGTTCATTATTGATGAATCGGTGTACAGGCTGTCCGTTGGTGTATAATAATCTAGTGAGAAACAGATATGTATGAGTTGTGTGAGAACACATTAGAAGAAGGCAGGTATTATGTGTGGAAATCAAGTTTGAAATCTATCGATTCTTATGAATCCTCATAGAAACAGATAGCATTCAACACAGCAACCTAGCACACATAGCAACCTCTATGAGTTATGTGTAAAACACATTAGAAACAGGTTGATATTATGTGTGGAAACCACATTTGAGAACTATAGATTCTTATAAGTACTCATAAAAACAGACAGCATTCCAAAGGAATCGCTTTTAGAAACGAATATAATTTACGTTAGGGAATGCCATTAGAAACTGAAGCAATCTTTATCTGTAATCTCCATCAACTTCCAATTTTTATTCGGATAGGAATGCTAATACCTATATATGGAAGAAGTCTAGAAAAGCAGGGGTTTAAACTCCCGCAAAACCGCGCCGGTACGGAGTCCCGAAACGATTCGAATTCAAATGAACACAGGAAGGTCAGTCAGGCCGACCGATACATTCTCCACCAATTTATCAATTATACAATTAAAGATACAAAGGTAAATATACGGTTCTAATTGTCGGTTACTATGCAAAGCGCACTGGGATACGGGAGGTGTATTAGCATATCGCGATAGTGGCTCTTCTGCGCGCCACATCAATTAACACCCGGGCTCTGTGGCAAAAATAAATTAACAATGCCTTCGGCTCTCGCGCTGCCGAGATCACCGAGAGCAGATTGGCGGAGTTAATTGCTCGACGTCACCCCCGCCCCCTAATATGGGCAACGATGATGGGGGAATTACGGATTAGTTGACGGGCCCAAGGCAGCGAGTTCGAATCTACACCCTAGAACTTATAGAGGAGCTGGAGAACTTTCTCGGTTGGAGGATGATATTTCATGCCGAAACAGGGCCTTTGACAATCTGCACCATTCGTGTAATAAATCGAAATAGTTCAATCGACTAGTATAGACTTCTGAAATTGATATTCATAGGTCCGAAAATTATTGAATTGCTATCGGTATGGTACAGGATACAGGCTAGACGATATCAGCAAATCGTTCCACGAAAAGAGTAGTGCAAACGAGACCAGAAAATTCGAGGCTGAGATCGTGGGACTTGCAACGAAAGTTTGATATGAATTGCATCACTCATATAGGAATCCACCCACGGGAGGTGGAAAAAGGGAAATCTTCAATTTGCTTTGGAGAAACGAAAAAGGCAGTAGCCGGAGAAGCCTTAAACGGGAAGGTTCTCGGTTGACTCGCGTTCGGTAGTTAGGAGTAGCCGGAAAAGCCTTGAACGGGAAGGTTCTCGGTTGACTCGCGTTCGGTGAAAGGGAGTAGCCGGGGAAGCCTTAAACGGAAAGGTTCTCGGTTGACTCGCTTTCGGTAATAGGGAGTAGCTGGAGAAATCTTAAACGGGAAGGTTCTCAGTTGACTCAGGTTTGTTTAAGTTTGGAATCGGGAGTAAAGTGTAGCTGGAGAAGCCTTAAACGTGAAGGTTCTCAGAGTACTCGGGACGCGGTTTCGGTTTCTTAGGATACTTCAGTGTGTGGAAGTACTGTCTCAAAGCGGAGACGGAAAAGTGTCGAAAGTAAAAGATTAGATCAATTAGAATTATTTAGCCAAGTTTTTGATAATTTAGTTTTTCTCTGTAATTCGAATTTGAGTTGATAGTTTTATTTGGTTCTTGACAATTCAATTTTGCGGTGAAATTTGGTGTTGGTTTCGATAATATGAATTCGATTTGGTAAATTGATCAAATATTTTGATAATTTAGTCTTTTGACGTGACTGGATTATGAATAGTGTCTGTAAAACCGTTTATTTTATTAGAGTCATAATATACGAATTTCATTCACCATCCCTTTCCCTGGAGAATTAGTAAACACTTAATCCTGACCCTAGTGCGTTGAGCCGTTCCCACACTTTCTCCCTTCACGGAGAAAGATCTTAAAAATTTTAATAACATCTTTTTTTTTAAGTAATAACATCCCTTGATTGGTGGAAAGCCGCTCTTCCGTCTAATCTCAGAGGGGGTGTTTTTACATTAGGATACTCGTCGCCTAATGGAAATTAATCTATAGAGTACCGCGGAAAGAGTTGCCTAGATACCGTCAAGTAATATAGCGTTGTCGTCGGATATATAACGGTGGTGAGTGACGTTGGGGAACTATGCGTCAACGTTTTCTGTAGTCGATATCGTCGATCTGCTATTGTCACTGTCGCCGTAACCTGATGCGTCAATTTTTTCACGTCACTCACTGTAGATTCAAAGTACTTTTACGTAAAAACGTCAAGATTCGTCTGATTTTAAAAACAATGATAATACCATCATGAAGAATTTCAAATTGATCGTTGTTCCACTAACGGCAAATTGACTCCCCGCGGTACCACTCGAAGATTAAGGCGCAGTTCTTGCAAATCACGAGAACAAGGTCGTAAATCGGAAGTAACAATGAATGGGACGTGCCGGTAAAATCTATATGAATTTATTGTTCGACACCTACTCTCCAACCTTCCAGCGGAAATTTCGAAGTTCGTTTTCAGAAATTCTATTAACGTTACCTCTTCGCCTTGCTGAAAATACACAACCTGGGGCCATTCGTTAGTCGGCTGCGTCATTTTGACTGCAGGTAACTGAGCTCAATCCTTCAATATTGCAGCTAGAAATTCAACAGAAAGCATGCACTGAGGTGAAGCGATATTTATGTATTATAAACATTGGTCCTTCGAGCCGGATTTTTCGATTATTTTCACCATAATATGCAAACCTTACTATTTGGAGTTTTCATTTCGAAAGTATTTCACAAACAGTACCATCTCCCACATTTCGTACAATCATAGGATTGAAATTTCGCCTTCATTCATTGTATTAATCGAATGTAAGTGTTGATTAAGAAACCAGCAACAAAGTCTCTATGTATTTGCCTACACCTATTGTATTTCGCATGGATTACTCATTGCATTGCATTGCATTGCAATAGTCAGATACCTCAGGTGATTCATACATGCAAGATTTGCATAAAATGCGACAAACCCCCCTGATTATTTTCTTAGGGCACAGGTTGCAACAAATCGAGATTTGCGTCGTTTAGGATACTTAAGCCCAACTTCTATGACGATATTTATTTTGGATTATTTTCGCTTTTACCATACCGAACATCGGCGAAAGTTCAATAGGCTTTTGCAAAGAAGCTTATCAGAGAGTCATCCCGAATAATGAGTTCTTTAATACGTGTTTTTTCCTGTGTGAAGCGGAAAATTGATTAGGATCACAGAAAGACTTGGATATCTGAAGAACAGTACTCCAGGGATGAACGCGGAATATACCTTGATATGACATTGAATAATTTTAAAGGAATAACTGCGACGAAAATGAAAATTCTATGAATAAAAATGTGAAATCTTCTTCTTCTTCTTGCGTGGTGCCCTTGGTAAGGCCTTATTAAGAAGGTGAAAGATCTGCAGGTTTCAAATCAGCAGATGAGAGTGGAAAATGACTTCTGATATCGGAGGAAAACCACTGACGGCTTAGAGTAGGTTTTGAATCCCAATTTGGTGCTTGGATTCTTTTAGGTTAGGGACCATATTAAGCCCAAGTCAAGAGTGTTTCGTTTTCTTATCTGAAAACCGTTATAATTAATTTCGGCCAATTCATACGTAAATCAACCCTTGTTCGTTCAGGAGTAAGGTTCAAGCAGAATCTAAAGAAAAAAAAAACAGAAGAAACCATGATCTTAAAGCAAGAGGTGCAGAAAACTTCAGAACAGCATATTACAGAATATCAACTGCTCAAATCGGTGTTAACCATGGAGCCATTAACATCCATGATGAAATTCCAGAAAAATTCAAGGAAATAAACATGAAAATACCTCGCCAAAAAAACTACTACACGATCGGGGAATTCTGGAATGACGTCTTGAAAAGTTTCGGTCGTTTTTGTCTAAACAATCAATCGTCATTTACTTAATTTTTATTCAGAAAAAATTCCAAGAGTACAGAACAATTATTGACAATTTGGACCTATGGCTCTTCTATATTGTAGTACGTCAACATTAAATAAAGACAAACTGAAAAAACTAGAACAGATGGAGCTAGTTTAGGAGCTAATTTATTGAGGACACAAGCTTCTCCGTAGTCAAAGAAAAGCATGAATACAGTATTAGAAGTGAAAATGATGGTATAAAAAATATGCAAGAATATGTATTGGAAAAAATCGTCCTATATTTCGAGCTGTCGATGCTTTCAATTATATTCCTGTGGAAAGAGCAATAGAAATGTAAAAAAATGTGCCATGACCTCAAAGAGTTTCTTAATCTTTGGTAATATCTTTGTGAATGGAGAACTAATGTTTTGTTTTTTTTTGCTTGTTTGTATTTTTGTTTATTTTTTGATTCAACAAGGCTGATATAAATTATTGTTAATCATTATTGTTGTTTATGAGACGAAACAATGTGCTTATTAAGGGTCATGAATACTCGTAAATAAATAAATAAAAATGAAAAACTGATTGATATCCCATGTGAAAAGTTGATGGGTTAAAAATTATTCACATTTTTGCATTTCTTGTGTATACACATTTTGTATTTCTTGTGACTAATAGTAAACTAAACTAAACCAAGAGGTGATCTTCCGGATTCAAGTGCCTGCAGAGTCAGTGTTCGAATTCATTCCGAATTACAACCGAATGAATCATGCCCTGAGCTGTGCCGTTAGTGCATACAATGTTTTTCGGTAATTTATGAACGGCACTGGTGATGTACAAGTGAAATTAAATAAAATTCTCCGCGCTCCGAAAATGCTCTCGAGGATGGAAATTAACTTTCTCGTAACTATTTGTCTTGATGCCACACAAATTCGAAATTTATGTGGAATTTTATTAAAAGGCAACTCGAACTTCTAAAGAATCTCGCAATGTAGTTTATGTCCCCGACCGAGCGTACGGAGATGAGGCAGTTCTTCGCCCAGATTGCTTTTGCATCTCAGTGGCGTGCGAGGTCGGAGTGCGCAATCAATTCATAACAGATAATGGTTCAGCAAGAGAAAAATAGCCTCACTCTACATTATCGAAGGACCTTATTATGAAAATTCCAAGAATGAAGAGTTAGGCCGTTTTTTGTCCCATGACAACATACAGCAAAAAAAGTAACCCGATGTAGTACATTGATGTGTACCATTCCTGAGTGGAATTTTTTCCCGATCTGAACTTTGCTGAAGAGAACGACCTTGATATCCTACTCCAAGCCACTCTATTACTCATGCGCTCTAGTTCTCGCTGGAGCCAGATAGTACCCATTTGATGTTTCAGATTTAATTCCAAGGATTTCACGTCAAAATGTATTCTCCAAACTCGCACATAAAGTCTAAAATACTGAAAAATTTGATATGCCTACGTATAACCAACATGATGAATTTTGTGTTCTCGTCCTGAAATGAACCTGCTAGGAAATGCCAGCAGGAAGTTAGGGACTTAGGCACGCCCATGCAACACCATTTGAACAAAGACTCTTCGAATAAGTTTATGTTGTCAGACTTAACAATTATTAAATGGCCTCTGGTTGTTCAGCTGAATTATATTCCTCCAGAGGATGTGGAATATGACTCAAGGTAGCGGTACATATCAACCTACGAACAATAGTGTTCTGTTGTGTAACTCAACGAAAAGTTGTACATTTCCAGTTATCACGAACAAACTGTGTGCACTCAGGGTAGAAACTAACGAAAATAATATATTTTATTAAATGTTTTGGTTTGTCATGATATTATAGAAATAGAGGGACGTGGGACCACAATAATTACTGTATCATATGAACGTTTTGAATTCCTATTGACATAAACTATACAGGGAGAGTATTTGACTTGTACATTCAACTGAAGATTCTCGAGGCAAAAAAAAACCCTATTTGCATTTTCTATTTTTCCGAATTCGGCTCTGTTAAAGAGATAAGGCCATTCGAAAAAAAAATTTGGGCTAAATACGTGCCTGATACATTTCTCTGGAATTGATGCTGAGTTCATATTTCTCGATTGAAATTGGAGTGATTACAAGATGTTCTGTGATGATACAATTAGGAAATAATCAAGCACTAACTTTTTTTGAGTAAGACTGTTACAAACACGATATTTCCTAACAAACACTCTTAGTTTTGTCCGATTCTTTCTGCAATTGAAAAACCATCTTTCTCCCACCAAAATAAGTTACTTCTTCGATTTTCCGGAAGATTAGTTCGTAAACACAAATAATTTGTTCACATTTTCTACGATATCCCAAAACTATCTCAGTAAAATTGTTTTCTCACTGACCTAACCTAACTCCATTAACGTAGGTCATAGGGTTAGGGGTCAATGACCTAACACATCTGCTTTGATATTTCACAGAACTTTTGAGAAGACGATGCCAGATTGTTGATTTTCTCTTCGAACAATGGTATAGGCGAAACCAAGGAAGCAGTACGTCTCCTATCGTTAACGGATGAACTATCGTAAGGGCACTAGTCTTGTTTACTTTTCACTAAAGGCGTCTAGGCGTTGCTCTTTGAAAATGCCCAACTAGTAGTTTTGATTTTCGCCGATATAGCGTTACGATCTTAATTTCAGTCGCCTATAACGGTGCGCTACAATAAGAGGTAGCCGGCATGCAAGACAAACCGTTGTTCTATGTCTCCAACGTTAGTCCCATCACAGACTAGTCTGTGGTCCCATGAACGACGCTTGCATATAGCGATAACCTGCGCCATGGACTTGCACGATTTGTTTATTCATTTACAGAGAATAATGATATCAGGTGATGATTATGTGGAGACTTTCAATGAATTAATGTAATAATAACCGTGTGGTGTCGAGGTAAAACTCCAAGAGGATATTGTTTGGATAGATATTTTCCTGAAGGACTGGTAACAATAAATTTTTAATAGAAGTTGTGCGTATAAAATGTATAATTTCATGCTTCTTAGAATTCAATTTTATCTCCCACATTTGTGGGATTTTATTATTACATATCTCCACATCAAACGTTTTTCCATCATGGAGATTTAGTCTTCACGAAGTTGATATACATTCTGACATCATTGTTAACTTGTTGAGAGACCAGAGAAGAAATAATATTCGGTGATATTTCATCCAGTGAAGCATTCAATAAGGAATAACTCAAAAACGACACGTTTCATTGAAGAAACATAGGAATACTTTTATTCTCTAAAATGATTGATTCTTTCGAAAATATGAACCGTTGATCTTTTTCGAGTGGTTTTGTAGTATTTTTTTCGTGAATTTATGAGTCGTCTACGCTGTAACTTTCATACAAGGAGAAATAATAAATAAGTTCTAATTAGGGAATATGCACCATGAATAGAGTAAACAATCAACCAAATTTCAATTCATTAATATCGGTTTCGAATATATGGAAAGAATAGTGTTAATTTCATGGATTTTCGGCACCCTTTCAAACGAAACCGAATTTTGAAATATGGTATGGGAAGTTAAAATATATGTATCAGTCAAAGACTCACCCTGTTTATGTTGAAATAATAAATCTGAAGCGTTTTGAAAGTATGTAATATTTGAGATCAACTTATCATGTGTCCAAAATCATTTTTACTCATGATTGAATTCGTGACACATTAAAATTGCAACTTTAAATTTCGTAAACAATTAGCCTATGTCAGACTTGTTCGTTCATTGGGTAATGATTGAATATGTAAGGACATTATATAAGCCCATATGCAGGCTGTGTTAAAAACAATTAGATTCGTTCGAGCTTATGATTTCTATCTAGTAAAATCGTGCTCACATGCATTTAAAAAACTTTCTAATGAACGCATATGGGTTCGGAAATAATGAGATCCCGAGGCAAATTTTCGAACATTTCTCTACGATATTTTCGCTCAATTAAATATCGATAAATATTTTTACATGAGAGTGTCCGAAGACAATTGACTGAACATTACTCAACACTGAGTAAAACGAATTAGTTTCGTACTGTATTGCAATTATGACGCATAAATGGGAGCGGGTAAACCTTGTAATTATCAACTATAAAATGACTATTTTACGCTCCATATTTTTTTTTGGTTATTGGTTTCTGAAGTAGCAGTCAACAAGAACACGCTATCGCCTATCGGTGAGGAATAATAATGTTCTGACAGATGGAATTTTCTCACGTAGGTGGTTTTGAAATACACTTCTCGATATATCTACTTGCCGATATTGCCATTTCATAATCGAGAGTGCCACTGTTCACTTGTTGGGATCGGTTTGTTTTTGATATTTTCTCAGAAAGTGAGATTTTATTCATGATTCACATCAATGATACTAATGATCATATGGATTATTCATAATTCAATAAACCTAAATTCTCCCTGTCTAAAATTTTCGAGTTTAAATATCAATATAACGAAATCTGCTCTGTCTTCATATAATGGTAATTTGCTTTCACTGATATTGAGGGTACCTACTCCTGATATTAATTATACAAGAGCTCTCTTGGAGAGAAGAAGAATGGACTGCGGTACCAATTCTCATCACCACGAGAATTAAAGAAAAAATGTATGTATGAGATAAAAATGAATACCATAAAGTGAACACTGAAGGAATGGTGCTTAATATTGGTCTGAATTGAAAAGATGTATCTGCTGATTTTCTGCTTCATGTATTCAATAGTCTTCCTCATCATGAATTTAATTCACTTTTAAGATACGAAATTAAGGGTTCCGACGTGGGGAAGAATATGAGGTGAATATGAGGGTGGCCGTGTAAAGGAAAATGATGTCGTTGTTAGACAAGTATCAGGAGTGTGATAAAAACAGGTAAAATCTCTTGTGGGGTTCTGGGTGATTCCTTCAGACCACAGATTCGAACAAAGTGGGTGAATCATAGAGTTGGGTCTTCTTTCTCACCGACGAAGTCCATTTGCAGTATTTACTCCTTGGTATTGAAAATGAAAACATGTATTTCGAGCAACTAACTATATTTGCAATTCTCACATTCAAATTACGAAGTCTCGATCAGTTATGCTGAGTATATACAGGTGTTCTTCTGAGCTCTCCGATCAGGCGTCCAGGCCTATCTTCGAATTGAGATAATTGAAAACTGGTGAGGCGAATAATGGTTGGCAGCAGATAAACTCGGGAAACATTGATGCGATTACGGAACTCGCACAAATCCCCATGTTGGCACTTCGAAACCCGCAACTATCTTACCACTTATTGCCCGTGATGGCTTCATTCGGACCCTGGCGCGATGTGGGACGCCCACCTTGGCAGATTTGATTGTTCTCGTCCATCAATATGACGGATTGTTGATTAAGTCCTTTATAATCCGAGATATTAAGGTGCTGGGCGCGTTTGGAGTTTACGCCTCGCACTCGCCCACGTCTTTACGGCTTTCTTCGTGGCTTCGTTCGAGAATCTAACGTCTTTTGGTCACCAATGGTAGAATTGGATATCGGAAAAAATTTCTATTTCCACAAATCCGTTGGTGTCTTTTTGGTTACCATTCTGTCGAATTAATCGGCAGTTTGGGTCTAGGACTCCTCATTCAATGACTATTTGTCATCTATACTAAGCTGCTTAGTTGTTACGAATCCAAGGTTTCAATTAATTCCTAAAACAACGATAAGTTCTTTCATTTGCAATACTGTCAACACACTTATGTTCATTTTATTTATTTATTCCTGACCCTTACAACGCAAAACAGCTGGTTTCAGAGCCTATATTAACATTGTTATTTCTCGCAACAATAAGTCTTAACAATAACCTATATCAGCATCGTGAAAATAAAAAATAAAAACAATAAAAAAGATAACATTAGTTCATATACATTTACCGAGAAACGCTTTGTGGTCATATCAAATTGTTTTATATTTCCATTGCACGCTGTTGGGTAGAGTTTCAGTTAACCAACTGAAATGCGGTTCAATTTTATTTAATGAAAAATTTACCAAATTTCTGAATGAAAAGTTAAGAGAGCTAATGGACTGTATATAATTATAAATAGTTATTGAAACCCAACACAAATGAAAGGATAAATGCACCCAAATCAACAATTGCAAGGTCTTACCTATTTCAGCAAAACGGTCAACCAGATCTTGTCGGTTACTCCTATTTCCATGAACAGAGTGATTGAGCTCGACAAACGAACATGGAATGGAGCTGACGTGAAAATCCGTTGCTAAAATGTCAAAGTAGGAACACTTATCCTTGTGGCAGAATAATAACCACGCCACTGGTAACAGTACTTCGAACCAAATTCGCACAAACGAATATTCTTAAATGAATGAAATTCGAATGACTCGAAATCACTAAAATTGTGAATCACAAGAAAAACTGAACTTTTCTAAATTCACGAAAGGAAACAGAAAAAATTTAAATAGGCGGAAGCAGATATATTCACGATTAAGGCAATCAATGAACTGAATGAAAAAAGAAATGAATATGCGACATATGCGCTCCACAGCTGACGTTGATTTCTCGCGCCTACACTACATATGGGATTTTCCCAAGTACGGAGAAATTAAATTAATTTTGAAGGGAATAAAAATGAAAAATTCAGAAAAGTTTATCTGAACCGTTCACTCGGCGAGAACAAAACAGGCCGCCGTAAAATTGTGTGAATTTTGAAAATTTAAAGTGATTGCAGAATTTTATTTCCATAGAAATATAGAATTCGAATCATCGACAGCTCAAAACATAGGGAATTTTGTCCGATACATATTCTTTTTTCGAATCATTTTTATCTTCAAAATTGTAATCATGCTTTTCGTTAACTACCAATAATTTATCTTGTGTCCCCAGTTAATTATTTTTTTTTGTGAACTAGCTTATTCTGTTCCAGTTTTCTCAGTTTATCTATATTTAATGTTGACGTACCAGAATATAGTTGAATCGTTGGTGTGAAAAAGTCCGAATTGTAAATAAACTCAATACTCTCTGATTTTTTTCAAATAGATATTTCGGGGTATTTTTCCAACAAGGAATTAAATATCTCAATTGAGATTTTATAAAACATTTATCATTGCTTCACAATTGTTTCGTAAAATCTTAACTGAGGTATTTAATTCCTTGTTGGAGAACTACTCCAAAATATTTATTAGAAAAAAATCAGAGAGTACAGAACAAATCCGTTGAGTTCATTTACAATTCCGACTTCCTCACTTGTTCTAACAAATAAGAACATCTTTTCACAGCTCCTACCATTAGAGATATCTTTTTTGTTAGATAATCTATGCGAGACCTCGAACTCAACTTATTATCTGGAGTTGGACCGTAATATCTATATTCTAACAAAGATTCGTTTTTGGTCCTATTCCATATACTTTATTCCATATACTATACCATTAAATTCACAGTTTGTTTTGTTTTTTTTTCTTGAACAACATATACACGGTTTTTGTAGCACAGCTATTCGTAGTAAAGTTCAAGATCAAAGTTGAGATAATATTTAAGTAGCTTCAAGTCATGCGAGGAAAGCACTAACACAGTATCGTCCGCGAACATAAAATATTCAGAAATTAGCTCAAAAATTTCAAGCTGTGAACAAACATGAAATACTCCAGCGAACCCAACACTGACCCCTGCGTCACACTCTCATACTTCAGAAATCTATAAAATTAATTTCCTTGCTTTTTTTTCTGATTTTAACTCTATTTTTGTAACATTTACTCCTCTGGAAGCCTAACTATCCTTATTCCTTCTAAGATACAGAGTTCTCAATTCTTTTACGTGAGAGCTGTCCACGAGAATCAGCATTGGCTCTACAGGGTCTTTCACGAGGAACCTCACCCATATTTATACGGGAAACTACAGAACGTATTTTCATGAAATTCAGCACTTATAAGTATTTCACGATGCTGATGAAGTCTAAAATATTTTCAAGGCATGAGCACCTCCGGTTTTTCCGGAATTGACGTCAACTTCCGTTTTTCAAATTAGAACACCATTTTTTTATTGCAGAAATAGATTCCTTAGAAAATTTCAAGTTATTTTGATGTAACATTTTTCAGTTTTGGTTGGAAAATTCTCTCTGAGCGGGAAACTTCGAAAAAAAATCGAAAATAGAGCTCCGCTGAAACAAGAATAACTTCGAGGTTTTTGGATGGAAAATTTTCATTTTTGGGATTTTTCAAGATGTAAGATTGATGTATCCACTTTAAAAATCTAAATCGCAATTCATGATACAGGGGGTGAAAAAATCGCTTTCAAAGTAAGGGATGACAAAATCGTGAAAAATCAATTTTTTCAAATAAGAACCCCATTTTTTTATGGCAGATATTGAATCTACGTTAAAAAATGATGTGAGTGTATGCATCACACCCTTGCCCTAAAGTGGATATTTTCTGAGTTATTCACAAAAAACTGTTTTTCGTCTTGAATTTTCAGCTATTTTTTTTCCCTTCACGCCAAAAAGATGAAATTTTCAGGAACTGTTACTTAAACCATATTTTAGATTTTACTACCCTAATATGCAAGAGAAAAAAGTTACAGGTTGTACCTAAATAGATGGCGAATTTGTATCGGAAACCTCTTTATTTCAACTAATCGGCCATCGGTTTTCTCTCCAGTGATAAATAAATAATTCCTTATGAACCATATGCAAAAACTTACCATGTTTTACATTCTTTTTTTTTTAATGATAGATATCATTAATTACATCTGCCAAATTCCTCTTTATTCAGTAGCATTTTGTGTTTACTATTAATTTGGTGATAATTCGTATTAAGTTATAAAATCGATCACTATGCCTAATTTTACCAATGAAGATTATTTAAATCTCATTCTACTTCATGGAGAATGTAATAAAGTTGTAGATAAAACGATTCGACTGTTCATTGAGAGGTTTCCTGACCGACCCAGACCAACGAGAGATACCATTAACAGAACCATGAAAAACTTGAGAAATGTCGGATCTTTCGTTAAGAAAACTATACACAGAGAAAAAAGTTAGCAGAAGATGAGAACAACGAAATTACAGTTCTTGCATATTTTCGTGTGAATCCTCAAAATTCTCTCAAAGATGCCGAGATTGATCTGGGATTATCTCAATCCTCTACAGGCTATTTGAAGATCGATGGTTGGCGAACAATGGTCCACATCTTTGGCCACCACGTTCTCCCGATTTAACTCCTTTAGACTATTATGTTTGGGGTAGGATAAAAAATATTGTCTACTCAACTCCCCTGACTGATAAAGAGGACTGCATAGAACGAGTCAGAAATGCGTTCAGGTTTGTTTAGATTTTTAGATTCATAGTTTTGAAACTCAATTTGGTTTTTAAACACTTTTGCAGATCTCTTCCTCTCGATGAAATAAGAAGAGCAACGCACGAAGCATTCCTGAGACATATAAATAAATGTCTAGAAATTAACGGTCAAAACATTCAGCATCTTCTCTAGTTGTAACTGCGAGAGTTTGCCATGGTTCTCCTAATAGTAACTTGAAGTCGGTTTCAAGAAGGGGTGAAAAATCTACAGCATGGTTCAAATAACAGTTCCTGAAAATTTCATCTTTTTGGCGTGAAGGGAAAAGAAATAGCTGAAAATTCAAGACGAAAAACAGTTTTTTGTGAATAACTCAGAAAATATCCATTTTAGGGCAAGGGTGTGATGCATACACTCACATTATTTTTTAACGTAGATTCAATATCTGCCATAAAAAAATGGGGTTCTAATTTGAAAAAATTGATTTTTCACGATTTTGTCATCCCTAACTTTGAAAGCGATTTTTTCACCCCCTGTATCATGAATCGCGATTTAGATTTTTAAAGTGGATACATCAATCTTACATCTTGGAAAATCCCAAAAATGAAAAATTTTCAATCCAAAAACCTCGAAGTTATTCTTGTTTCAGCGGAGCTCTATTTTCGATTTTTTTTTCGAATTTTTCTGCTCAGAGAGAATTTTCCAACCAAAACTGAAAAATGTTACATCAAAATAACTTGAAATTTTTTAAGGAATCTATTTCTGCAATAAAAAAATGGTGTTCTAATTTGAAAAACGGAAGTTGACGTCATTTCCGGAAAAACCGGAGGTGCTCATGCCTTGAAAATATTTTAGATTTCATCAGCATCGTGAAATACTTATAAGTGCTGAATTTCATGAAAATACTTTCAGTAGTTTCCCGTATAAATATGGGTGAGGTTCCTCGTGAAAGACCCTGTATATTAGGATTACATTGGATCCTGTTAACCACATCGTTCATCTTCATCTCCATTCCATCCTTCTTTCTTCCGGTGACTCATCTTCAACTCGAAGGAAATTTTCAACATTTCCATTCTCCGAATTCCCCGTCATATACTTGTTTTCTTCTCCTTTTTTTTCTGGTGTTGGAGGATTTTTATCATCGTTATGCTCATCAGACCACTCTTCTTCCTTTGAATTTCCTTTTGGTTCATTCTGTTCAATCTTCTTACATTTAGTAACAGGAACATGTCCTGGTCCTCAGATACCTCAACTTCACAAACTTTATAGGACCAGACATCACCTTTAGGTCTTCCCATAACATAAAGAATGACAATATCATTCTTTGTTTGTTTCACTTCAAGGTTGTTCTTCTTTGTTGTGAAGGATTTGTTAAGAATCATTGTCATTATTTAGTGTTTATTCTTTTAGTGTTTCAACTTGCTTTGTTTCTGCTATTTTTCTGCTTGTTCTTCATATGCTGCATTTCAATTCAGAAACACTCAAGTGTCATCCCATCAATTTTTTTTATTTATGTTTTTTTTTATATTTTTTCAACTGCCAAAAAAAGTTTTTTCATCTTCCAATCATTTTAATGCAGCATCACTATCTTCTAAGAGATTTTTTTCCGGTCCTATGTTGAATTTTCTCTTCTTTTTTTTCTGACGTAGTTCTTCGAATTCTTTCATGAATTTCACAAGCATTGACCTCATCTTGAACTGCCTCCTTCTTGAAACAATCTTACCCGAAATCAACAGAAATTCTACGAGAATTTATAGACAAGTCATTCGAAGTCGCCTCGTTTTCTAATAGCCCTTTCGGAATTCCCATCCAGCCGAATTCTTACACATTTTCTGTACGAACGAACGCCCAGATATGATAAATAACCAAGCAGACGACGAATCCTGAACATACCAATGTTTTTCTTCTTTTATATACGATCATTATAATTTAAATCTCAGTCGACAAAACTGAAATTGAGTATCACCATTAAACACTTCTAGATATACGTTTGGCAGCGGAAAAAATGAATATAGTGGTCGCAATATTCAAATTAGGAAACGATCCGGTCCGGAGGTATAAGATTCCTCTTTTTTCGACGCTTCAAATTCGGGATCGTTTCATCAATTTCACACATGTATCACCGTTGATCTTGTAAATTATTAATCAAATTATGGGTGACTGGTGAGAGTGTCACGGATGAAGACAGTGATTATCGGTTATAAGGGATATATGACATTGTTTTGTGTGCTCCAAGAGAACATTGGTTGACTCTGCATAATTGATGGGTTTATTGTTTCTCAAAATATTCTCCAGGATCATCAGTACGCTTTTGCATGTGTTTGAACCAATCCGAATCACGTTTTCTTCACTTTGAAGACGATATCTGACAATTGAAATTCTTGGATATCCTATAACAACTAAGAAAATTGTGTATCGGTTGTTTTTTTAGAGTGATAGAATTGTCGATAATGATAACTGTGATTTGACAGAAGGTAGAAGTCATGTTGTTTTGACATTTCTGGTCAGTAAGCATTGACAAATTATCATGGAAAAACTCACGCCGCAACAACGTTTACAAATTGTTGATATTCGTTTTCGAAATCAGTGTTCTATTCTCCAAACTTATACAGGGTCTTTCACGAGGAACCTCACCCATATTTATACGGGAAACTACTGAACGTATTTTCATGAAATTCAGCCCTTATAAGCATTTCACGATGCTGATGAAATCTAAAATATTTTCAAGGCATGAGCACCTCCGGTTTTTCCGGAAATGACGTCAACTTCCGTTTTTCAAATTAGAACACCATTTTTTTATTGCAGAAATAGATTCCTTAGAAAATTTCAAATTATTTTGATGTAACATTTTTCAGTTTTGATTGGGAAATTCTCTCTGAGCGGGAAAATTCGAAAAAAAAATCGAAAATAGAGTTCCGCTGAAACAAGAATAACTTCGAGGTTTTTGGATGGAAAATTTTCATTTTTGGGATTTTTCAAGATGTAAGATTGATGTATCCACTTTAAAAATCGAATTCGCGATTCATGATACAGGGGGTGAAAAAATCGCTTTCAAAGTTAGGGATGACAAAATCGTGAAAAATCAATTTTTTCAAATTAGAACCCCATTTTTTTATGGCAGATATTGAATCTACGTTGAAAAATAATGTGAGTGTATGTATCACACCCTTGCCCTTAAGTGGATATTTTCTGAGTTATTCACAAAAAACTGTTTTTCGTCTTGAATTTTCAGCTATTTCTTTTCCCTTCACGCCATAAAGATGAAATTTTCAGGAACTGTTACTTAAACCATGTTTTAGATTTTACTACCCTAATATGCAAGAGAAAAAAGTTACAGGTTGTTCCTAAATAGATGGCGAATTTGGATTCGAATTTGTAACGGAAACCTCTTTATTTCAACTAATCGGCCATCGGTTTTCTCCCCAGTGATAAATAAATAATTCCTTATGAACCATATGCAAAAACTTACCATGTTTCACATTCTTTTTTTTAATGATAGATATCATTAATTACATCTGCCAAATTCCTCTTTATTCAGTAGCATGTAATTAATGATATCTATCATTAAAAAAAAGAATGTGAAACATGGTAAGTTTTTGCATATGGTTCATAAGGAATTATTTATTTATCACTGGAGAGAAAACCGATGGCCGATTAGTTGAAATAAAGAGGTTTCCGTTACAAATTCGAATCCAAATTCGCCATCTATTTAGGAACAACCTGTAACTTTTTTCTCTTGCATATTAGGGTAGTAAAATCTAAAACATGGTTTAAGTAACAGTTCCTGAAAATTTCATCTTTTTGGCGTGAAGGGAAAAGAAATAGCTGAAAATTCAAGACGAAAAACAGTTTTTTGTGAATAACTCAGAAAATATCCACTTTAGGGCAAAGGTGTGATGCATACACTCACATTATTTTTCAACGTAGATTCAATATCTGCCATAAAAAAATGGGGTTCAAATTTGAAAAAAATTGATTTTTCACGATTTTGTCATCCCTAACTTTGAAAGCGATTTTTTCACCCCCTGTATCATGAATCGCGATTTAGATTTTTAAAGTGGATACATCAATCTTACATCTTGAAAAATCCCAAAAATGAAAATTTTCCATCCAAAAACCTCGAAGTTATTCTTGTTTCAGCGGAACTCTATTTTCGATTTTTTTTTCGAATTTTCCCGCTCAGAGAGAATTTCCCAACCAAAACTGAAAAATGTTGGATCAAAATAACTTGAAATTTTCTAAGGAATCTATTTCTGCAATAAAAAAATGGTTTTCTAATTTGAAAAACGGAAGTTGACGTCATTTCCGGAAAAACCGGAGGTGCTCATGCCTTGAAAATATTTTAGATTTCATCAGCATCGTGAAATAATTATAAGTGCTGAATTTCATGAAAATACGTTCAGTAGTTTCCCGTATAAATATGGGTGAGGTTCCTCGTGAAAGACCCTGTAGAGCATGCAACAACAACAAGACAAAGAACTGTACATACAGAAGAAAATATCGCTGCTGTAAATGTTATTGTGATGGACATCTGCCGGAAATTATTTTAAAAACATAAATGTCATAAAATCATCTTTCAAATAAAAAAATTGGCTTTAATCTTGATTTATATGAGTTTTATTTCAACTTAAAGTTATATAACTCTAAAAAAACACCTGATTCTTCGTATGCAGATTTTTAATTAACAGTCGATAGAGTTCTCGACCTTCCATCCTGCATTTTCCTAACACGGAATTGTTAGTTATTCGGAATGTTACTTCTGTCGATGCAAATTTTCGCAAAGTTGAGAACTGATGACCATAAAATATGCAATGTTTCCGTTTCAGATTCACACAAACGACATGAATAAATTTCGTTTCAACCTCGTTTAAATTCGGACATCTCGATGTTCGCAGCTCGAAAACCCATAAAACCATCGCGACATCGTCTCCAATAACAATATTTCTCACAGATTGGAACACATTTAATCAAAAACCGATTCGCGTTATCTCTATTGTGTTCCACCTGTGTGATTCTGAATTCCAAATTAGAAATAGAAATCGAGTGGACATTGTGTGGGATTACGGCGGACGCGCGGGAGATAAAGAAATAATTCTTCCATCTTTACGAGCCGATTAATTTTTATCGTCCATACATCGAATCATAATAAAACAATTTTATTACCCACGCTGTGAGGAGTACATAATCATATATAAATATGTAATTCAATTACGGGGTCCAATGGGACAGTTCACACGTTTCCTGTGTCGAACAATCGATTCCAGGTGTTTATTGAACGTTCAAACGTTTCGAATAAACGTCGATAATACGTATTTCAATGAAATTACGACGCCCATTGGGGACTAGATAGTCGCAGCAGGACATCCAAGGTGACTTGTATTGAGCACAATTTTTATAATAACATCGTGTTGCAGTCGGAAAATATCGACTTTTGATTTCAAAGATAAGGCTACTATCGTTGCTTGTCTGATTTGAATCGAACTTCAAGATCATAGTTCGACTTCAATCGTTCTAATGGCACTCAAATTTCAATTTAATTCTGGCCTCACGTTTTGCGCCACTTCGTGAAGGGGCATTGTATCAATCTGATGAAGAAAATCATCCATAAATGAATTTTCGGACTGTATTTATACTCCATTCACAATTATTATAAAATCACAACTCTGACCTTGAAAATTTGACACATTCCACTCTGTATCGAAGTTATGACGTTTTTGAAAATATTTTTATGTTCCAAGTCAACACTATGTTGCCTTTTCTACATTCTTAGCGTATTTCTCAGAATGTGAATTTATTCGGAAAATGAATGAATTGGAAAAGATGTGACGGACGAAAATAATAAACTTTTATATGAATTGATAGAAAGGATTCCTTTTCTAGTGATTTGCATGAAAAATACAAGAGATCACTGTTGAAATATATTATTTTTCGCCATGGAAGAAAATTGCATTGCTTTCACATGATTTTCATATGCTTGCCTGTGAAGATTTAATGTTTATTATCCTCTTGAACTGAAAGTTCAAGACTTGACATCAATTGTTGAATCAAGAATAATGGAACATTATATCCCTCTACTGGAATACAAATAGTTGAAGGGAGTTCTGATGCAACAGGAACTTTTTCTTGGAACATAACCTTAATAGCTAACTTAATAAAAATAAGAGTAGAAGATATATCATTTATTTGATCTTATGAACAAGAAGTAAAATATTCTGACTGTATAGTAATTTATTAGTTTAAAAAATATTCATACATTACAACCACAGTAGGTTTGTACAAATAATATGGAACAGGTCAAACATATGCTTCACATTTATCATTCACCTGTTCTAAAATAAGACACAAACTCCTCCACATTATAGGGCCCCTACAGCATCAAAAGCTTGTGTCTCTTTTCAAAGAAGTAGCACTAGATATAATATATTCTTTCGATTAAGAGAAAATACCTACCGTTGAATGTTACATACACAAATTTCTTCAAAATGGGCGAAGTGGTTCTTTTTCTGAAACGTGAAAACGATCAACAATAATCATTTAGAGACCGATGATGGCCATCCAAAACCCGTTTGCTTACGAAAATCGTGCAATTTCATTCTGCAAGTTCTTTCCTCATAATTCCTCGAAAATCCTACCTGAAACATATTTTCCGGTCGCTTTCGTGAAAAGATCGTATAAGGAAGCCTTTTTTGTCCATTTACACATTCCAAATAAATTATGAGCATCAAAAAACGATACCGAAACTAACCAAACTTCTGGGGGACCGGAATTTAGTTTGAAATCTTTCCAAACGGCCAGATACCTAAAAAAAACTTCGTTATCAAGTGTAAAAAAGGCGATTAGTACTTACTTTCGCTTTATTCATGCTTATAAATCGATTTTTGGTCCAATTCAAATTTGCCGTTTGTACCCATGTCAAAATATCTTTGATACTTTTACTTTGATGTAAACAAAGAAACTGGCAACGCCGTTTTGTCATTAAAGATATTCTCTGTACGCGCACAGATTTTTTATCAGGTGCACCAATTCCTGAAAACGAAACCATGGCCAGAGTTGTGATTTTATAATTGTGAATGGAGTATAGGTACTGGAGTTTTTTGATGAACCATTGAAATTATTAAAATTTTTATTGACATACACTTTCACAGTTACTCATTCTTTAGAGACATTCAATTTGTCAGTTTATATAAAACTATAAATCAATTGTGAGGTCACCATACGCAGCCGTAGTTCTGCTGATAGGGCACAGTGTACGACTGCAAAACAAGGCAAGGAACGAATAGAATGAGGTACCAGATTCGTTCTTGGTTCACTCATTTCATCTTCTCCAAAACACAAAAAAGAGTAAACTCATACCAAAGAGTAAGAATTACTCTTTGCTAACTCGACCACAGAATAGTCACAGCTCACATAACATTGGCGTTGGGGGCGCCCTCATTTGAGTTTTGGGGCGCTCTGGCTTGAGTAATAAAATGCTCTGGCATAGAGGGTGCGAATTCCACATTGATTTTTTTCTCGTTTTGCGGTCCTATCAAGTGTAGACGATTGGGGTCAAGTACTATGAGACAAAAACACACATAAATAACTTTTCAGAAGCTCTGAGAAGTGAACCGTATTGGTATGATAACAAAGAGGTTTGATAGGTACATTTTCATTATCAAGCACCTTGGATATCGATTCATGGGACAGTAATCACCTCGTATACGCGACATAATTCGTTTTTATTGCCACCTTATCGAATTAAAACATAAATATATCTCCCACATAATATAAGACCGGTGCGTATAATCCTATTACCTTCGACTGTATATAACGCTCAACTATTTAATGCCATTAACTAATCGGCATTCAGATTTATCTATCTAGTCGACTCTAATAGAGTGCCATCTGTAGATTTGTATCGTTAGCACTCATATTTGTTCATTGTCTTAAATCCTTTTGTTGTAAATGGTATAGCAATATGAATATTTGTAAAAAAATCCAATATCCCTACACTTATACGGGGAGGCAGAGTTTTTGCTGAGGTTTTTGTCTGTGCTCGTGCATCATACGCAGAACTTGATGGTGCTCCGTTTGACATTCCTCTGCTAATACTGAGATTAGGAGCGAGGAATGGATCAATATGTTTTTTTGAATGATCTGTTCCTTGTTGCCTTTTCGAGACACATGCCATAATTGGAAACAAATCTGTACAGCTCCATTTCATAAGAATATATATATATATGAGATGTGTATCGGGATGGGTCTTACGAGGATGTATTGATATCTATAGTTAGCCTAGACCAGTTCCATGCATGAAAAAAATATTGCGATACTATATCAACGAACAGTATAACTTATTAGAAGTGTCAGTGTAGAGTTCGACGTCGAAAAAAACCAGAGTTACGCAATAGATTGAAAATAAAAAGATGTCCACAGAAATTGTAAAAATCGAAAAATTGGAGTATCGAGCCATCATCAAGTACCTGTATTTAAAAGGGTTAAGAGGTAAGCAGATTTACGAAGATATGCTTAATACCCTTGGTGATCAATGACCTTCGCATGCGACCGTGTAAAATTGGACTGCAAGCTTCAAAAGAGGTAAATTTTCCATTGAAGATGATGACCGATCGGGAAGGCCATATCGATGCAGTTCATGACATGATTTTATCAGAGCGTCGAATTGGCCTAAAACGGATATCTGAAGCACTGAAGATTTCATACGAACGCGTTCATTTGGACATGAGAAAAATTTCTGCAAAATGGATGGTTTGAATGTTGAACAAAAGCGTGCAAGGATAGAAGCATCGCGTTCGATCTGTGCTCGATTCGAAAACGATGTAGACTTCTTAAACCGAATTGTTACTATGGATGAGACTTGGGTACATTTCAACGATCCAGAAACAAAGAAACAATCGATGGAATGGCGACACTCTGGTTCTCCAAGACCTAAGAAGTTTCGTGTCCAAAAATCTGCTGGAGAAGTTCTTGCTTCAGTTTTTTGGGATTGCCATGAAGTAATCATGATTGATTTTTTGGATAATGGTAGCACAATAACTGGAGATTACTATTCGAGATTACTGACCACTCTACGGGAAAAAATTAAAGAGAAAAGACGCGAAGCTTTCCAAAGGTATTTTGTTTTTACAGGACAACGCCTCAGTACACAAATCTCATGTTGCCATGCGAAAAACTCGTGATTTAGGGTTAGAATTACTAGAACGCCCCCTTATTCACCAGATTTGGCTCCGTCCGACTATCATCTGTTTCCTCAACTGAAAAAAAGTTTAAAAGGTCGTAAATTTTCTTCTAACGAGGAAGTAATAAAAGCTGTGGAGGACTGGTTTGCAGAGCAAGAAGAAACATTTTTTTGAAAGGTCTAGAGACGTTGCAGGTTCGCTGTAATAAATGTATTCAATTAAGAAGAGAATATGTTGAGTTATAAAATATTTTGACATTGAAATTTTGTTTGGTTCTATAGTAGGCTAAGAATTTTTCAATATATCCTCGTACATTCCTCGGAAAATTGAGAAGCTCATACTTCAGGGAATGTATCTTTCTCCAAAACCAATTTTCTGAAAAACTGTTTCTGAGGTTTTCTTCATTCTGCTCCAGCTCTATATGATCTTAATTTTGACTACCCATTCGGAATCATCTTTAATTTGAGTTATTAATTTCAATCCATCCAAAATCATTTGGTCCTTCGAGCCGGATTACTAACTGGGGGCCATGCATCCCCCCCCCCCCCTTGGACACCGAAATTGACGATAATCCCTTTATTAATGGGCCTATAACGTTGGCAAGAAAAAAATTTCTATTGATGCCCCTCCCCTGAAAGACTTCATGCCCCTCCCCCCCTGAAAGACTTCATGCCCCTCCCCCCCTGAAAAACTGGCTGGATCTGCCAGTGGATGTGAGACAAGGTGACACAAAATACCACACGCCTAATGGCATTGTTAACACAGGGTGAGTCTTTGAGTTAAAAATCATCGAATATTATTTCTTCTCTGGTTTCTTAACGAGTGAACAATGTTGTCAGAATGTTCATCAACTCTGTCAAGACTAAAATCTCCATGATGAAAAACGTTTGATTTAGAGATACCTATGTAATAATATATATAATAAGCATGGAGTTATACATTTTATACGCAGTTTCTATTGAAAATTCATCGTTACCGGCCATCAATTCAATAAAAGTCATTTACATCAATGAATAAATGAATAAATCGAAGTCCTTGGCGCAGGTTATCGCGTAAGCGTCATTTATGGGATCACTGACTAACGTGGAAGATACAGAACAACGGTTTGTCTTGCGTGGCGGCTACATCCACGGCCTTCTGAACGAAAGAGTAGGTTTCCCTAAAGCGCACCGTTATGGGCGACTGAAATTAAGATCGTAGCTCTATATCGGCGAGAATCAGAACTAATCATTTGGCGTTTCCGAAGAGCAACGCCTATACGCCTTTAGCGAAAAGTAAACAAAACTAGTGCCCTTGCGATAGTTCATCCGTTATCGATATGGGACGTACTGCTTTCTTGGTTTGACCTATACCATTGTTTGAAGAGGAAATCGGCAATCTGGCATCGTCTTCTCTGAAGTTCTGTGAAATATCACAGAACATGGGTAAGGTTAGTTCATTGATCTCGAATCCTATGACCTAGGTTAATGGAGTTAGGATAGGTTAGTGAGAAAACAATTTTCTTGAGACAGTTTTGGGATATCGTGGAAAATATGAACAAATTATTAGTGTTCACAAACTAATCTTCAGGAAAATCGAAGAAGGTACTTATTTTGGTGTGGAAAATATGGCTTTTCAATTGCAGAAATGATCGGACAAAACTAAGTGTTTTTGTTAGGAAATATCGTGTTCGTAACATTCTTATTCAAATAAGGTAAGTGCTTAGGTAGTTCTTAAATTTTTTACCCAGAACGTCATCCCAATTTCAATCGAAAAATATTAACTTCGAGGTGTTTGCAGAGAACGGTATCAGGCTCGTATTTAGCCCAATTTTTTTTTCAAATGGCTAGCTAGGTAAATCTCTTCAACAGATCCGAATTCGGAAAAATGGAAAATGAAGAAAAGGTTTCTTTTGGCCTCAAGAATCTAAAGTTTAAATATAATTACAAGTCAAAGACTCCCCCTTTATAAATCTTAGTGATGGTCATATTACGATAAGCATTAATATAACTTTCCGAGTACGAGTATATTTCCTCCTATACATCTTTCTCGATTACTCGTTCAGCGCTGAAATTAATAACGACCATATCAAGCCATAATCATTATCGTAAAATTCAATTACCCTCCCGGATCGTCAGGTTTACACTCTCATGATGCGGCACAATCAATATCCAGATATTTATCGAACGGTCAAACATTCAAATTGAGTGCCACTAAGCCTTTCGACGCGGTCCGCCTAGAAAAACGGGTCGGGCGCCGCTTGACGCCCATACTATCGCAGCTGTCACTTCTTTTGACGGCCGCGGGCGTCGTAACTCCATGGGCCTTATGGGCGATGAAATGAAAATTTTATTCCGGGATAAACGCTTCGAGCTCAACATGTGGTTGTCTTCCGACGCGCGTGTCTTCTTATATCGCCTCACTAATTGGGACGAACGACGTGGATCGCTCTGATCTTAACCTTTTTTTGATAGGAGCGAGGCACGAAAGAGAGTGACGGTGTTGACGATTCATTAACACGTAATATATATAAACGGCTCTATGAATAATCACCTTTTTCTTTATGACTGGTAACTAGTTGTGCAGGTGAAAAATTATATTTGACGTTAGATGACGATAAATGAATTGACTTTTTTTATTTTTTTTTAATTAATTTCATATCCACCTTCAGCTGGTATTTTGCCCTATGGCTTTCGTGCCTCCCCTTTTTTCTGTCTTTTAATAATAACCTTTAGAATTGGCAGCTTCGTTTGAAGCCCTCGATTTCTAGACCAAAATGGTTCTGATTGGCAAACATATGATCTTCGAAAACAAATTCTAAACTTTCAACTTGATGAACGCAGAATGATATGTTTCTCAATTGGTCCGTGTGGAAGTTAGTCCTCAATGTTCAGAATACGAGGATGTATTGAAAAATTCTTAGCCTACTATAGAACCAAACAAAACTTCAATGTCAAAATATTTCATTACTCAACATATTATGCTCCTAATTGAATACATTTATTACAGCGAACCTGCAACGTGTCTAGACCTTTCAGAAAAATGTTTCTTCTTGCTCTGCAAATCAGTCCTCCACAGCTTTCGTTACCTCCTCGTTGGAAGAAAATTTACGACCTCTTAAACCTTTTTTCAGTTGAGGAAAGACATGATAGTCGGACGGGGCCAAATCTGGTGAATAAGGGGGTGTTCTGGTAATTATAACCCTAAATCACGAATTTTTTGCGTGGCAGCATGAGATTTGTGTACTGTAAAAACAAAATACCTCTGGATAGCTTTCCGTCTTTGCTCCTTAATTTTTTCCAGTAGAGTGGTTAGTAATGTCGAATAGTAATCTCCAGTTATTATTCTACCCTTATACAAAAAATCAATCATGATTTCTCCATGGCAATCCCAAAAAACTGAAGCAAGAACTTTTCCAGCAGATTTTTGGACACGAAACTTCTCAGGTTTTGGAGAACCAGAGTGTCGCCACTCCATCGATTGCTGCTTTGGTTCTGGATCGTAGAAACGTACCCAAGTATCATCTCTAGTAACAATTCGGTTTAAGAAGTCTACATCGTTTTCAAATCGAGCACAGATCGAACGCGATGCTTCTACCCTTGCACGCTTTTGGTCAACATTCAAACATTTGGAGATCCATTTTGCAGAAAATTGAGGTGAAATATTCGATGAACGCGTTCGTATGAAATCTTCAGTGCTTCAAATATCCGTTTTAGCCCAATTCGACGGTCTGATAAAATCATGTCATGAACTCCATCGATATTTTAGGGGACTGACACCTGGCCTTCCCGATCGGGCATCATCTTCAATGAAAAATTCACCTCTTTTGAAGCTTGCAGTCCAATTTTTCATAGTCACATACGAAGGATATTGATCACCAAGGGTATTAAGCCTATCTTCGTAGATCTGTTTACCTCTTAACCCTTTTAAATACAGGTACTTGATGATGGCTCGATACTCCAATTTTTCGGTTTTTACAATTTCGGTGGACCTCTTTTTTTAATTTATTGCGTAACTATGGTTTACTGTTTTGACGTCGAACTCTATACTGACACTTCTAATAAGTTATTGTTCGTTGATATGGTATCGCAATATTTTGTTTAAGCATGGAACTGGTCAAGACTAACTAGAAATCAATACAGCCTCGTATAAGGGAACAAGATCCAATGAGATGTGAGGTGCTCTGAATAGAAAACCCTCGGCTTACAGTTGATCAAAATTAAATGGAGCTAGTGCAAAAGAGTCTCAGAGCATAAAAGAGAAGGTGACAGGTTCGAACCAAGTCTATATCTGTTCTCTATGAAAAATATCAAAGAGATGCTTCATATCGTTCTTCGGTAAGTCACTTTATACAGTTCTTAGAGACCTGCATTGCACAGATTAGCTAATGATACCAAAATTCCAATTGGGATAACTCTAGATTTGTGAATGCACGCATTGTCCATCTCTGAATTCTCTGCGAAGTGGCATCCAGGTCCAAGCAATTGTCGCCTCACTGAAACTCCTCCACAGTTTATGTCTAATGAGTTTATCCTTAATCTAATATCCCTGGTAGAAGATCTGATCACACCTACATAGAAATACATGTAGTTCAAGATGGGACACTCACTCAGCCTCCCTTCCGTCTACATGTTAGGAGATGTAACCTGCAAGAAGCTTGCAGAAACTCAATTGATAGGACTCCTACCTGGAAACTGGGTGGGACAACTGGAAGATCTTGAATCAAATAGACTCGAACCTTTGGGTAAATCCCCCCGACATAATGCCAACCATTTTGTGACAGGCAAAGTGCAGTGGACGACGTAAGTCAAATGAACAAAAATCCATCCATCTGGTACTCTGATGGATCAAAGTCTGCCAAAATCACAGGCATGGGGGTATATGGTCCTAAACTGAGACTCTGCCGTTTTAGAAGTTGAAAAAAGGCTGTGTATGCGTGCGACAAGGGTTTTTGACAAGAAACCTCAAAAAGTCTGGCATAAATATTGCAACAGACTGTCAATCAGCACTAAGAGCTCTAGAATCTTACTGCCAGTGCTCACCTAGAAATGCTGCAATAGCTACTATGAAACAAGTGGCCAAAGGCAACAAAGTGACTTTCATATCGACTGTCAGGTCACTGTGGGATAAAGAGTTATGAGAAGACCGATGATATAACGAAACAAGCATCAAAGTTTAACCTGGTGGAGCTAAAATCTTCTGTGATATTTGTAATGACACTTTTGAACAATGTTATAGCAATAAGAGATGCCACACATAACACCTCTTTGGAGAAGATCTCCACGATGGAAACAAGGAAAAAGATTTGTAGAGTTCTCGCTGTCTTACACATAGAAGCTTATGCAGCTCACGGATAGAGCTTCGGTATATTGTGAGACAGCTGACAGGGCATGAGTTCCTCTTGCAGGCTATGTGAATGGGTTGAAGAACTGCCGAACACATAGTGTGAAAGTGTTCGAAGCTGACTAACCTAAAGAATATACACCTATGCAAGTCCACTCTTGATCCTCACGATGTGATTTAGAAAGCTTCAATTAGGATAAGAAGATGAGGGTAGTAGATCATTTCCTCGAATATAAGATCCAAAGATCAATTTCATCACAGCTTTGAATGCCTCTTCTAGAGTCTATCGACCCCAGCATAACATAATTGTTCACAAACAGTCAATTGGGGTTGTAACCCAAAAATATTTCGATAAATGTAGGTACGTCATGGTTGTAAGACATATAAGCACATATGGGGCAGTAGCCTGATTTGCTAAGGCAAGTCAGGTATGTACGAGGAAAATGCTCGACTAAGCACGAATGCTTGCCTGTGTGTGCATCACGGTAGCTATATGAGAACGTGCCCATCTAGGGCGCTTGAGATCATGACAGACCTCTTACCTCTACATCTAGGGTAGCCCATGAGGCCATCCTCAGAATATCTGAAGAAGGAACAGTCAATGAGAGAATCAGGAATCAGAGAGTTTGATTCTCTCTGAATGACTACATCTCATCTGCAAACCTTCCTAGCGATGTAATGATCAAGAAAGCAAGCTTTGTAAAATGCTTCAGTACAATGCTAAGCAAAAGAGAGGGTTGAGAACGGGAATACACCGACTATAATCTCAAAGAAAATAAAATGAAATTGTATACAGGTGGTTTAAAACCGCTATAGGAGCTGGCACTGGGATTTGCGGGACCAAGTGTGCACTATCGTTAGGCTCCTGTAAAGCGTTCTTCAAACGGAAATACTTGCAATCGGAAGATGTCTAGATATACATCTTGAAAGAAACTATCAGAAGTGCGATATAGCTATTCATACAGATAATCAAGCTGCCGTCAAAGCACTAAGCTTCTATGTCATTAATTCAAAGCTGTGTTGGGAGTGTGAGGTAGGCAAGAATAATAAGGTATTTTTTATCCTGGGTTCCCGGTCATTCGGGAATCGCAGGAAACGAAAAGACCAATACACTTGCCAGAAAAAGCGCACAAACGCCACTCACTGGCAAAGGACCCTTCTGTGGTATAGGAATATGCACCCATAAGGAGGAGTTTATTGTGAAGGAGAAAACAGAAAGGGAAAAACTCTGGCGGCATCTCCCAGGGAAGGATCACTCCAAAAAGTTCCTCCGGAACTTCGATACTGCTGGGTCCAAAAAATATCTGGATCTCAGTAGGAACCAACTACACCTATTCACTGGCTTTCTCACAGGACATTGTCACCTGAAGAAGCATCTGTTGAGATTGAGTTTATTGGACACTGACGAGTATAAATTCTGTGGGGATGAGGAAGAAACTCCTATTCACCTGGTTACGGAGTGCTATGCCATCGCAAGCCAAAGGAAAAAGTGCTTTGGATAAGAATCCTGTAGGAGTGGGGAATTATCCTTGTTGAAGCCGTCCCGGATACTGGATTTCATCAAATCTCTGGAACTGGAAGGCAAACTGTTGGAGGCGCGATGATAACAGCTCTGTTAGGAGGGCAAAATAGACTTTAAGGTCGCAGTGGACTGTAACCCCTTTCACTATAAACTATAAAACAGTCGATCTGGTGCCTGGGAGTTCATCCAGGCCTCGGTCACAGATCTCGATGGTCGTTCCTCTTCTTGTTGAAGTTGGTCCTGCACGGGAATTGAATAGAAATAGTCAATGGTGCGTTCGAGGCTTAGCAACGAAATTTCTAATTAATGCGAATGCAACCAGTTCACCTGAAAAAGAGTTAAAGAAGCGAAAAAAGAAGTGGCGTTTGAAAATCAATCGTGCGTTTCAGCGTTTTTTCCACAAGCCAGCACCATTGAATCAGCAGAACGCATCGAGAAGGGCATTTCGAATTCATGCCACCCATCAGCAGCAACTTGTACGATAGAAACGGCTCGGCGGCTCCTTCACTGTCAATCGCACTTCGTATAAGGCCGCGATCACATGAAAAAGCCGAGTTCAAGTCCCGTGGGACAGTTATTTCGTCGTTCCAAATGCGCGGTGGCGACCTTATGGCACAAGATGCGATCCTTAATTAATTCATTAGGCAATGCGTCCGATAAGGTTGTTAGGAGGCTCGTATGTGTCCGCACAAAGCGCAAATAACGTGTTTTGTATCGGTGTTTAATTGCCGGGCAAAGCTTGCAGAGCAGCAGTTAAAAGACCATAAAGCAGCGGTGGTCTTCGGGCTATCGTCCGATGGTCCGTGGTCGACCTGTGGTTTGTGTATTTTGTGTTCAAAATGTTGTACGGTCTAGAACGGCAGGAATCTTCCAACTTGGGATTTTGCGGAAGTCGATCACAGTCTATTCGAAAGCTTTGTCTATGTCTCGGTTCATATCAAAATGACGAATTAATAATTTTTATTAGATATTTCGTGAGGAATTCAGTATCATAACATTGGGCTGAAAATACCTCTAGACTTCTAGGTGTGCTTGAAATTCCTGAAGCTTAGTTTTTAAAACCACAAAGTTCATACCGCGGATTGGCTTCGTCAGTAATGAAAAAGACCGTTAACGACTCTCCTCGATTCTATGGTCTTCAGTCACCCAGAATCGCGAAAAACATTTAACCTATTTAAATCACACTTCTGCCAGCTTGTCTAGGAACGACCTCATACAGCGCCATAATTTCGATATCTCTCTTCCTTTTTTAACACTGACTTCAGTATCTTAAAAGTGTATCTAAAGAAGGTGCAGGCAATGAGGGAGTCAGGTTTCAGAGAGCTTGGTCCTCTCTGAATGACTACACCTCATCTGCAAGCCTTCCTAGTGATGTAATGATCAAGAAAGTAAGCACTGAGAAGAACTTCAGTACAATGCTAGGTAAAATAGAGGATTGGGAAAGGAAATACACCAACTACCATCTCAAAGAAAATACAATGAAATGTATACAGATGGTTCTAAAACCGCTACAGGAGCTGGCGCTGGGATTTACGGGACAAGTACCAATTGTGCACTATCGTTAGGCTCCTGTACAAGCGTCCTTCAAACGGAAATACTTGCATTCGGAAGATGTCCAGATATAAATCTAGAAAGAAACTATCAGAAGCGCGATATAGCTATTCATACAGATAGTCAAGCTGCTATTAAAGCACTGAGCTCCTACGTCATTGACTCAAAGCTGATTTGGGAGTGCGGAAACAAACTCAATGAGGTAGGTAAGAATAATAAGGTATTTTTAATCTGGGTTCCTAGTCATTCTGGAATCGTAGGAAACGAAGAGGCCAATACACTGGCCAGAAAGGGCGCACAAACGCCAATCACTGGCCAAGAATCCTTCTGTGGTATAGGAAAATGCACCTATAAGAAGGAGTTTATGCTGAAGGAGAAAACCGATAGAGAAAAACTCTGGCGGAATCTCCCAGGAATGGATCCTTCCAAAAAGTTCCTCCGGAACTTTGAAACTGCCAGATCCAAAAAATATATGGATCTCAGTAAAAACCAACTTCACCTACTCACTGGCTTTCTCACAGGACATTATCGCCTAAAGAAGCATCTGTTGAGAATGGGTTTATCGGACACTGATGAGTGTAGATTCTGTGGGGAGGAGGAAGAAACTCTTATTCACCTGGTTACGGAATGCTTTGCCATTGCAAGCCAAAGGAAAGAGTGCTTTGGACAAGAAACTTGTAGAAGTGGGGAGTTATCCCCCTTGAAGCCGTCCAAGATACTGGATTTCATCAAATCTCTGGAACTGGAGGGCGAGCTGTAGGAGGCACGATGATAACAGCTCTGTCAGGGGGCACAATAGACCTTAAGGTCGCAGTGGACTGTAACCCCTTTTCACTATAACTATAACTATCTTGAAAGTGAATTCCTTCTGTGACAAGAAAGACCATTCCATACACAACGCAGAAAACCAGCAGATACCTACATGTCTTCAAGTCAGACCAACCGTAAGTATCGGGTGTTTTTCTTCGAAGTGAACTTCAAAGTGAAATAAAACAAATTTAAGTTATGATTGAAGCAATTTTTTTTGCAAGATTATTTTATGACATTCGTGTTTCAGAATTAATTTCCGGAATATGTCGACCAAGACTAGCTCTGAGGAACGGCATTCGACCAGACCAATTTTGGACGGTAGCAGCATGAGGTGTAGCACTATCTTGTAGGAATCAAATTACTTCTGGCTCGATACTATTCTAAGTTTAAAACGACTAATCATTGATCTGTAACGAGCACCATCCACTACAATATTAGCTGCAGCATCGTTTTTAAAGAAAAATGGTCCGATGATGCCTCTAGCGTGTAAAGCACACCACACAGTGCATTTTTCAGGATGCAATGGAACCTGCAGAACTCCTAAAGGATTGTTTTCACTCCATAAACGGCAATTTTGCTTATTTCACGAGTTGCTACACAAGTTTGGCGAAAAGAACACTGATTTTGAAAATAAATTCTTACAATTTGTAAACGTTTTTGCGGCGTGAGTCTTTCCATGATGATTTGTCAATGCTTACTGAACAGATGTGCCAAAAAAACATGACTTCTACATTCTGTCGAATCACAGTAATCCCTATCGAAAAATCTATCACTCTTAAAAAACACCCATCCATTTCGTGGTTTTTGTTTCTCGTACATACTTTTTTTTTAAATTTCCTTAGTGATGAAAATTGGTACAGCAGTCCATTCTTCTCTCCATGAGAGCTCTGGCATAATCAACACTGCCCCTTGAAGTTCTTGCCGACAGTAGTGTAAAGCCTGAGGATAAAAAATCATTTTACTCATTTTGACGTGAACTCTAAATAATCCGTATACATGGTTAAATTCAACACATTCGCGAAAGTCGACTTGGTCGCAAAGTACGGACCAAGTAACGGAACCGCGTAGCTTCGACTGAAGTCCATCCAACAGTATTGGCGGATTCATCCTTTGTAGCAGGCCTATTTGCCGAAAGTTTAATTGTATTCGAATAAAGAAAAGGCTGGTTGATGGACAATTCAATACGAGATGAGCCTGTTTCGCGGGAGGTATAGGAATGCGGCGTGGAGGATTGTGCCAGTTTTCTGTCAACCGAAGCCAAATCTGGCAGGGATACGTCAGTTGGGCAAAAGCAAGGATTTCGCTGTTTCTTGTTAATTATCGATGAAGTTCATATTTCTTACTTCGAGTGAACTATTTAAATGTTTATTACAAGTGTAATATCAACATAGAATACGCTACTCTCGTAGATATGTTTATTTTACCGTTCGATTTGCAAAGAGTAATTCCTCCCTTAGGTATTCGTTTATTTTCCTGTGGTTTAGAGAAGGAAGAATCAGATACCTCTTTCAATTTTTTTTCCCTTGCCTTGTTCGCAGTAATACACTAGGAAAAAATCGGCCTAGTCGCCATAACTCTCGTCGGTTTCGTTATATTTCTTCATTGAAAATACCCAAGCACCTATCTGATTACAATATAGTGTGCAAGGTTATGGAATACCCTACAACAAGATGTAATATTCCCTTTTGGTTACAGCTCACAGCAGTTCAAGACTCGCACAAACCGATTTCTACTCAATTCATCTCATTTCCCGAGAGATGCGTATAAAAAAAGAACTGATTGATAGTTTAGTAAAAACTGATGAATTGAATATCTGTGAAAAATATGTGCCAAGATATTTTGTTTCGATAGAGAGAAAGAAAAAAAAAGAAAGAAAGAAAGAAAGAAATAAAGAAAGAAAGAAAGAAAGAAAGAAATAAAGAAAGAAAGAAAGAAAGAAAGAAAGAAAGAAAGAAAGAAAGAAAGAAAGAAAGAAAGAAAGAAAGAAAGAAAGAAAGAAAGAAAGAAAGAAAGAAAGAAAGAAAGAAAGAATTCGTGTTCAATGTGGTGAAGAAATCGACTTCAGCATATCGTATATTCCCAGAATCCGAAGCAACGGGCCTAAACGGCCTACATCTCCGCATGAGAGCTTGATCTCGGCCAATATTTCAGCCGACCAGTCAATTAAAATTACTCTTATGTCGCCTCGGTTTTTCATCCTCAACAACTTACGGCAATTGCTCGTTTATCGACACCGATAATTAAAGCCTACCTTTATCTCAGGACGCTTCGGTCTGTATTATATTAAATAATGTGATGGAGTCATTTCGCTCTTGGAACGTTCTGTTGTTATTGAGGAAGTAGAGCAATTCATTATCCTTAAGATTGGAAATTTGAGTTGCGTGTCTGGCGAATTGGAAAGGAGGATGTATGCTTCTTCTCGCCAATTTCAGTTAGTTAACTTCTGCAAAAATCATGGGATGTTGACTTAGCAGCAATCATCGGTAATTTGGTTGTTTAAGAGATTCGATTCTTCGTCTATTCCACATGCAATGCGTCGAATAATGGACTTTTTGCAACGCTGTAGAACAACTCAATGTCTTACTTTTTAAACCAAAAATATAAAATCTTTAGAAACTGCAGATTGTCACTTAGCCAATTTGTGAATACCGTTCTTCAAAATTCATATTTTGATTTTTGAGGTGGGCGTTCAATGTAGTGTGTTTTTATGTCAAGTTGCATTTGAAAATGGTTTCACTTTGAGAACTGAAATTTTGTGGGTAAACTCAGAAAGGATTGGAGTTCTTAATGGAATAATTTAAATCGTTTTCATTTCGAAGGTTCATTTTTTTTCTCTCAAAAATAGAAGAAAATGGGCCAACTCATCCTTCTAACAACATGGTCATTCAGAGACAAACCATCAGAAAACCTGACTACCAAAAATTGAGATGAAGGACTCATTTCAAGATTCTTCCCGGACATTGTAATGGAAGGTTTCAAATGACTTTCCTGGAGAAGGTCTCACGGCTATCCAACATTTCTGCCAACAATTATAAAGTTAATTAATAACTGCTATTCTATCATTGAAACATAGGTGATTTCGTAACAATACGAAGCCAGCGTCTAATGGCAAGTAGAGCGTTAAAGTATACCAAAACGCTTCGGACTATTTGGTCAAGAAGGAAAGAATGACTATGGAAAAATCCTCGATCTCTGCGAACGCCAATAAGCAGATACGATCAACCCTATCTGGACAGATGGGTGAGGTGATTAACTTACAAGCCAGTAAGGTGTTCCATAATGAACAGGACGACAGCCAGTAAGTAGGAAGGTGATTTACCAGTTTTATAAAGCAATTGTTAGCAACAACGACCGGGCTCGCTTTATACCCGATCAGGATACGATTCATGAAAGACCAGGTGATGTACTGGAATATAGAATGTAACTGCTGCCGTATGTAATTTGCCATTTTTGCTTTCGGTATCGTGAATATACGTGGGCAGATGCAACATAGAAGGATGTACTTGTCTATTAGGCAGTGGGATATTTCCTGAGAAAGGTTTATTAAAGGATGGTGTTGGTTTATTGGCTGAGCCAGCATTTTGAATGGATAAACTCTCACAATTTGAATAATCCTCAGGGGAAGGACTGGTTTTGTGATTTGAGAATATCGGGAAACATATGGAATCAACTAGAAATTTGTTCAGGATAATACTACTTAAAGGACACAAGTATCAAATTTTCCCGGCCCGAAGGACCAAAGAACAGAACTCTTGCGCCGAGCGAGACTGATGTGCGTCACTGTTCACCTCGTCAGCGTACGTGAAGCCCCACGCAATGTTGGTTATAATTGTGTTGTCAAGATGTATTTCAATGATACTGGATGGCTTCAAACTGTAAAATTATTCCATCGCGAAAAGAATAAAATTCGCCATTATCCTTATCTCGAAATTGTTTTCGACTTATTTCTCCGTTTTGCCTGCCTACGTGGGCAGAGAGCGAGAGAATAACATATTGTTAGCTGGAGGTATGGAATGCCAGTATAATATATCTGCATAAGCAGTTATTGACTGTTACGTTCCCGGACATAAGTTATTATATTTTTACGAAACGAGAAATGAAATTTCCAAACTAATTATTTAAATAGAAATGATCAATGGATGTCTCTACTCTGGCATCGGATGGCGATTCGAGATTTATCGGTTTCCGACACGCATCTCTTTCTCGGCTCCGCGCGGAAATTTATCATTCCGAAAACTGACTGCATAATGAGATTCTTGTGATTCTGATGGAATCGTTGGTGATGGTGCTCGGATGTGCTCGACGATTATTGATGGACTTGCTAGGAATGTCCTTCTGGAGGAGGCGACGGATCGATTGACGCTTATTTTGTCGGAATTAATATTGATTAACTCAATAATTATTCCAAAAAATCTACAAGGTGACAAGAAAAACTTCGGACAAATTTTGTTGTGGTCTCTTGGTTTCTCTACACTTTCCTGTACTACTATGTGAATTTTCAGTTTGATATAATTCTGCGAGATAATATCAGGTATACGACGATTGCAGTCAGTAGAGACATAGAACAAATTTGGTTGAAATTAATTTTTAAATCTCATTCTTTAGCCGTTGGTGTAGTTTACAGGCCACCAAACTCTGATTGTGGGGATTTTCTCAGTGTATTTGAAAATACCGTATCTGGAATTATACCGATTGCTGATGATATTTTATGTTTAGGAGATTTCAATGTCGACTTGTTGGATTATAACAGCAAGAAAACCGAATTCGTTAATGAAACCTTAGAGGGTTTGGGTCTGAAGCAAATGATCAGGGAACCTACAAGAATCGCAGAAAACTCGTCCACATTAATTGATTATGCACTAATATCAAATGTTATCTTGGTGAGGGAGGTAGGGACAAAACACGTTCCAGAGGTGAGTGATCATGAGTTAGTATTTCTAAATCTCAGAGTCGTGAATACGCCAAATAAAGCCATATACAAAACAACTAGAAATTTTAAAAATTTGGATTACACTTGTTTCGATTCGGATCTAAGGAGTATACCTTGGAATACCATCTTTGAGCTCAGTGATGTTGACAGTAAGGTTGACTTCTTGACCGGGGCTATAAACGCCGTGCTAGATATTCATGCACCTTTCCAAACATACCGAATAACAAAAGTTTATGCACCGTGGCTGACAAATACAGTTAAGGCAATGATGTATGATAGGGACAATGCTTTGAAGAAATTTAAAATTACAAAAAATCCCGAACACTGGAAAGAGTATAAACAACTTCGTAATCTTGTAACACAGATTATACAGAAAGAAAAAAGAGCATTTTCTAAAGCTAAAATTGAAAATAATAAGTCTCCGAAAGATATGTGGAGTACATTTAAGAGTATTTTGAATATTAATAGTAGAAATCATTCCCAGCTGCCCGAACACCTTAACAATGTTAATCACATAAACGACCATTTTGTCAATAGCATACCAGATTTAAGTCCAAATAATAACATAATCAATCATTATAGGAAAAATACAAAAGAACATTTGAAATCTCATTTACAGTTTGAGGCTATTGGTGAGATGGAAGTTTATAAGATAATTTCAAGCTTGAAAAGTAAAGCTGTGGGACATGATGGAATAAATGTCATTACATTGCAATTATGTTTACCTTTTTTGTTACCTTATATCACCCACATAATAAATATTTGCTTATCAGAAGCAATTTTTCCTGCTAGTTGGAAAAAAGCTCATATAATTCCTCTTCCAAAAATATCGAATCCGGAAAATTTCAATGATTTACGGCCCATAAGTCTTTTACCAACCTTATCCAAAATATTGGAGAAAGCCATTGCGGTTCAAATTCAGAGGCATTTGGATGGGAACAACATTATTCAGTCTTCTCAGTCTGGATTCAGGAGGGGACATAGTTGTACAACCGCACTATTGAACATCACAGATGATATTTATAAAGCATTAGACTGCAATAAACTGACTGTTCTTATATTGTTGGATTACTCCAAGGCATTTGACACTTTGAACCGCGACATTCTGGTTTCAATTCTACATTTTATTGGGTTCACTTCTAAGGCAATCGCACTTATATCTTGCTATTTGACTCAAAGATGTCAGGCTGTTTCGTACTCCAATGAAGTTTCAGATTACATTAGTATCCTGAAAGGCGTCCCTCAGGGCTCGATTCTCGGTCCATTATTGTTCAGCATCTATATAAGTAGTTTTCCTTCGGCATTCCTATCTTGTCAACAGCACTATTACGCGGATGATACTCAGATTTACCTATCATTCAGTTTGAACGAAGCAGCACAAGCCATTTCAGCTATCAACTATGATCTTCATAATATCGATGATTTTTCCAGGGTACACTGTTTGAAGCTTAATGCTGGTAAAACGAAGGCAATTCTCTTTGCCAATAAGAGTAATAGGGATTCATTTCTTCACAACTTCGGTGATAAAATACAACTCAATCATGATGTGATCCCTTTCTCTGATAGAGTAAAGAATTTGGGACTCTGGATGGATCAAGATCTGAAATATGCGTATCACATAAGCATGTCGTTACAAAAAGCATATGCTTCTCTGAAAATGATTTATCAGAATAGATCAATGTTGTGCCGGCGTTCAAAGTCGATTCTTTGTGATTCATTGGTGCTGTCTAATCTGAACTACGGTGATGTCATATATGACCCCTGTATAAGCGTCATAAATAAAAATCGAATACAAAAATTACAAAACAGTTGCTTGAGGCTAATTTACGGGATCAGTAAATTTCATAGCCGATATCGCACACTCTGAAACTTAATAATTGGCTCAACATGAAGAGTCGCAGATATGTACATCGAGCATGTCTTTATAGAAAAATTTTGAGGGATCATTCACCGCAGTATTTGTATAATAAAATAACCTATCGTACTGATGTGCATAATGTGAACATAAGGTTTAAGTCGACTCTCACTCCTCCAATGCACTCAACCCAATTATACAAATCTTCATTCTCCTATCAAATATCTAACACAATGAACAAGCTACCTAGCAATGCCGGATTGTCCTCTTCGGCCGGGTTTAGATCTTTGCTCGTAGGAACTTGCATGAATAATACTCAACAATAATAATATTTATTTTAGGTGTTTTCTATTTACCTATTGTTTTTTCTTTCTCGTTTGGTGAACTCTAGTGTTTGATTCTGTCAGACAAAGGTGATCTATTTTCAGTTTTGTTATTATTTTTCTTCTCCATATGGGTACCTCTCATGAATTTGGGGTTAGGTGTAAGAACAGGCAGGGGGTCGTACAGAAATGTATGATTGCCTGCACTGAACCTCGCCCTATTGCTTGCTATATTATATGTAATTTTCAGTTGTTGTTAATAAAGGCCTTTATTATTATTATTATTATTATTATTATAATTTCATTTCACAGAGTTTTAAAATCTCAAACGAACGTAGTGCGATTTTGGAGCTGTTTCGTCAAGGTAGGCGTCAATGCGAAATTGTTCGTTTGCTCAATGTGCCTCGACAAACCGTGTCCGATGCAATTCGTCGTTTCAAGGAGCTTGGCCATGATGGTCGTCGTCCAGGAAAGGGTAGAAAACGCACTGCCAATACACCTAGCAATCGCAACATCGTCAAGAAGCGAGTCAATCGAAATCCGAGGGTTTCCATGAGGAAAATAGCCTGTGAGACCGGTATCAACCGCGAATCAGTCCGTCAAATTGCCAAAAAAGAGCTCAACCTCAAGCCATACAGGCTCCAAAAAGTTCAACTTCTCACGGAGGAAAACAAGCGCGTACGACTCCAAAGGTGCCGCCAACTCCTTCGTCTCGCCGCCGGTCAGCAATGGGAGCGAATTCTCTTCACAGACGAGAAGCTTTTCACCGTAAAACAATCCCACAACCACCAAAACGACAGAGTCTGGTCCGTAGAGGCTCCCGGTACATCGGCCATCGTCGAACACCGTCAAAATCCGCAATCCGTCATGGTCTGGGGCGGAATTTGAGGCCGTGGTAAAACTCCCTAAGTTTTCGTGGATCAAGGGGTAACAATCATTCAAGAAGTCTACCGCTGCGACATCGAGACCGTAGTACTTCCGTGGGCCAAGCAGCACTTCGGCAATACGCATTGGATCTTTCAACAGGACTCAGTTCCGGCTCACAGAGCGAAAATGAATGGTGTAAGACCCATTTTCCTCGTTTAATCTCATCTGCACAATGGCCACCCTACTCACCGGATCTCAACCCAATGGACTCCAGCGTGTGGTAGATTTTGGAGCACAGGGCTTGTGCTAAAAACACAAAAATTTGGAGTCGCTGAAGCAATCTCTGCGCCGGGAATGGAACCGATTAACGCCCGAGGAGCTGCGGCCCATTGCCGAAAATTTCAAGAGGCGTCTGAAGCCTTGTATCGCCGCCAAAGGAAGCCACTTCGAAACGGCTTAGATATATTACTGACAAATGTTCAAGCTATTATTATTTGTTGTTGTTTTGTTCAATTTCTTCTGTTTAATAAAGTTAGATGAAAAAGAGTTTGTCCGAGGTTTTTCTTGTCACACTGTTTAGTCTCTAGATTCAGTATGAAAAAGGAACGAGTAATGACACAAAAAGAGGGGACTCCTTATATTTAAGTTCATTCCACAGGAGGCAGATAGTTAATTCCAAAATTATGATATCGTCAAATATACTGATATTTCATTGATCTGTTGGTCAGTCACATGGCTTGTATACTGTTTGAAAGTACCCAGCAACCCTTAAATGTATTGGGCCTCCTTTTCAGAGCATTTCTTGTTCATTCTATCATTTATTATTGATGTTTGAGCTTTATTCATATAACCAGAAGGTTGTTTTACACATGGATTTTCAGGGCATTGTGGTTTCGAAGGAATTCAAAAAGAAACCCTAGTCGTACCACTCGATATCTCCAATGCCTTCGGTCGAGTCTGGCATCAGGGACTCCTCGCCAAGATTCCATCTTATGGCGTGCCCCCACAACTGTGTTCTCTGCTGGCTAGTTTCCTCTCAAACAGATCTGTCCATGTAGTGGTCGATGGAGTTGCATCTGACTCTACCCATAAATGCTGGTGTTCCGCAAGGATCAATTCTGGCTCCAACACTATTTCTACTTCATATCAACGATTTGCTGAAACCCTTTTTTTCTAGGGCTCCAATACCAGCCAGTCAAATCAGAAACGAACGAGGAAGAAATGTTAACAACATAAATATGGACTTGGCAAGAATTCTTGAATGCGGATCTGATAACTTGGTGGAATTCAACGCGAGCAAAACACAAGCATGTCTTTTCTCTAGAAAAGCCAATCTTACTGTGCCCAGCATAGAATTGTCGGGAGTGACCATACCATTAAAGTCATCCATTTCGATGCTTGGTATTACTGTCGGCAGTCACCTTTCTTGGGAAAATCACGTCAGATCCATTGCTGAAAGTGCATCCCAAAAACTTGGTTTTCTGTTTCGTGCCAGGAGCTTTTCACCTCAGGTCAGCTGCTTATGATCTATAAGGCACAGATTCGACCTGTCCGAATACTGTTCCCATATTTGGAGTGCTGCTAACTGAACATACCCTAAAACTCTTGGATTCTGTACAAAAAAGGGCAATTCGTCTCGTCGGTGATGCCTCTCTCAAACTCGCTCACCTCTCTAGAACACCGTAGAAGAATAGGAGATCTGTCTCTATTTTATAGATATTTCCATAGGCGATGCTCTTCTGAATAATCAGCAATCGTTTCCCCTCTGGCAGTCTCTTCGAGACTAACCCGTCAAGTTAAGTCTTCACATCCCTACGTGGTCATTTTAGAGACCTGAAGAACATCTCTCTTCAAAGACTCGTTCATCCAACGAACAGCGAGGCTTTTGGAACACATTACCTGGGGAGGTTTTCCCTGAGGCATATAACCTCCAGAAATTCAAGAAGAACACCAATTCCTACCTGCTTGCCCTTGGTTCTCGCGATGTTCTCTGAACATTACAGGGTATTCCTTTTCGTGAGAACCACAACATTAAAAAAAAGGTCTTGTAGTTCTTTCTTCCATTTTTTCGATACTGATTATGGTAGAGCCCATTGAACCACATCGTCATTCCACCATATCTTTTCATTCACTCGAGAAATGCCTTTGAGAGGAGTCCTTCTCCGATTCTTGCCGACTGAATAATGTATGGACAGATGCCGAAGAGACGTTTCTTCCTCGAAAAGCAGAACGCCTGAAGAATGGCAACAATTAACTTGAATTTCACGGGATATGTTCGTTAAATACTGAACGTTGGCGCAATCGTAAAAATGTGTCTACATTAGGAAGTGGCCGTGTCGCGCTATAATTACCGCGGACTCGACGCGAGTGTCTTCACGAAGAAGAAGAAGATTTATTCCCAGTCCTCCCGGTGGTTCCATTGTGTGCAAATATGGCCCCGCTTGTTACCTGCCATTGTTAAGCGGTCTCTTCCTTGCTCTATGGCGTGTCACTGAAAAAATGTGACTTACTTAACGGTTCATTTCTTCATTTTATGGGGTATACTTTGGTTATAATAACTTCATATATTTGTTAAGGATGGCGACAGGTCGTAACGTGCAGAAAATTATTGTTGCTGAAATCTGGTTTGACAACGTGGTCTTCTGGTCCGCAAGTTATGCATCCACTTCTACAAATTTGGTTTCAGCACTCCACTTCACTCGGAAGGTGATGATTAGTTCAACTTTTAACAATTCCAGATGGCTTTTTCATACCTAACAGACAACTTGAGGAATAAACTTCTTTCTGATGTTCCCATTGTGGAGTACAGCAGTCAACTCTTCAAGAAGATGGAGAGCTGCTCTCCTAAGACTCCCACTAGGACAAATGGCTGTCTTTGTCTCTGATATCCCTGATATCAAGTTGATGATCTGTAGGTTCTGGGGAAATGAGATTACACACCAAAGTAACATACGCTGTTAACATTTGTTGGTCACAGTTATTACACAAAGGGAAACCCCAGGAAATCCAACAAGAGCTTACGTATCGTAAACACAGCTCATAGGTTTATAGTTAGGAAGGGTTTACAGTTCACTGCGACCTCAAAGTCTGTTCTCTCGCCACGCACTTCACAGCTCTCCTTTCAGTTCCAGAGATCTAATGAAATCCAATACTTGGGAAGGTTTAAACGAAGCTAGTTCCTCACTCCTGAAAGTTTTTTGGCCAAAGGATTCTTTCCTTTGGGTTTCAATGGCAAGACATTCCGTGACTAGGGGAAGAGTTTCTTCCTCCTTTCCAAAGAATCTACTCTCTTCAGTGTCCGATAAATCCATTCTGACGAGATGCTTGCTGAGGCAATAATATCCTGTAAGAAAGCCGAAGAGGATGTGTAGCTGGTTCTTACTGAGATCCAGATACCTTTTGGATCTTCCAGTTTCAAAATTCCGATGGAACTTTATGGAGTGATAGATTCCACCAGTGTGTTTCACTTCGATTTTCTTCTCCTCCTGAAACTCTTCCTTATGCCACAGAAAGGTTCTGTGCCAGTGGTTAGCCTTCGTGCGCCCCCTCTGGCAAGCATATTGTTATTTTTGTTTCCCTTGATTACTGAGTGACCAGGAACTCAGATTGAAGAGACCTTATTTTTTTTGCCTACCACATTGAATTTTCTCCAGCACTCCCAAATCAACTTTGAGTCAATGACATAGGAGCTCAGTGCTCTAATATGAGCTTCACTATCCGAGGGATTGGCTATATCGCTCTTCTGATAGTTTCTTTCTAGGTTTATGTCTGAATATCTTTCAATTGCTACTAATTCTGCCTGAAAAACACTCGAGTTGGAGCCTCACGATAGTTTGAACTTGGTTCTTGCCCCGTATACTCAAGAGCTGGCCCCATCGTGGTTGTAGACCTATCTGTACACCATTTTTCGGTATTTTCTTCAAGATTGTAGTTGGTGTATTCCCGTTTTCATTTCTCTCTTTTGCTTAGCATTGCTCTGAAGCTTTTTTCAGAGCTTATTTTCTTGATCTTCAAATCAATTGGAAGATTTGCAGATGATATGTAATGGTTCAGAAAGGACCATATACTCTCTGATTCTCGATTCTCTCATCACCTGCACCTTCCTAAGATATTCTGAGGGAGGCTACTCTATCAATCACTAGATGTAGAGATCTGTATTCATCTCAAATTCCCTAGTTGGGCACGTTCTCACAGCTCTCGTGATGCACATGCAGGCAAGCCTCTGTACTCTGTCGAGCATTTCCCTCGTACTTACTTGACTTGTTTCAGCAAACCAGGAAATTCCCCCCTATGTGATTATAGGTCTCACAATCCTGAGGTACATATATCGCAGTATTTTTGGGTAACGATCCCAAATTCCTGCCGCATAGACGTTTGCACGTCATTTCTGCCCTTGTGGCTCTGGCAGTAGCATTATCAACATGCCTACTTCACAGAAGCTTGCTATTCAGGGTTATTCCTAGGTATTTGACTTCGGACTTCCACTCCAAGTCTCCAAGTCACAAACAAAAGACACAAATGTGTGTCTTTTGTTTGTTCGATTACTCGGTTTCGTTATGTGCGGAAAGTGTGCCCAACAAATGTGATACCACGGTGTGTAAGCCATCCATGTCCCATGTCCCTGTCCCTGACAAACTTCAAACTTCATGGGTTCCGCTAACAACTCTTATGTTTCGATCGGTCATCGGAGGGTACTACAGGCGCGAGAAAAAATCGCTGGTCATAAACGTCTAGACAAATAACTCCCAGTCCATTTCCAGATGGCCCGAAGCGTTGGTCAAGGTGGGACACAAAGCCGACCATAAACGATCAGCCATATCGCCGTATTTATTGCCGAGAACGGGCCGGGATGATGCACTGACTGCACCTAATATTTCATATTTCTTCGCGAATTTATCGCTTGGGTGCAGGTTTCATCGCTTCTCTTGGAGCTTCTCTTCAGAGCCTTGTTCGCTTGGTTGATATCAGCAGACGTCGATTTCTTTCTAGGTTTTTGTTCAAGAATAAGATTTTATCTTGCCCTGTCTGACTTTACCAAAACATACATAGTTTCTCTGGAAAATTGACCACCACATACAACAAAAATGACTAATTCTGAAGAAGCACCTTCTATTGGACCAAGAGGCCCAAGCTTGACGTATTCGTCTTCAACATTGAGTTAATCTACACTCCAGAAGAAACAATTTTTGGATTGGCCAATCTCAATATTATCTGCATATTGTGACTGCTGCCTTTTCAATGCAAAACAGACGCAGTGGACAACTAAACGAGTAAGATCTTCTCGAGATCTAAACGTGCCAGTTCTGCAGGGAGGATGTTGAGACGCCAGAGCATACATTTTGTGAATGTTTTTGGTTTTGAGCCTCTGGACTCAAGCAAACTCATTTCTGAAGACCTCGATGAATTATCACCTTCTAAAACATCATTATAGTGAGCCTCAAAAAGTTATCTTGTTCGACTGCTATACGAGAAACTGAATCAACTCTTTGTTGCTAATTATGAACCTTTCATTATTGATCTTGGTGGTCTCTGGACGCCATGAGAACCATCTTGTGGGGACGTTTGGTGTCTCCAATCCATGCACGTAGTTGTTTCGATCCCGAAAACGAATAAACCGAATGTTCCAGAGAAGATTACAAGGGAAATAAATACACATAGTTACCCCTGAAAAGAAATTGAGCCTCCCATAAATTCTCAGGTTTCATGGAGTGAGAACATAGAATTCATTATTACACTGTAATCATTTTGGGATAAGTGACTCGAACGTTTTTTCTTGAAACATATAAATTGTAGAATAAGTGCTGGGACCTCCAACAATAGATCATTAGGGCCATTTAGAGAATCATTCATTTCGAATTTATTATATATTTGGGTGGTTTAGACTAAGTGTGAGGTAGTAAATGGCAGGAAATATGTAGACATTCGGTTGGATTTGAAATTGGTGTGGGTAGAATTATTAGAGTAATAATTCGTCGCTCCAGAAAAAATGTGCTTCAGAAAAAGCTCACAGTTTGATATTATGCTCGCTAGAGAATAAGGTCAGTGACTTTCATTTGGGTTCACTTATTATGAACTAAGTGAACCTTAGTTGAAGTCATTCAATGTTTGGTGTCACTCTTGGCGATAGCTATTCTTAGAAAAGCCACGTATAGATCAATTGCTAAAAGTGCATCCCAGAAATTTCGTTTTCTATTTCGTGTCAGGAGCTATTTCACTTCTAGTCAATGATACGGTCTATTGATCTATAGGTTAGGTTAGGTTGAGTTAGGTGTTAGGGAAGTGTTCTTCGGGGAAAATAACCTGTAGAAATTAAAGAGGAACACAAATTCCTACCTTCTATCCCTTCGTTCTCACGATGGTCTCTGAACATTGCAGGATATTCCTCTGTTGGGACACACAGCTTAATAAAAAACTATAGATTTAACAGCACCTGAGTTTGCAATTATATCAGCGCTCAAATGAAATGTAGAGCATCAGCGCGAACAAAAAGTGTTTTTCCCTATACTCCAGGAACAATATCTCTGATTATCCATATCTATATATATATATATAGAAGAAAGATGTTGGTTACACCATTTATAGCTCGAGATCGGATGGACTGTTTGTTATGAAACTTCATATATGGATTCGTCTACGGTCTGGTTATTATAAAATACAATAAAACTTTGAAAAAATCGATGAAAATTTTACTTATACAGGAAATGCTTTTTCTCCTTTTGAGTAAGGCCACTAGATGTCGCTACAGTTACAGTTACGCTACCGCTTATTCGTTTGTACTTCATTTGATTATCTCCGCGTTAGATGGCGATATAAACAAATAGTGTGTACAGTGACTATATTCCCCCTATGGTCACTGTAGTAGTTTGAAATTTGAGTTGCCTACAACTCTGCGCTGTTGGGCAAAACCAAAATGTCTTAGCGTAGGAGTACAGATGTCTAAAATGATTAGATTTCGTTGAGCTATGAGAAAAGTTTTGTTCTAACCATTTCAGATGGAGCTATTCACACATTATGACTGATGATTATTAGTTATTTTTATAGTTTTATTCATTCCGAATAACGTTATCGTGAAGGTACTATATTTGACATTATTACAATTAAATGACCATGAATTTGTTGAGGCTTTCGCGGCCATCGATTGATGTCTTCTGTTCTTTTTTCGAGTATTTCGGTCGTCGTGGGTTGAAATAGTCGAAAAAAGAACATATGGCATCAATGTAACTGTGTAATTTACATAGGGCTTATAGTATCATGAAAGGCTATTAACAGATCCAGAAGCGGGTGAATATCACAGTGAATTTTCATCGAAATGTCAAGTAAATCGGATTTTGGCGATGAGTTCCAATCGTGAGATGTCCATTCTCATCTTTTCTCATAAATTTTAAAATGTTTTTGAATTTCTGTTTGGGTAATAAATATATTTGCGGAAATAACTGAATCCAAAATTGCCATTATTAGTGAGTGATTGACATATTGAGACATATTATTTCTGTGTATCTGTTCTGTGTGATAGCTCATATCCATGGAAACATTTGACAGTTCAAAAATCAGAGAACCAAGCCGTTGATCTCCGATCACCGGTGATCATAGACAAACTGCCGGTGATTATGATTTGTGAAATCCACCGTAAGTATCATTTAGGCGGAACAAAGTTCGCCGGGCCAGCTAGTATATATATAAAAGAAAGATCGCCAGTTGGTGAAACAATAAAGTTTTACCGAAATGTCAAGTAAATCGGCTTTTGACGATCAGTTTCAATCGGGAGTTCCCCATTTTGGAATTATTAGATGAATGTTTTGGACATATTAAGCAACGCTAATGTCATTCCATTATAATGTGAATTCTATGGTGAATTGAATTGCCTCCAACTCTGGACCAAAACGTCTCAATCAAAAAGAAGAATAAGAAAACGTCTAAGTGTATTTGTATTCTGTGAAGTGAAGTAGTAGTACCTTAGACAAAGTACTTCAATTCGAATTTTCAGCGTTGTATTTGCAGAACTAAAGTGGTTTATATAATGATCAGTGGTAATTCTTCATTGGAACAATTCGTCATCCATATAATTCGATCGTGATTCATATTTGCATTCGTGGTGTCGTTCATCACAAGGTACTGCAATGAGAGAACTGTAAACATTAAAAACAGAAAGTTAGGATCGGAGTTGATATAGAATAGATTTGTTAATTCAAAAATAAGAGAACCAAGGCGTTGATCTCTGATCACCGGTGATCCGGTGATTACGATTCGTGGAATCCACCGTAAGTATCATTCAGGCGAAACAAAGTTTGCCGGGCCAGCTAGTACCTATGTGAATATGTGTGAAATTTGTTTCCAGAACTGGTTGAACGTTAAGAGTTTCGTTAAACGCTGCGCACTAATCAAATCTTCTCAAGTTCGAAAGACATAACATCGAGTCCTAATTTTCCACATCAGCAGATAAATCAAACCTATAAAACAGAGCCGCTATGAAGTTTCCAACGGCCATGACAAATTATTTAACTGTATCACTTATTGCCGTTCATGTCAACGCGAGGCAAAAATAACGGCCGTACTCGAAGCAGGGCTTTTTGAAATAGGAAAAACGTAACGTGCATGTCCAAGTGTATGTTATAATTAATTGCCGAAGGATGAAAAATCGCCATTAGTAATAAACTTCGCCTACGTTGGGTGCATGCTACGTTTGTTATTTATGGACACAATAAAACCAGTCGAGAAGATAAGACGGTTCGTATTATGGTCGCATTAACATAACAATGAGTTCATATTCTACATATCTGAAATTGATGAAAACCATCAGATTACATCTAGTGAGCGTTGACGTGCTCCTTGAGGTGGAATTACACTATCTGCTCTCGCTCTCGGCAACCTATCCCATCCGGCGAGAGACCTTTTGATAAGGAGCCGATAATGCGACAGAAGAAAGCGGAAGCTTTCATTCACACTCTCGTTCTGAATTTATTTATTTATTTATGTTTTTCTATACTCTTTCGCTCCGAAGGGTTTCAGTACGTGAAAAACAGGATGTATGCGAGAAGATAAGCAATAAAGTTGTTGATTTTCGAATCAAGTTTTCTCTTCTTAAAACGCAAGCAAGGAATCGAAAATAAATTTTATGTTGAGACGGTGTCAGTCTGATTTGTTTCACGATGCAGTCGGTGCGATTCTCAGTTGACGTTGGACCATTCGGTCCGTTGGGGTGCACGGCATGGGAGACCTAGTTCCTATTCACATTTCATTTGTTATTGCATATTTACAATGACAAATGATTTTTGTCTTATTTCTTTAAATTGAACGCTGCTTTCCAAGCTTAAAATGATTTTATATCATAATTTATTGCATATGATTTTTAATGAACTAAATAGCAAGTTTTACTCGGCAATATCCGAAAAATGATTAATGCAATTGTAGCATTATAGTATATAACATTACTAGCAAGGTAAGAGGGTTTTTACTGGCGAATGGAGGATATAACTGACGAGCCGTAGGCGAGTCAGTTACCTCCTTGAGCCAGTAAAACCCCTTACCTTGCGTGTATTGTTTTATATTTCATTTGTTTCTCATTTGTAAAAAGGTTAGATAAATTCCAAAAAAATCTCAATAATTGGTCGCAAACGTCGTAAGCTATGGAAGCGTTGCCATGAACATGTCTGTTTATTTTTCTTTACGTTTGTTTTGGCGAAAGCGGAAATGAATATACCAAAAGAAATTATTGAGGCAGCCAGCAGTGTAGCTTCAAGTTTATTACCTGCAAAATCAGTTTCAAGGTACGAGCGAGAATACGACGACTTCAAAAAGGGGCAAAACAAAAATAGTGTGATTGGGGTAACTGAAGATGTTTTTGAAGATGTGTTTGAAGATGTTTATCAGCTAGATTCAGCCCTAATACTTTATGGGCAAAATGGTCTAGGCTGAAAAGCTGTTTGGAAATGAAAGAAAATGCCCCTGTTCGCAGGTTTGTTTTCCTTAAAAAAATTATTGAAAAATATGACGTTTAGTTGTCATTTGCAGATTTCGAAAGGTAATAGCGTTTCTCTATTTCAGTATCGTAATGAGTTCATTACAGTACTAAAAACAGTGCTGTAATGAATTCATTACAGCATCGTTTTCAGTTACATTTTTCGTTTTGTGGTTGTCAGCAATGACTTCCGATCCTTTTAAATTTCAGCAGACGTCAATTTGGAAATGTCAATTTTCGTATTTCCTAACATTCACACCAACTGCCAAGATACAATATGAAAGTCACTAGGACCTATAATTTGAATTTTTTCATTGAATTTCACAAAACTTGAGTGAAATAGAGAAAATATCGTCTAAAGCCCGCAACGGACGGCGAGCGATATATTATATCTCATATATTTCACCAATATCGCTCCTTATGAAAATGCACCAAGCCCCGCGGACGACGCTATAATATATATTCCGATATTACGATATTTTTCCATACTAAAATGACATATGTCAATGCAAAGCTATAATATATATTATATTATCGCTCGCTTCCGTTGCGGGCTTATACTCGTTGCAGAATGCAATTCCAATACTCATGCGTTCGAAAACTCGCTCCTTCGTCGCTCGTTTTCGAATTTCGCATTCGTATTGGAATAGGAGCCCATTCTGCAACTAGTTTTAGAATATACTATTCTGAAACGAAAAAATGAGCGTTATACGCCAAAAAAGGCCAAGGTATTAAGTAAAGAAGAGGCTGAACAATTTCTTTTACATGCTCCTGATGACCAGTGGTTGCTGGCGAAAATTGTAACAATATTTGGGATTTTTTGATGTTGTCTATGTGACGAAACATGAATGATGTAGAAGATATGGGAAAATACGTTGTTGTGACATTGCGGCAAACAAAAAATTTAACAACAAGAAGATTCACCATAACCGATGATGGCTGCAGCTTCAAGCCCTGCATGTTATACAGAAAATATGTGAATCTTCGGCCTCCTGGAACAGAAAGCCTAAGATTTTTTTTGACATGCCGACATGGAAAGTGCATTTCCCTTAATGCTGGCCAGCACACTATTGGTGGTGTCCCAAAGCAAATAGCGAAATATTTAGGTTTCAAAGACCCAGAGTTATACACAGGCCATTCTTTTCGCAGAACTGAAGCCACTATGGTTGCGGATTCGGGTGGAGATATTTTAGCACTAAAGCGTGCAGGAGAGTGGAAGAGCACCGAAACTGCGATGAGTTATGCCGATGATTCGGTCAACAAAAAGAATCGAAATGTCTAGCAAATTATTTGGTAGTAAGGAGAGTACAAATGTTCTGCAGTCCTGGAGTTCAGCAGTTTCTGAGTCAACAGATGGTTCATCATCATCAGTATCAACTATTTCATCATCAAAAATCCGTGTTACTGAAAATAACAATTGTACCATGATTTTCAACATATACGACGATAAAACAAAATTTTCTAATGTAAATAATACTACTAACTTGTAAAAAATTTGCAAGTTAACTATCAGTTTTACAAGTTAGTGACTTGATAAAATAAACATTCTTGATTAATATTGTGTTTTTGTAAACTGACGTTTACAAATGAGAAACAAATAAAAACATAAATAGGTCCAATAAAACACCAATCAAGAACTATCGAACATTCTTTTTTCCACTACCTTTTTCATTCAAAATGAATCATCCTGCTTGTGGCGAGATTCATAACAACATCAGCATCAATTCCACCGAGGAATCGAACACAATTGTTTTATTACCGCTCCTTCACCAGCTCTTCATCACGTGCTACCAATCTTGTGAGTGTATTAGACGTCGGATTTAACATAATAAATTGCCTAAAAGAACGACTATTGATAAAACATAACTGAAAATTTGTACAAATCCTCGTGAAACGTCTACTACTTCTTCACTTAACGACCACCTACGTTGAAAATTGGACGGTACACGGGTCAAATTTTCATTTCCCATAATTCATTGGGTAGTTATTTGTAAAGGAATCGGCTGATGCCCCTAGTGGGTCCTATCGCATGGAACATCGATGGAAGATTCCAGAGCCGCACTAGCAACGCCTTATTTCAGCATTCACTTTTTTGTAAAATATTTCCAAACGTGAAATTATTTTCACATAATCATAGGGATATGAGTTCGATGACGACTATAAACTCAATAATAAAACACTATATAGTCAATCCAACAATTATTGACATCGCAGCTTTATTTCTAGTTACAAAAAAGTCACTAAAAATTTTCTGTGCTTTCATATCCAAGCAATAAATATATAAATATAGCCTTAAAATTAAATGGAAATTTTCAAAGTAAGGCACTTTGAACATGATAATGTCCTCAAATACCACATACGATTACCATCGTGTGAATCTGTATATCAGCAATATACATATCATTTTCATCTTCTATTGCTACATTTTCGAACGATGAATTATAGGAGCACACATCCTGAAAATTCTGGTCCGATAACGAGAAATATCTTATATGATTAAAAAGCATGTTCCTTTCCAAAGTTCAATATGAATATTCGCTAAACCAGAAAAATCTAGTTGATAATTTGAAGCGTGTTGCTGCAAAGTGAATGGATTGGAAAAAATTGTAATCGATATCAAGACAGAAATAAAACTTAACCAATGGCTTTATTCAATATATGAAGAATCTTGTCATGACATTGTAACTTTCAATATTTGTGAACAATGGAGGTGCAAAATATGGTATATTGAAAATGTAAATATTCCTATTATTCTGCTCCAACAACCACTGTTATTATTTTATAATCAAAGACTTCATGGCAGCAATGTCATAACATTCCATATATTTTGACTGATCGTCTCTTATTTCTTTTCTACGTGCTCTGTGCAGGCTTTTTATTTATTAGCTGTACCTACATTCTTCAAGAGCCTCATTCCAAGGATTTTTCACTTGCGCAATTATTTGTCAAATTTGTTCGAATATTAAGGACAGAACAAAACGTCAGTGTTATTTCCAACACCAACCTGAATTCTGCAACTCAAAATATTACTGAATGGGCTATTACCAACATAATTTCGATTCTCCAATGCCTCCCGAGATGTCAATCATTCTTGGATGAACTGTATACAAATATTAGACGTTCATTTTGTGAACAAATGAATCAATATAGTCTCAATAACATAAGAAAGTAAGGACAAAAACTACAATTAATTGCACAATAATAATGTGTGTCGACTATTAATTTGTGAGGCTTTCTTTCAAAATTGACTCCGTTGAAGAATATCTTTACTCTCTTCTATATTTTTGAAAATATGGCATTTTTGACGACTGGACTTGCTGTTGACTGATTTGAACTTCACTTGACTTTGACACTACTTCTTCGTTCTTTTTATACTGAGACTTTCACAAATTGTTCGACGACTTATTAACAATATGTTCTTTGGAGTCTGAAGGTGTTCTGAGCCGGACCTGCTCCTAATTTGAGCGGACATCCAGATTCATTATTCAATTTTATCTGGTCCACATCGTATAATTCACACGTTACAACCTCAACAATATGAGTGTCGAGATGCTGAGCGTCGACAAGTGAAAAATGCGCGACAATTTAAGTTTAACAATGACGGATGGAGGGAAATCTCACACCGCACGTCATCGTTACCACTTCGTTCGATTTTTCTTAAACGGGCCTTCTTTCCGATCACATGCAGGCAACGCCATTGAATAATGTTTGGATATTTGTTGTGCAACGGCTTGGAACATGGAATACCATATCATCCTTTCAGATTTACAGAAATGAAATATTTCACGTTGTTTTAATTGACTGGTTAATTTATATTTCATTAGTTTCGATGCTGGGATAACGGTTTAGCTTGGAAATTTCTGCTGATATTGTTGCTTTCCAGAATATGTTGCAATTACTCTTTCTGCCCAAGAAAACCACACATGTATAATACTTGTTCAAATACCGTTGCTTCATACGTTGATTAGATCTTTTCCGAGATCTTTTCCTAATTACAAAATTGCTAAAATAAACAGATACCTGTAACAGGTGCAACCATGTTATACCTAGGAAAATATTATGGGAAGTTAGTTTTCAGTTGATTACTTTTTCTCTGATGAGTATTTCGACAAAATTGGTAGATTCATTATGAGGTTCTGGAAAATATTCTGAAATAAAACACATTACATTCGATATATTGGCTGAAGCTTCATAATGGACTGGAAAAATAGCTACTTTTCATTTTCAGAAGATTATTTCGACCTCTGCTAAGCCTTGAATGATCTGTTCATTACCTTCAATTTTCTATCACTTGCACGAGAGTATGACAGAAATCTAGCCAGATTTTAGTAACACAATTCGCAGTCGCTTTGAACACCTTTTGTGAAATTTAATCAAATGAAACGATATTTTCAAATTGTTGTATCTCTTGTTTTCTTCATGATTGAATCCCACAGTTATGAAATCAATATTTTCGAGTCAATTTGAAGTATTGAAGTGAATCTACGAGGATATATTGAAAAATTTTTAGCCTACTATAGAACTAAACAAAATTTCAATGTCAAAATATTTTCCTCTTAATTGAATACATTTATTACAGTGAACCTGCAACGTCTCTAGACCTTTAAAAAAAATGTCTCTTCTTGCTCTACAAACCAGTCCTCCACAGCTTTTATTACCTCCTCGTTGGAGGAAAATTTACGGCCTTTTGAACCTTTTTCAGTTGAAGAAAGAGATGATAGTCAGACGAAGCCAAATCTGGTGAATAAGGTGGGTGTTCTAGTAATTCTAACCCTAAATCACGAATTTTCTGCATGGCAACATGTGATTTGTATACTGGGGTGTTGTCCTATAAAAACAAAATACCTTTGGATAACTTTCCACGTCTTTTCTGTTTAATTTTTTCCCGCAGAGTGGTCGGTAATGTCGAATAGTAATCTCCAGTTATTGTTCTACCCTTATTCAAAAAATCAATCATAATTGCTCCAAGGCAATCCCAAAAAACTGAAGCAAAAACTTTTCCAGCAGATTTTTGGACACGAAAAGTCTTAGGTCTTGGAGAACCAGAGTGTCGCCATTCCATCGATTGTTGCTTTAATTCTGGATCGCAGAAATGTACCCAAGTCTCATCCATAGTAACAATTCCGTTTGAGAAGTCTACATCGTTTTCAAATCGAGCACAGATCGAACGCGTTGGGTTGTTTCTTTTCACTTGTGTACATTACGTATGTAAGGTGATTATGAAATAAAAGGCTGTTATTATTATTATTATTATTTTACCCTTGCACGCTTTTGGTCAACAAACATTTGGGGATCCATTCTGCAGAAATTTTTCTCATGTCCAAATTGACGTGAACTATATGATGAACGCGTTCGTATGAAATCTTCAGTGCTTCAGATATCCGCTTTAGCCCAATTGGACGGTCTGATAAAATCATTTCATGAACTGCATCGATATTTTCGGGGACTAACACAGAAACTGGCATTCCCGATCCGTCATCATCTTCAATGGAAAATTTACCTCTTTTGAAGCGTGCAGTCCAATATTCGTAAATCTGCTTACCTCTTATCCCTTTTTAATACAGGTACTTGAAGATGGCTCGATACTCCAATTTTTCGATTTTTGCAATTTCGGTGGACATCTTTTTTTAGATTTATTGCGTGACTCTGGTTTTCATTTTTGACGTCGAACTCTACACTGACACTTCTAATAAGTTATTGTTCGTTGATATGGTATCGCAATATTTTGTTTATGCATGGAACTGGTCTAGGCCAGCTAGATATCAATACGTATCTTCGTAAGCACTTTTGTAATTGGAGAAAAAATTTCTCGACTCAATGTAATATTAATTCATTTGTATTAAATTCTGGGAATACAGTGAGTAATACCATTTCGGAAACTCAATGAAACAGGCATGCTTTTTCTTAATTGTTCACTCAGGTGACCAACTTCTTTTCACGCCACTTTGGTTTGGTTTGGGTTGAACTAACATGACCAAAATATAAAATTTGAGGTAGATCCTTGTTAAAAAAAAACTATGCGTGCGCTCCAAAAATCATAGTTCACATTTCATAGTGCATTTATCCAGAGATACTATCCAAAAAAAGATTGAAAAAATTCCTCCATTTGGAGTCTTTCCATCAAAAAGAGTGATATGAATTTTTGAAAATATTCTAATATCTCCACAAACGATAGACAAATAAACATGAGACGTATTTTTCTGAACCGCCAAAAAGTCCTTCACCCTCAGGTTTATCCATTATATTCAATGAAACATTGCCAGATTTGTATTCCACCTGAAATTCTTCGAAAATACGTGGAGACTCCGACGTCCGACCAAGCGCGAAAACCTCAAGCATGGGTTGATATTTCCATTGATAGGGAAGTTGATAGTTTTCGAGCACTTGCGAAATTGAATACCTAGGTATAATAGATAGGTTAGATCACCAACTGATCGCCATGTTGGAAAACCTATATAACGTCTATTTGTAATTAATAAATGTCATCACAGTTCCCTTTTCACTTGTTGTAGGATGTGATATATTTCTTGTTCTTTTTCTCTATCGAGGTTTATTCCTGGATGAATTTTGTAATGAATAATCGATTGTATTTATGTAGATAAAGACACATTCAATTGGGTCACTTGATCCAACGGGAACCTGAAAAAAACAAGCAAAATTGTATTCCACCAAAACTGATATGAAGATCATAGAGGCATTATTTCAGCCAAATTCACTTCTCGTAACCATTTCTGTGTTCCTAGGAGAATGCCTCTACGTCCTCAACAAATAATAGGTGGGCCAAAATCTAACGACCTGCAACGCCTCTATCATGAATCAATTTTTTAAATTAACCAATTTTCTGATAGTGATCGCAGTTGAGAACGAAGAAAGAACGACCGCTGACTGTTGTTTGCTGCCGACGTTATATGACCGCATTGTTTATAGGGCATTAGCGTCTCTGCAAGAAATAATAAGAAGAAATCTTTGTATATTTTTCATTATTTAAATATTTTTTCGAATCATTCACTTTCTTTATCCAACTTTCAGAAGAAATTGATGTTTGTTTTTTCGCATTCATTTATCACAGCTTTTTTTTCTCCACATCGACCACATCTGTATGACAAGAAAGGTTGAACAAAAATACGTTTCCAATACAATTTTTCAAATTCACAACTTTTTGAAAGTGTACAGAATCCTTAAAAAACTCTTCATATATCCTTAAATAAATAAATAAATGTATTCAAGGCAATTGACCTAAGTCCTTTAGCCCGACCTTGAATATTAATTCGCATGTACTGAATTTTGGTGGAGAGTTTTCTCTACTCATGGTTCACATTTCTCAATCAGCATTCACTGAAAACGTTGGTACAAATATTCTACACGAAGAAAATTCTTTATCCCATTTTTCTCACAGCTGTGCACGCCAATGCGGTGGTATGTTAGTGATGGACACGCAAGCTGCGTTCCTCTTGTAACGTTCGTTCTCCATCCAAAACAAAAACTTGTCGTCAAATATCCACAGTGTCGAAAAAACTGGACCGATGTTCAAGACGAAGAGACCAAATTGCGTCCAAGCCACCGAGTTTGGGCACTTTGCGAGTCGTATGCTTTTGTTCATGAACTTCTATCCTCCCTCGTTTTATTCGTGCAGGAGAAAATTCAAGAAGTTTTTACACATAATATGCATTTCAGCTTTTATTCGAGAATGATGATGAATGTGAAGTTTCGGTGACGGCTGGAAAATTTGTGGAAATCGACTTTATTTCTTGTGTCTGTTTTAATGTTGGTGAACTGAGCATAAATGGAATACCATGAATGAATCACTGTGCAAAGGGTGTTACGTAAACATGTGGCGAAAATTCTCAACGAAGAGCTTTTTCAAAAATAATCAAAGAATGAAATTTCCTAAAAATAGTCGAAGGAATAACCTCTTCAATTTCGGCTCTCTGAAAGAGATATGTATAGCCATTTGAAAAAAAATTGTGCCGAATACGTGCCTGATACGATTCTCCACAAAAACCTCAAATTTAATATTTTTCTATTGAAATTGAGTTGATACATTTAGGAAATACTCGAGTACTAATCTTATTTGATTAAGAATGTGGAAAACGCGATATTTCTAAACAAAAACGAACACTCAGTTTTATCCGAATATATCTACCTTTAACAAGCCATATTTCTCTCATCGAAATAAGTCCCCTCTTCGATTTTTCTAAAGAGTGCTTGGTAAAGACTAAAAACTTGTCCATATTTTTCTCGATATCCCAAAAATATCTCATAAAGAATGTCTTTCAATCAATTCATCAGAATTCATTATTAATCAACCTAACCTTATACCCATTCTGTACACATTCTGTGAATATTTCACATAATGAGGACGTTGCCAGCCTTTCAGTGAATGAATGTTATATTAACCGCGTAGTGTCGAGTTTATGAAATTTCAAGAGTAACATTTTATTTGTCAATAATTTCAACATAATACGTGGTTTTTATTATGATTCAGCTCATATATCGTTAAACATTCTGACAACATTGTTCACTTGTTTAGGAAAGAAATAATATTCGGTGATATTTAATCCAGGGAAGCATCCAGATTACTTTTGAAATTCGTGGTTGTTTCCTCAAATTTTATTGTATACAATTCGGAATAACTCGAAAACGACGATGCGTTCTATTAAAAAAACCTAGGAATTCTTTCATTTTCTAAAATAATTGATGTATGGACCGTTTATTTTTTTCAAGTGGTATTATGGAATTTTTGCTTGGATTTATGAGTCGCTCACGCTGTAACTTTTAGAACAGGAAAATTATTGAATTAGTTTTGATTGAGGAATATGCACCATGGATGGAGTAACCAATTAATCAAAATCTAGTTCATTTGAAATAACGGTTGCGAAGATATGAACAGAAAAGTGTTTTTTTTTCTTGGATTTTCGACACCCTGAATCTTTCAAACGAACCCGAATTTTGAAAAATGGTATAAGCGAAAAGTGTTGAGTTTGATGAGAGGAGTCTAAATTTCAAATTCCAAAGACTCAGTACAAAAAATTATAAGATGTGTTATCCATCTTATTCATTGGAGGTTCTTTGATATAGAAAGGAAACTTTCGTGTCTGCTCCGAAAAGTTTTAATAGAACTGCTACATATGTTTCGCCCCTCTCAAAAATAGGGTCATCTTCAGGCATCTGCAGACAAAATGCAAATATGTACGAAAACAACAAAAGACAACAACAGAGAAATATACGAAAGAGAGAACACAAGTATGAAGATAAAATGCCAATCAACATACAATAACAGTTAATTGTAAATAGAATTCGAAAAAATAACTTACATGTTGAAAACTTTTGAAACAAAATTATTCGCCGATAGTAAAATATGAACATAAATATGTCACATTATCAAGAAGGTAGACAGATCGAGCAGAAAGTACAGAAACAACAACAGAAACCGCATAAATGGCTGAGTTCCTGCTGAGTGTCAATAAAAGGGTTCAATGTTAAAAGTTAAATGTCAAAACTGGGAAAAGGGGAGGAATGGAGTCAACATGATGGGAGGAAGTCGAGCAAATGTGGACAAATTAGAAGTTCCGGGAATTCCTGTTGGGTGTTCAGAAGTTTACTTGGGGTGCTGTGTTTTGCCTTTGTAATTTGTATTTTTTCTAATGTGTCGCATAAATTTCTGTTATGAGGGAGAGACAGGATGCAGGGTTCTAACGAGGGAATGTGGCCGGAGTTCGAGAGGATGTGTTCTGCGAAAGTAGACTTGTTGGGGTTGTTGGTCCTAATGGCTCTGAAGTGTTCATCGATTCTTGTTTTGATGCTTATAAAGGATCTTCATACTTGTGTTCTCTCTTTCGTATATTTTTCTGTTGTTGTCTTTTGTTGTTTTCGTACATATTTGTATTTTGTCTGCAGATGCCTGAAGATGACCCTATTTTAGAGAGGGTCGAAACATTTGTAGCAGTTCTATTAAAACTTTTCGGAGCAGACACGAAAGTTTCCTTTCTATACAAAAGATTATAAGCAAAGAGATGTGATGCATCGAATAAAGAAAACCACAAAGATTACGATTATCCATTCTTTATTTGAAGCTACATATTCTGATTCGTCGGTAACAACGGCATATTTTTGATTCCCCGAAATTAGACCTCTTTCGATCTAGTTACATCCCAATTTTTCTAGTTTGTGATACTATTTCCCGCGATAAGGTTAACGAACGGAATCCTCAACCATGCCCGGTCGTTCTGGGCCGAACGTTCGGCGCACCGAAAGCCGTTGTAGCGGCATCCTTGAAGAATACCTCGAGAGCAAAAAACCCCAAAATCGCGGACCCGATGCTATCACATCTCACGGGATGCAATTTATCCTGCGACTCTCGAAATTAAAATCGGACATTCAAAAATCAATTTACGATAATTGCGTTTGAGCCGCCAAGAAATCCGGGCGCTAAAAGATCATATCGGGACGGCGGACACTGCGTCAAGACGGCACTGAAAGATGAAATTTTAATGGCGGACCGCTTTCGGTAATGAGGTTTTTATGGTGTTAATTAAGATTTATTCGAGCAGCTCTCCGGCCCTTCATTACGTTTCTAGATCGCGTCTTGGGTCTCTGGGGAGTTTGTCAACTTGCACGACTCCTTTGTAGGGAATAATCTAGAGTCTAGACCTTGTACTTGTTGTTGGTTGCTTTTCTACTTTTCCCAGAATTTTCCCCCAATTTCTTCTATTCGAATCATAACAGACTGACTGACGTGTTTTCTCTGGAATTCTTCCAAACTACCGACGTCTTTACAGTTATGTACCAAATTAATGAACATTAACCGATTTTCTGCACTTGTCTCACGTCAAAATCATACCAACAAGCTTGTAACATTCTTCTTTTGAAAGTTAGGGAATATTATTTGAAAAAGAGAAAAGGCCAAAACCTACCCTGCTCTGGTGAGCTGGCTAAAGGTAGAATTACGTTTAAGGGGGTTTTATACTTATAATTTTGGCTTGGGATGTGATCGTCTAGATTGGTAGAACTCTATGTTATGTCGCAGTAATTCAGATTCGTTATAACTCAGATTAGTGAAATATAGAATGGAAAATAATGAGGTAGAATAGATAAATAAAACACTACATTGGACACAAAGGTGGAACAGGCCTTTATTGGTACAGCGAAGTAGTTCCAGTGAACGACTTGCTTTTAAAAGAGATAAAAACGAACCAAATCCAATTCCTCATTGGATTTGAAAGCAAAAACCCTTTTAGCGTTACATATGATATGTTGACAATTCATAGAACAATTATTAATAAAATGAGCACTGGTGGTATGTACGATATGGAGCTTCCTATACTCCAGTAAGGTTATTACTGGCACAATCTAATAAAAAGCAGAATCCAATACATCCAAAGTTATCTAAAGGTTATGGCCATATAGATTGTGTCACCTGATTATTAATGACATTCCTACGCAGTGTCCTTGCCGCTTCAAGTGTGAGAATCCTTCCTTCCAAGTGTTACGTGTGAGATCCTATTAGTCGCGTTGGTTTGGAAGTGATGATAAACTTCTTATATCTCCTTTTGACACCTTCAAAGCACTCCTTACTTCTGGGGTACGCCATGGACCGAAGACGAGACTTGGTTTACTTAGACCGTTCGTCTATAGAACACTCAGAGGAAGTCTCATGCCACTTCGTGGGAGATGTATTCCTTGGCACAGACGATATAAACAGTTTATCCTAGGCCTCCAAATCATTGATTGTTGTACGTAGAATATTATCCTAAAAGCAACAAATCCAAATGCCTATACCATAGTGTCGAGTGAATAGTTAAATGTGCAGTAGACCTCACATGATATTAAATCCTGTGAATAGAAACAGAGTTATTGATGGAGAAAAATGTACATACCATCAGAGAACAAGGAAGAGTCTTTAAAATATACTAAAATGGCGGATTCCTAGAAGAGGAATTCACTATTGTGAACCAGAATGAAAGTGAAATGGATGAAAATAGGACACCGAAGTAGAAGTAAAAGTGATCTAGATTTTGTTATCGTTTTCGGAGGTTAGTTTTCCTTCCACAGAATCGTATTTCTTCGATGGTCACAGAAGAACAAGTTTACTTCATAGTGGATCTTCGATATGATTAAAATCTCCTATAGTCCATCCAAGAATTATTGACATCGGAGCAGGCCTTGGAAGTCCAGTCGCAGCTTCATTTCTAGTTAAAAAAATGTAACTAAAAATTTTCTGAGCTTTCATCATATCAATAAAAAATATAGAAACAACCTGAAAATTAAATGGTATTTTTTCGAAGTAAGGGAATCTGAACATGAAAATGTTTCCAATTACCACATACAATTATCTGCAAACTGAATGTTCAAATGGATTGGAAAAATTGTAATATAGATAGACAGAAACAAAACTTAACGAATGGATTTATTCAATATATAAAGAATTTTTCATGACATTGTAACTTTCGATATTTTTGAACGATAAAGGTGTAAAATATTCCTACTATTGTTTCAACAACCACAACTCAACAACTGTTTTTTCCTCATTTGGGCAGACCTCATCATGTTCATAATGAAAGATTTTATGTCAGCAACATCCCATATATTTCAACTAATCTTCTCCTATTTCTTTTTATATATGCTATGAAAAGCCTTTCCATTTATTAGCTGTACACTCTTCAAGAGCCTCATTCTAAAGATATTTATTTCACTTGCTCAATTATTTGCCAAATGTATTCGAAATATTAATGACAGAACAAAATGTCAGTGTTATTTCCAACACCACCCTGAATTCTGCAACTCAAAATTATAAAATAATATCAAATAAGTTTCATTCAACGTAGTTCCACGTTCCGACAATAGACGCTGCAAAGTTGGAAGCCTTGAAGTAGTCTGGCAACGGTGCATTTCATTTTCTTAAAGGGTAGGAAATTCAGAAATGTAACAAGCTGAATATAACCGTTGAGGAACTATGTAGGCAATGCACAGCATCTTGGCGTGTAAGTCTTGGTCTCGTTTGTTCCAACAACATCCAAAGAACACATTTCCCTCCATTTCTACCTGCAAAACCCCTTTTAAATAGGAAAAATAGGTCTAAGTTCCACCCCATCTGAGTGACGTCACTTTTCCAAATCGGCTTGTAGATGGCTGAACATCGAGCAGAATCTGAAAAATATCGTTGTGATCCACCTCAAAACACCTCATCCGATCTATCTTTTTTCTATTATAAATTAAATGCCAGATACAAGACTGGCTAGATTGAAATCTAGGAAGCCTTCATGGCTTGATCAGTTTCTCTATTCTGAAAAGAATTATAATGGTTTTTGGTGTTCGGAACGATTTTTTTAATTACAATTTAATTGTTGATCCTTTTGAACATGTTGGCAACGCGGTATTTCAATATGTGGCTTTATTGCGATATTTCAAAAGTGTGAAAAAAAATCCTCTATCGATCTGACCAAACCACTCTCCAGCTGTAACAATACAACACAACAGTCTTTCTCCCCCATAAAACATAACTTTCATGTCCTCTCACGACGATCTTCCCGGCCACGATACAGCATCAGTCCTTTGTTCTCTTCATCTCCACCAATACCATATACGTGTACGTATCTTCGTAGCGGGCCCCCCCTTGAGCGCGATCGATGTCAAACACGTCCGAACACGTTGTCCGGAATGTCGTGGGTCGTCGTGATCGAAACCGAACCGTCCGCCCCCGGTTCCGCGCCCGCTGTTAGAACGTCCGCTCCAGACGCCTCTCAACAACGTCGTAGCGAGTACGTTAATTTGTTTTCCGTGTCGTACGACGCCGACGACGCGACAGCGACCGGACGGACGTGAGATCGTTTGATCGGCCCACTCGTTGACCGAGCCCGAGGTCCGATCGCTTAAAGAAAATGGAGCGAAACATTTCAGCTAATTAGTCACTGTTATGATTTCTAATTAGCGACTCTAACGCCATCTGGTGGTCAGTAATGGTTGTTTTGGTACTTTGCTACTTTTGCTAGGTCTTCGAAGAGTTTGAATTGCATTTTATTGTTGCTTTGAATTGTCAACTCTACGAAAGCAACTCATCCTTTAAAGTCTATGGAATCTAAACAAAAAAACGGATGTGTATCAGTTTGTACTTATGCAGAAACTTGACAAAATGAAAGCTTAAAAAACTGGCTCAGAATCAGGTTCGATCATTCCGTGTTATCTGAAACACCTAATTGTACCTTTCGTTAATGTAAAGGGCTCATTTTTCAACTTTCAACCACTGATCAACTCGTTTATCGAAGAAACTCAAAAGACAGAAACGAACAACTCAACTGCAAAGAAATTTAACTGATGGAAAAAAACGAGCGACAAATCAAAAATAAATTGTATATCGAGACTGTGTCAGAGATTCGTCTCACGACCTGGGTGGTCGGGATGCAAAGGCATCTTAAAAATTCAGGGATTGATCCTGGGAATTGCAACCTTGCAACTAACCAAAAATTTCATACGATTACGACACCCATCTCGCATTCCGGAGGTGGAAAAAGAAAATTTTGAATTGCTTTCGAAAACCAAGAGAAAGCAGTACCTGGAGAATTCTAAAACGGAAAGGTTCTCATTCGACTCGGGCTTGGTTGTATAGAAAGATTTAGGAAGTACTTCAGAGTTAGTAAGTAAGGTCTCAAATGGGAGACGGAAGAAGTGCTATTCGGGGAATAGCGGAGTGTTGAATCGGAAGTTAAAGGTTAAGAATTAATTAAAATATTTTAGGCTAGGTTCCGTCGATAAACTCGAGGATAAACTCGTGGCGAAAGACAGAGAGTGAAGTCAACAGCGAACAACGTGTTAGTGACGTGTTTTTCAAGGATACATTCATCATCCTTTGGATTAACTGTTCCTCATGAATCGCAAGGGAGAAATCCAAAATAAATTATATATCGAGACGGTGTCAGAGATTTGTCTCACGACCTGGTTGGTCGGTATACAAAGGGATCTTAAAATTCAGGGCTAGATCATGGAAATTGCAACATTGCAACTAACCGAAAATTTTACGATTACGACACCCTTTTCGTATTCCGGTGGTGGAAGAGAAAATCTTGAATTGCTTTTGAAAGCCAGGAAGTGGCAGTACCTGGAGAACTCCAAAACGTGAAGGTTCTCAGTTGACTCGGGTCCGCTTGTAGAAAGATTTAGAGTTTAGACAGTACTTAAGAGGTAGGAAGTACGGTCTCGAAGCGGCGACGGAAAAAGTGCTATTCGGGGAATAGCGGAGTGTTGAATCGGAAACTGAAGTTCAAGAATTAATTGAAATATTTCAGACTACGTCCTGGCGATAGAGAAGTTACGTCACGAAAGACCAGGAGTGAAGTAAACAACGAATAACGTGTTAGTGATGTGTTTCTTTCAAGGATACACTCATCATCCTTTGGATTGACTGTCAGAAGGAGAAGGGTCAGATACTTTGGAGTATGCTTCGCTCATTTGATCATTGTTAGAAGACTCACGTAACGCCAAACCACTTAAGTCAAGAGTTCTGAAATCTCCCCAAGTTTTTGGTACTTTGATTTTGGTTTTTCTAAGATTAGTTGAGCAATCATTGTGGAAAGGAAATTCATTTTTTCGACTAGATTTATTCATAGTGTGTGAAACCATTTTTCAGTTTCGACTCAATATACATTTGAAGTTTGATCTCGAAGTCCACCCCTCTTCTCCCTGGAGGGTGTTTTTTTACTTGTTGTAAATGTACTAAAATCTGTTTTCGTTTCAGGTGAGGCATATATTTAATGTTATGCTGGGAAATAGAATCTTTGACAGGTGAGTGATTACGAGCTGAATGGTGAATTTCATTATACTGAATGCCATTTTTTATGTAAGGATGATAGAGATTATACAGGGTGAGTCTTTGACTTGTACATATATTTTAAGTGTAGATTCCTCTCATCAAACGAAACACTTTTTTCCTATACCATTTTTCAAAGTTCGGTTTGGTATGGGAGATACAGGGTGTTGAAAATCCATGAAAAAAACACTTTTCTGTTTATATCTGCGGAACCGTTATTTCGAATGAACTGAATTTTGGTTGAGTTGTTACTCTACTCATGGTGCATATTCCTCAATCGAAACCTATTAAATATCTCCACTAGTATAAAAGTTACAGGGTGGTCGGTTCATATTTTCGAAAGAATCAATCATTTAAGAAACTAAAAGTATTTTTTTTCAATAAAACGCGTCGTTTACGAGTTATTTCCAATTTTACCCGGAGAAATTTGACGAAAAAATCATTAATTTCGAGAATAATCTGAATGCGTCTCTGAATTAAATATCATCGAATATTATTCCTTCTCTGGTCTTTAAACGAGTTAACAATGTTGTCACAATATTTACCAACTTTGTCGAGATATTTCAATAATAAAATCCCACAAATGTGGTAGATAAAATTGAACACCAAGGAGGATTTAATACGCACAGTTTCTATTGAAAATTCATAGTTACCGGTCCAAGTTAGATGTCGATGAAATACAAAATTCGGATATAAATGATGAATCTCGATACAAACTACTTATTAAATTGAAATTAATTAAAAATAATACGATACCTGATAATCTGTGGCGATGTAAATATCTAAACAACATCCTCTTGGAATTTTATAAACTCGACACGGTTGAAATTAAGTATATTAATTCACTTCACATAATAATCACATTAGAACAATAATTCACTAAAGAGACCCTGGTTTGTTATTGTTATTGTTTATAGTTGGCCTCCAGATAACCAATAATTCGGTTTTCGCTCTACGCATGCGTGGTAAAATTTGGCGGCAAAGTCGATTTATGATGGAAACGGCAGAATTCATAAGATATTCATACCACGGTACACAAATGTATCGTGATTTATACTATGTTTCGTAAAAAATCCCTAACCTCAATGAAAACATCTTCTTGAAATTTCTGTGCAAAAATTCCCAGAATCGATACAAATTAGATTAGGTTAGGTGGTTTAATAATAAATCTGAATGGAAAGTCTTTCTTCATGATCTGCAGGAAAATCGAAGAAGGAACTTATTTTGGTGGTATAAATGTGGCTTTTTAGTTGCAGATATAATCCGATGAAACTAACTGTTCTTGTTGAAATTATCGTGTTTGCAACATTTTTATTCCAAAAAGGTTAGTACTTGAGTATTCTCTAAACGTATAAACTCAATTTCTATCGAGAAATATGAACTTTGAATCAATTCCACAGTATCATTTCAGGGACGTAATTAGCACAATTTTTTCTTCAAATGGCTATATCTTTTTAACAGAGCCGAATTCGGAAAAATGGAAAATGAGAAAAAGGTTTCTTTTGACCTCAAGAATCTTCAGTTATAATATATGTACAAGTCAAAGACTCACCCTGTATAGAGCGAATGCAGGTATTCTCTCAAATTAAAGAGAACATTTTTCACATAAAGTTTTATTATTTTCAAACTAAGTTGCTGAAAGGAAGGTCAGCTTATAATACCACCATCTCTTAAAAAAAAGAAAGAGGACAGGAAAGAAAGCAAACATGCAATTAATATTATCATCGATGATATGAAAGTCTACCATTTTTTTGGCAAAGTAACCAATCGCTCCTCGTTTTGTGGGAAAAGAGAAAAAATGAGCTCGTAATAACCGTCATCCCGAGACTGAAAATTGCGTTTAACGAAATAAACGCTCTGTTAACCTTAAACGGTCCATCGGGAAAACATTCACGCCGCGTTTATGCGACTAATATTTAAACGTCAATAATAATACGGAAATTCGAGACCGGAGTGATCTCGAGTAAATTAAATTCCGACGTGATTGGTTAACGGACTCGGGCTGTCCGAAATCGGTGTACGGAAAAATATTCGGTGCTGCTTATTCAATTTCGTCGGTCTCTAATTGGGTGTAAATTACCCGTTTTTTTCGGTACGGGCCTCGGGGTTATGCTCCCGAACCGGCCGCATTACCAGGGTAATGAGACCCGATCTTGAAGTGTACTCGGCCTGACCATGTATCGCATAATGATGGCTGATCCGATCCACAGAATATTATGACATGTACCTATACTACATTTATCGAATACATTTTTTTTCCGCGTGTTTTTCTATCTTCATTAGAGATTTTAGTGCTGACAATGTTGGTAAACATTCTGACAACATTGTTAACTTGTATATAGACTCGTATATAGATCAGAGAGTTCATAAATTTGATCCATTCTTTGCTGTTAAAAAACCAGGGAAGCATCCAGATTATTCAACATTTATCGAATACAATTTTTGTTTTCCTTATGTTTTTCTATCCTCAGTAGATATATCTCGAGGCCCCACAGTAGATCCAAATAAGAAATTAGGACTCACAGAGCCTCAAGATGATCCCGCAGAAGCTATTCTTTATGTAATATTAAAAAAGGTCTATATGGGTTGGTGGTAGGAAGGTTTGGTTTACAGTTACAAAAGTATTGACACTCGTAAAACCACGAAAATGCTTTTACAGTACAGAGATGCAAAATAACATTAATTAAGAATGCAGATAATTACATTCGTCTTTAAGAGCATTGCTGGTTGTTCTGTGCAAAAAGGAGTCTTTGGTTCTGGTCTTGAAGCCAAGTCCCATGGACGACGCATGCGTATAGCGATAACCGCCGTGATGGACTACGATTCATTTATTTATTAATTTACAGGAGAGAATGCAAACAGGTGTACAAACACCCAAAACAATGTGAAATAAATGGCGTAAAATTGTCAAATCGTTTCTAGAGCTATCTCGTGATGATTATGTAAAGATTTTCAGTGAATTAATGTGATAATAACCGTTGTGTCGAGTTTATGAATTTCCAACAGGATATAGTTTAGATAGAAACATCGCCACAGATGATTAATTGCTAAGTATCATTTTATTTTTCATTGATTTCAATTTGATACGTAGTTTAAGTGTATCGACATTCATCATATACACTGCGCAAAAAAATTAACGCGCATTCTGAAAATCTCAATTTTAATGAAAGTTAACCCTACATTGACTTTATAACTTATTTTTTATGTTCTCTCGGGAAGGTTTTGAACATTAAATGGAAGAAAAATTCAGGATTTCACCGAATCTTATGTGAAAGAAGAGAAATGAACAATCTTCAAAATCTTGAAATGCTGATAAGTGCTTTAATACTTGGTATTTCCACCCCTTGCGTTAATTACAGCTCGGCAACGACGGTTCATACTCAAAAAGAGTGATCTCAAAATGTTCTGATCGAATCCTTCCCAGATTTCTCCGAGTTGGATTCCTAAGTCATTAAGAGTAGCTGGATGATTTTCTGAACTTCTCAGCCTTCTATTGAGGTGGTCCCAAACCTGCTCCATCGAATTGAGATCTGGACTTCTTGCTGGCCATTTCATTCGAGAGACTTCAACCTCTTCAAGGTACTCCTGAACGATGCGCGTACGATGGGGTCTGGCATTATCGTCCATAAAAATGAAATTTTCACCAATGTTTGGGGCAAATGGCACTACATGCTCTTCAAGAATGTTCCTTATATACTTATCAGCATTCATAGCTCCATTTTCAACGACCACTAGGTCTCTGTGAGCAGTCAAAGATATTGCACCCCATACCATAATCGATCCTCCTAAGAAAACAGTAGTATTCAGGAAATTGCACTGAGCATATGTTTCATGTGGACATCTGAATACAAGGGAATGTTGATCGCAATGGTGGAGGCAGAATCTAGACTCATCTGTGAAGGGAACTCTTTCCCAATCGGCCTCTTCCCAATGGATATGCTCTCTCGCAAAATCCAAACGCGCCCTTCGATGGGCTGGGGTAAGAGCTGGGCCTCTTGCCGCGACACGAGGCCTTAAATCATATTCTCTGACGCGATTTCTTATTGTCTGAGTGCTAATTTGCACCTCATGAGTTTGCTCAGGCTGATTTTTAAGGAGGCGAGCGGTTGCAAACCGTTGTCTCGACGAAGAAACTCTCAAGTAACGTTCTTGAATGGCAGTTGTTATCCGTGGTCTGCCCTGTCCTGGTCTTCGGACATTCATACCTGTCTCCCTGAATCGCTGCAACATTCTGGGCACACTTGTATGGGAAACTCCAATCCTTTCTGCAATTCTTGTGTATGTCCACATTTCTTCTCGCAAAACTACCGCTTTGGCACATTCCTCTTGGGTCAAATTTCGTGTTTCGCGTTGCATAGCGATCGATTGTAGAAAATCAAACGAAAGAAAAACTATTGATGACTAGAATTGATCGAGAACAACTGATTTCAGAAAGGAGCCAATACACTCAAAATCTGATAATATCATCTTTTTTTATTCCTGCTGGGAGAAAACATCGGTATTGAAGAAAAACGTTGAAAGTGGATAACATATGCATGCATAATTCTGATAAAAATAATTATCATCGAGAACACCTTCAGTTGTAGAATAAATTTGAGATTTCCATAATGTGCGTTAATTCTTTTGCGCAGTGTATATCCGAATTTTGTATTTCATTGACATTCATTTTCAATAAATCTTTAATAGAAACTGAACGTATGAAATGTATAATTTCATGCTTCTAAGAATTCAATTTTATCTCCCACATTTGTTGGATTTTATTCATACCTATCTCTACATCAAACCTTTTTCCATTATAGAGATTTCTGACAAAGTTGATAAACATTCTGACAACATTGTTTACTTGTATAGAGATCAGGGAGTTTATAAATTTCGGCCATTGTGTGATCTATGTCGTTTTCCGAGCACCGTTTTATTCACCATTTGTTTAGTTATAGTTTATGTTTACGAACTAATCAATAAATCTGTAATACGAGTACATACTCAATGAAGCGAATAATATTCGCCCCAATATCATTACATCATCATTACACACGAAGATTGACATTCATCTACTGAGAGTTCATGAGAACATGGGAATTGCTGAACAACATCGTGAGATAAGTATCAATGAGAAAATAACTGAACACGCTCCTTAAGTTTCTATTGAACAGGAGCTTAATTGACATACGTATTTGAACACTGCAGATAACAGCCACATCCCCTTTTTGTCACGCCATATAACTTTCATGAAATGGCTACCTTTTCCTTTCTACTACTGTACGGCGTATCCGCTGTGAAATTATTTCTCGTACTCGAACAATCATTGAAATATCTCAGATGCAATATCCAAATCAGGTTGATTCTTAACTTCTAGAATATATGGATCCTCATATCCAGCTTCCTGTTTAACATCTTCTCCTCGTTAAGAGTTTCTTCCGTGGATCAGTAAGAGATGGGTGAAGCTTGACTTGCCTGAAAAAGTTTCCTAGTTTTCGGGCTGAGTACTAACCTGTAGCCACTTGGAAGTATGCAGTTGGCTTCCACACTTCATGCGGATTCTGATCCAGTTATTGCGGCCAAAATTAAAAAGAAATTAGCAACGAATCCGTCTGTATGAAAGATGTAAAAAGTCATCATGTTTCGAATCAGACGATTCTGCGATTATCCGCTACCATTATGTGGCATCAACGTGATTTTTTCATCCGACATTTGTTCGAGGAATCATGCAATTCAATTGAGGAGCTGAGAACATCATTCTTTTCTTGTTTCATCAACAATTCGTGGAAATTCTTCTCACAGCGAAGATGATGGATTGGACAACAAAGGATCTGAATTGTTTCGACATCAATATTTGATAATTTGTCTTCACAAAGTAAGAGTGTAATTATGGTGATTTCCTCTCTTTGTCACATTGAATGTTTCTCGGAATAGAGGTATCGAAGACATAAATACAGATTTCTGGAATATTTTCAGGGAAGTTCTGGGAATTCAAACTGAATGTAACTCGATGGTCCGATGCCATATTTCTTTATGCGCAGTCTCTGTCTGAAATTACCTGTTGAGGCAAGTCTTTAATTGACACTGACTGTAACATAACCTACCATTTTGTTCTGGTCAGTTTGGTTTTGTTTAAATATTTTCTACGAACGAAAAGTAATGAAAAAATATTTGTGTTATTCTCATGAATCCAGTGGATTAAGTCAATCATTCACAAGGCTATTGCTATTGCTACACACATTATCTTTTAATTACCTGCATAGACAACGCGTATCGAATACATAACTATGCAAAAAACTATTAAAGGCGATATATATTCAGTTGTAGCAACCTCAGAATATAGAAAAATCATATATTGTCTTCCACTGTAAAAACCAGGTAATTGCCAATTCCTACGAGAATATCTCACGATCTACAAACTTACATATCATAATAACAGGTAGCTGCAAACCATGAATAATTATATTTTTCCATCCCGGTGCCGGTTGTTAGTTGGAATTGTAGGTTGAAAAATTGCACGAGGTTGTAAGGTTGTGCCGAGAAATAACCAATAACGAAAGTAGCAATTATTTTAAAACTGGGGCGTATTTTATTGGAGAACAGATTGACATTTTATGCCTCGTGCAATCATGCAGGGTAAGGCATTGGAACTTTTTGTCCGCTCTTGTTCATTCTGTATTTATGGTGAGGAATCACTAATGATCCGTTTGGGAACTATACAGGGTCTTTCACGAGGAACCTCACCCATATTTATACGGGAAACTACTGAACGTATTTTCATGAAATTCAGCACTTATAAGTATTTCACGATGCTGATGAAATCTAAAATATTTTCAAGGCATGAGCACCTCCGGTTTTTCCGGAAATGACGTCAACTTCCGTTTTTCAAATTAGAACACCATTTTTTTATTGCAGAAATAGATTCCTTAGAAAATTTCAAGTTATTTTGACGTAACATTTTTCAGTTTTGGTTGAAAAATTCTCTCTGAGCGGGAAAATTCGAAAAAAAAATCGAAAATAGAGCTCCGCTGAAACAAGAATCATTTCGAGGTTTTTGGATGGAAAATTTTCATTTTTGGGATTTTTCAAGATGTAAGATTGATGTATCCACTTTAAAAATCGAAATCGCGATTCATGATACAGGGGGTGAAAAAATCGCTTTCAAAGTTAGGGATGACAAAATCGTGAAAAATCAATTTTTTTCAAATTAGAACCCTATTTTTTTATGGCAGATATTGAATCTACGTTAAAAAATAATGTGAGTGTATGCATCACACCCTTGCCCTAAAGTGGATATTTTCGGAGTTATTCACAAAAAACTGTTTTTCGTCTTGAATTTTCAGCTATTTCTTTTCCCTTCACGCCAAAAAGATGAAATTTTCAGGAACTGTTACTTAAACCATGTTTTAGATTTTACTACCCTAATATGCAAGAGAAAAAAGTTACAGGTTGTTCCTAAATAGATGGCGAATTTGGATTCGAATTTGTATCGGAAACCTCTTTATTTCAACTAATCGGCCATCGGTTTTCTCTCCAGTGATGAATAAATAATTCCTTATGAACCATATGCAAAAACTTACCATGTTTTACATTTTTTTTATGATAGATATCATTAATTACATCTGCCAAATTCCTCTTTATTCAGTAGCATTTTGTGTTTACTATTAATTTGGTGATAATTCGTATTAAGTTATAAAATCGATCACTATGCCTAATTTTACCAATGAAGATTATTTAAATCTCATTCTACTCCATGGAGAATGTAATAAAGTAGATAGAACGATTCGACTGTTCATTGAGATGTTTCCTGACCGACCCAGACCAACGAGAGATACCATTAACAGAACCATGACAAACTTGAGAAATGTCGGATCTTTCGTTAAGAAAACTATACACAGAGAAAAAAGTGTAGTAGAAGATGAGAACAACGAAATTACAGTTCTTGCATATTTTCGTGTGAATCCTCAAAATTCTCTCAAAGATGCCGAGATTTATCTGGGATTATCTCAATCGAGTGTTTGAAGAATATCAAAAAAACATAAAATGCACCCATATAAATTCAATAGGGTACAGCATTTGAAGGAAACTGATTTCGTCAGGAGAACAGAGTTTTGCGAAGCTATGATGATTCGATTTCAAGAGAATGAAAACTTTCTGGACTGTATAATTTGGACAGATGAATCTAAATTCACAAAGAATGGTTCTTTCAATAGGCATAACAGTCATTATTGGGATGAAGAGAACAACCACCACTTCAGACAATAGAACTTTCAAGAGACCTGGAGTTTCAATGTTTTTTGCGCCATCAAAAATAATGCAATTCTCGATGTTCACATTTATGATGGGACTTTAACTGTTAAGATAGAACACCACACATGTTTGCATTATTTAAAGAAAGTTCTCCCTTAGGAGATAGATATTCTGACATATTGACTCAAATAATTGAGCCGCTAGTACAGAACCATAATGACTTATGGTATCAACAAGATGGCGCGCCTCCACACAATTCACTCAATGTGTCAAATATCCTCTACAGGCTATTTGAAGATCGATGGTTGGCGAACAATGGTCCACATCTTTGGCCACCACGTTCTCCCGATTTAACTCCTTTAGACTATTATGTTTGGGGTAGGAAAAAAAATATTGTCTACTCAACTCCCCTGACTGATAAAAAGGACTGCATAGAACGAGTCAGAAATGCGTTCAGGTTTGTTTAGATTTTTAGATTCATAGTTTTGAAACTCAATTTGGTTTTTAAACACTTTTGCAGATCTCTTCCTCCCGATGAAATAAGAAGAGCAACGCACGAAGCATTCCTGAGACGTATAAATAAATGTCTAGAAATTAACGGTCAAAACTTTGAGCATCTTCTCTAGTTATAACTGCGAGAGTTTGCCATGGTTCTTCTAATAGTAACTTGAAGTCGGTTTCAAGAAGGGGTGAAAAATCTACAGCATGGTTCAAATAACAGTTCCTGAAAATTTCTTCTTTTTGGCGTGAAGGGAAAAGAAATAGCTGAAAATTCAAGATGAAAAACAGTTTTTTGTGAATAACTCAGAAAATATCCATTTTAGGGCAAGGGTGTGATGCATACACTCACATTATTTTTTAACGTAGATTCAATCTCTGCCATAAAAAAATGGGGTTCTGATTTGAAAAAATTGATTTTTCACGATTTTGTCATCCCTAACTTTGAAAGCAATTTTTTCACCCCCTGTATCATGAATCGCGATTTCGATTTTTAAAGTGGATACATCAATCTTCCATCTTGAAAAATCCCAAAAATGAAAATTTTCCATCCGAAAAACTCGAAGTTATTCTTGTTTCAGCGGAGCTCTATTTTCGATTTTTTTTTCGAATTTTCCCGCTCAGAGAGAATTTTACAACCAAAACTGAAAAATGTTACATCAAAATAACTTGAAATTTTCTAAGGAATCTATTTCTGCAATAAAAAAATGGTGTTCTAATTTGAAAAACGGAAGTTGACGTCATTTCCGGAAAAACCGGAGGTGCTCATGCCTTGAAAATATTTTAGATTTCATCAGCATCGTGAAATACTTATAAGTGCTGAATTTCATGAAAATAGGTTCAGTAGTTTCCCGTATAAATATGGGTGAGGTTCCTCGTGAAAGACCCTGTATAGGTTAATTTCTCCCCAAAGAGTGTGAATTTTCACACCATCAGGCATAGTTGAAAATACAGGCTGAGTCTTTGACTTGGTAGCTTCTTGAGACCAAAAAGAACCTTTTTCCATTTACCATTCGAAAAAAAATGGTCAAAATACGTACCTGATACGATTCTCTGCAAAGACCTCAAAGTTAATATTACTCGATTGAAATTGAGCTGATACATTCAGGTAATACTCAATCACTAACCTTGTCTGGATAAGAATGTGGAAAACACGATATTTCTTAAAGAAACCCCTTTTTTGTCATTTCTTATTGAAAAGCCATATTTATCTCTCCAAAATAAGATCCTTCTTCGATCTATGAATCGATCCATTTCAAACCTTATATTTTTTTCTGTGTCTCAAACGTCAGTCCCATAAAGGAAATCATTTCTAGAGCTATGTTGTTATTAAAGAGCAAAGTGACTATTTTGGATAGTTTTATTGGATCTTGTGATGATTATGTGAAAAATTTCAGTGAATTGATGTGATATTGACCGTGTAGTGTCGAGTTTATAAAATTCCAAAAGGCTTATTGTTTAGATAGAAACATTGCTGCAGATTATTTTGTGCTTAGTATCGTTTCATTTTTCATTAATTTCAATTGAATACGTGGTTTGTATCGACATTCGTCATTCATATATATGTATTTTATTGACATTCATCTAATTTTGATCGGATTTTGAGAAGTTTAGAGGCTATGAGAAAAAAGAATCAGTACTAAGGTGTGTTTACAATTCCTATTCAGGAACAACCTGCGTTATGCTCCTTTCATTTACATCGCCAACTTTGTATCGAATGAATTAACTGAAGTCCCCATGAAATCGGTCTCAATTACCATGTTTTCATCTCTCAAACACTCGTCGCCATTGTCCGAGCCGTGATTCTTTCGTCCCCTTTCGCAGGACTTGCGTGCACATAATTCATACCGACCATGGCAGAAAACTATGTTGGTCAGAAATGGCCAGGACCACCGCTGAGTCTGCTATCGACACTTTCCGTACCGGAGTTAACGACTTCATCTGACACGAATCCAACAAGATGTTCCCGAGAAATATTAACAACCTCCCCATGAATAATGGAAACACGGTACCATTGTACTGAGTCCATGGATGTTCACTATCGGGTTTACATTTTCTCCTCACCCTCTTAAAAGGTTGTGAACAAGGCTGAAGATGAAGAAGGAACCCGTTTCCATGAGGACTATGAAGATTCACATACCCGCTGATGGATGATTTACACATTGTTAAGTTTACCTTGCTTTTGTTCTACACAAGTGTTAAGTGTTAGGTGCAACTGCTAAGTGCAAGTGTTAAGTGCAAGTGCTAGGTGCAAGTGTTAAGTGTAAGTGTTAAGTGCGAGTGCTAAGTGCTTGTACTAAGTGAAATTGTTAAGTACAAGTGTTGAGTGCAAGTGCTAAGTTCAACGGTTAAGTGCAAGTGCGTGTGCTGAGTGCTATGCTCGAGTGCTAAGTGCGAGTTCTGAATGAAACATCATACACGAATATTTCGAATTGGACGAAATTCTTTTCGCTTGAAGAGAAGGAGAAACTCGATTTCAATCCAAGAATATCGGTGGGAACTGAAAAACAATCACTGATCATAAATTGCGAGCACAAATCGCCGGTGGATTATGCGTCAAGTCGAAGATTGCAAGGTACATCATTACAACGGGAAGCGTTCATGAATACCGATTTTCGATCCCAGTAATCTAAGAAGCAAACAAGTGAATGTGTGGTTATTTCCAACCTGTATTTATTGGTTTATGTATGACACGATGTAATCACACGATGATCTATGGGACGAGAGTTGTACACCGGAGTATTCGACACTCAACCATTTCGAGAATATCGTTTTCCAATTATTCCGTTAAGCGACACAAATTATTTTTATTGAATTGTTCCACAGAAAGGATCGAAATTTCTTCAGAGAAAATAGTTTTCCTAACAAGTGCGGAAAGTGATATTTTCCCGCACGAAACTGCCGTTACCCGAACGACGCGAAGCGGAGTTCGGGTAAGCAGTTGAGTGCGGGAAAAACACTTTCCGCACGAGTTAGGAACAATATTTTTTCTTCAAGCGCTTATACGAGATCGATTTCAACACACAGATCAAATGTGAATTGATCATTCTAAATACACATGAATGACAAAAGTCTCTGACAAGTCGTTACCATTGTACTCTCATCGTTGACCGTCGGTCCATAGAGACTACAAGCCTATGAAATAAATTTAAACTGTAATAATATTCATAAATTCTTTATTAATTGAAAAGAAAACTAGACTAACAGCACATAAAAATGAATTTTGATAAGGAATCTATGTACATTCTGTTTCTTCCCATTATTATCAATATATTCATTAGAAATATTCAGTTATTAGTTATATTTATTGTAAACGTGCAGTTGGTCGCGTTATGCAAATTTATAGCAGAAGCCATCATATTGGTCGAAGTCAGCTGCTCCTTGGAAGGTAATGATTCTGTATTACAGTTTGAAGGGGAAGAAGCAAAACGTTGAATATTTGCCATCATATTGTTCGAAGGCTCTTTGGAAGGTAATGATTCTGTATTACAGTTTGAAGAGGAAGAACCATTCAAATTAAGAATTTTAGTGGACATTTTTTTTTTCTGGTTAATAGATTCTTCCAAGTATTCCTCAGCAACAGCAGTTGACTTCCATCCTCCTAAACGTTTAATATTTGTGATACCTTCTCCACAATTGGCTAGGAAAGTAGCCGAGGAGCGCCTAAAACTGTGTCCTGTGTATAATTCCGGATTTTGTAGGCGTAAGTAAGCTGCAATTTCGGACGGTATTTTTCCTATTGTATTGATTCCGACAGGTTGAATCTTACATTTTCCCCGATTATACTTTATGAAAATTCGGCGATGAGGTATTTCCTTTGGACGTAAATTCATATATTTTCTGTATATGTTCAGAAAATATCCATTATTGGTGTCTTGGGATATAACAAACGATCTTGGTGAATGATTTTTGGAGTCCTTAATATTGACGATGATCAAGTCTCCTTTATCATCTATATCGTCGATGGTGAGTTCTGTAAGTTCCTCTCGTCTGCAGGCACCAGCTAATCCAAAAATTGTTACCAACTTCATCATCAAGTAAATTTCATCAGATGCCTCACTCATGAATTTTGTTATTTCCTCTTCATTAAAAGTTTTGGCCTTTTTTGGACGAAATCCTATATTCTGTCGTTTAATGAAGGCAGTTAATTTATGGAATTTTCTAATATCCAAATCCTGTTTCAGTTTACAAACACTCTTTATCATTGAATATCGGGACCATAATGTGTTTGGTCTCCAAATTTTGGACATTTCCAAAAAATACGCCGAAAACACTTCCTCCTTCCTCGGTTGAACCTTTTTGGAATTACACCAATCAATGAATTCTGAATATTGCTTCTCATATTTTATCTTCGACTTGGCCGGTAACAAATTTAAACTCGCTTCATAAGAAGCTGCTGATATTTCTTCGGGCAGGCCATCATCAGATCCCGAAGTATCCATTTTACCGGAGCGTACTGATTGAATTCGAGTTGATATTATTTATATTTAAACACAATTTCATAATATAATGACCAAAGATTATAGAGTTCTCTATAATCTTTGATGATGACAATGTATTAATTCTTATTCACATGCCGTTTCCATAGTAACGTCGTCGGTGGCATAGAGATATATCATTATTCAGTTTATTCTTTTGAAAAAGCGTGCGAGAAAAGCCCTTGCTAATCCATTACCACACGCATTTGCGTGCGGTAATGGAATAGCAGGGATTTTTCCCACACTGTTTGGCAATGTGACTCTTTACGAATTGAAATACGTGCGGGAAAGAGAATGAAAGTGCACGCTTGTAGAAAAAATATTTTTCGAATCCATATTAATTAAATTTTTTACGATAGTCTATTAGTTTCCCAAGAAAAAGAATATTTTCGTAAAACTGCAGTACTCTTTTTCCTTGCAGTACCCTTTTACGTGAAAGATCGCAAGTGACAAATGATTATGGAGTTATTGCTAATGTATTGAAATATTCAAATTCGATGCCTACAGGAAATATTAAATGTTTTATTCCTTTTACTTCAGCTCTAATGTGATAATTCAACGAGATTGTTATGTTGTCGATTTATTATCATTGCCCAATATCTAATGAAAGTTTCCGTTTATTGATACCTGCAGCAATAATTATAAATTCGTTCAAGTTGTTATTCTTTTTCGATCAAACAATCATTTAACGAATAGTTAATTCGTTCCATTATGTCACATGATTTTGTAATAGGTTAATCTTGTTATTTGTGTTATCATAAACAAAATGGTCGAGGACTTTAATATGCTAATTTTTCGGTGAAATATTTGATTGCATTATTATTGGAATATTCAAAATGTTAACTATCGAATAGTTCGGAATATTTTGATTACCAACACATTTCTTGCACCCACTATACGCAGTATGAGTAACTACATCAAAAGTTAGGACTTCAAGATGCAAGATGTGTCCCAGTCGATAGAGGTATTGGTATTCTTCGTTGAAAAATGTCTATCCTGTCTTCTTCAGTTTTGATATCTTATTTGTTTCTGTAGTATGAGCCTATGAGAAGGGAATTATAGAATAATGCTTTCAGAATTCTGTAGAGAAGAAGTTTTAGAAACTGCTGCACACTCACTGGCGGATCCAGACAGTTTTTCAGGGGGGAGGTCATGAATTCTTTCAGGGGGGGGGGCGGTCATCAATAAATGAAAAATTTTCACCAACGATATAGGACTACAAATAAAGGTATTATTGTCAATTTCGTGGTCCAAGGGGGGACCATGGCGCCCATGGCCCCCCTTGTATCCGCCAGTGAGCACACTGTAAGTCTGTTGAAGTGCATTCCTCGGAAATATTCATTGTAAGTGTGAAATTTCTAGCGCTCCTTCTCCTTGAGGAATGTATGCTGTTCTGCCTGTTCCCACATTGGCCATCTCATCAAGACATAAACGTTCAGATGATAAAAAGGTATGAGAGAAGTAACATGCGAGGATTTCAATTCCCAGATCGTTCTTTCTCATAAGTAAACAACCAATAAACTTGTACAAATCCGACCATATACATTTTCTGCCATAAACAGATATTCATTAAAATACTCATTTAATGCATCTAGCTAAGTTGGATGTGTAAAAAGTTGGGTAGTAAAGCTTCACTCTCTAGTTTGCCTCGCATTAGATATGTAATAAATGAAATAGTGTTATGTAACGACCGCCTCGATGAAATTTTATTCTTGTCCTGAAATAACACTGCGAAATCTTCAAATGAACCATACGATTTCTCGAGCATCACATCACAGCTTCAATTGCCTGTGTACATCTCACGACATTCGTTCTTGTCATAAACATGCAAGAAATGTGGATATGGAACACACCACACATTATTGCATGGGGAAAAAACGTCTCTTTCTGGAACTCAAGTCGATCGTTCAAAGAAAACCTCACCTTCTACTTCTTAATCGTCACCTGATATCCAAGTTCAGCCAATTTTATCGACAGCCTCCTTTCTGATGGAAACATCGAATAACAGCCCATCCTCTGCTTCTAACTCCAACTTTTGGAGGTCTCGGAATGTGAATTCGAAGCAATGTTACCCGCCCTAACGCCAACAAGTGCCGAAACCAGATCGTTCATCAAACATAATTGGCGTTCAACCTTCAGTAATTTGGATCAATTAACTTAACCTATCCTTGAGATACCCAGCGTTGATTTGTAAGTTCTTCCTCCTCATCATTCCGGAACAAGTCTAATAACTTTTGTTGTTTCGTTAATTTTTTCCATTTCTGCATCACAATTCGTCTTCAATATTTCCTTGTTTTTTTCTCAGAATGTATTTTTCCGCAATTTTCTTTGGATTTTTACTATTTCTTTTTTGGGAGAAGCAGTGGTAAATTGATACTCTGGAAATAGCCATTTTTCATTATTCTAGAACATATTAAATCTGAAGCCTTCTTGGCCATACCTCTACAGCTGTCGATTCGAGTAAATTCATACCTATGTTATATGAGTACCGAGGAGACTTTTATGCAGCCTTCTCATACTATAAAACGAACCTTTCGAACATGAACAATATTGGTTACAACGAAACACTTATACTTCTATGATATGCCACCAACAACACAATTTCTGCCATGTCATATTTTTTCCAGCATCTCGAAAATATCGATTACACCTCGGCCTTCACCTTCAGTTCTTCCTCGAATCGATCACCCTGTCTATCGGCGGGACCGCCGACCGAGCGAAGAAAAAGAATTGAAATATCGCACCCAGCACCGGGCAGCGCAATGAAATATCGACGCTTGCTGGGACGCGGCGAAATCCGCGAATGCAAATGGCGGCGCACAAATCATAACCGTAGTACGTATATGCTCCACTGGCCCCGACATTAATTTATGTGACAGAAACAATGTAATGATAAACATATATCGCGAGGTACGGTGGGCATCTTGTGTCCGACAAGTGTAAATTGCAAGCGGCCAGCCGTTACTTACAGGGGTGACGTGGATAGCTCGGTGCGTCGATGGCTGCTCAAGACCTGGCCGGTTTATGGTAATTGGTTAGCCCACATGAGATATGGCTCGGGGAAGAATGGACGCGAAAATGTGGCTCTATGACCATTTGTATGCAGCGACAGATGGCGCTGCCACCGGTAGGCTGACGGATGGCGTTGTCGATGTGGATGTACCATCTCTGGGAGGAGGAATGGAGCATGGTACTCGATGTAATTTGTTAGGTGCTGAACTTCCTGTTTTATCAGGTTTGCTCACGATGGAGCTGTACCATATTGATTTGTGGTTCATTGTTCCACTCTTCTTCAAAAGACAGATTATGTTGTGAAAATCAGGCACATCTTCAGTTATAGAAGGTTATGGTTGAATAACAGCCTACATTAACAGACCATTAAACTGAAAAGCGGAAAATTTTTCTGAAAGATGTTTTCAACTAAGCTTTCATGGGAATCATGAAGACTGTCTTACTGCCATTTCAGAAAGCAGGCATGGTCTTCAGAACTCCAACAGTTGAATAGGATGAAGATCTGATTCAGCTGCCATCTTGAACATGATCTTTAACAGTTTCTGTTCTTCAAAACGATGTCACATTTTTTTAGTTGTGTATGTATCATCATGTTGAGAGAGAAGTATCTTGCTTAATCTCGATGAACAAGGATCAAAGTTAGCGGAAAAGGGGGTAATGGTGGTCAGTTGAGCTCTTTTTGGAATAAAACTCAAATTGGAAATCTCAGCTCCATTAGGATCACAATTCTGCATTAAAGGACTATCAATTGAGATCAGAGTAATAAGCTTAGGAGTTTCGACTTATTAGTAATAACAATAACAGTTTGAAAAAAGACAGTTTTTGACCACTATTGCACTCACGTGAGGTCAATGGCAGTCACGATGTTGACAATGATGATCAAATATTTCTAACATGCGGAATCCAAGCCAGAGCCATCAAAGTGAGTCCAAAGCCCACATGAAGTGCATTGGCACCATCATACTTCGTTGTTTCGGCCAAATTCCCTGCTTATAAGACAAATATTTTCTGACTTATCTTCATCAAAAGTATCATCATCGACGCAGTGGTCGTCAATGTCTACGTCAGTCAATGAAGAGTCATTTTCTTCCTTTCAGCCTTTCAAAGTCTTTCCTTCAATTATTTAGTTGTTTTATCCTTTCCCTTGCATTTTCCTTTCCGTTCAATTTCTTGACCACAATCACCTGTAATAGAATTAATAGAGTAAATTTTGAATAGAAAAAGAATATCATATTTTGATTCAAATTAAACATTATTATAAATTCATGATGAACAGTTTCAACCAACATTCAACGATTCACGTAAAAAAAATTTCCTAACTTACCTTGATAACTTAGAACTACGTTGAATAAGATCGAGAGCGAAAACGAAAGACACTCGTCATATATGAATGCGTCGTGTTGAATGGCCGAGGGTGTTTGGGGACTCGCAGGTGGTGAAGAATGTGAGGTTACAACACTTCGTACGCATAGGCAACTATTTCAGCTGTGAGCATGACCATCATTGCCTGCTGAACACGATTGCCCCATCTTACCCTACTCAGTCAGTAATTTACGAATTACATTGGAAAACCAATAATTATTTCTTGAACAAAATAGGAAACGATAGCAAATCCATCATAGCTTACAAGGTATCGCAGGAAGTAAACATAATTATGAAACGTAAACAACTTCATATTTACTCACGTAATCCAAACATCCACCGGAATTCCAAATGAACAAAAACGCTTTAATAACATCCCAAGTACCACCCAGAATTTATTGAATTTAATCATCTCCTAGGTACATCTCCATCAAGTTCCTAACGTTTTTAAGTCGGAAAGAACGTACGTGGAGAAAAACTTCATAGGAGTAGAGAGCAATTCCTCTAACTTAATTAATACCAGAATTACGTCACGCCTCCTCTCCGATAAGGGCATCCATAGACTACGATGGAACATGGAGGTTTTCATGCAGATCAATCCTGGTCCAAATTATGGGTTCTCGCAATGATCAGTACAGGACTGTCTCAACTACTGGCCTCGTTTGAATTGAGACAATTCATTGTCCCATCAAGTGTTCCCGAGCCATTCCAATTAAAAAGCATTGCTTACTGGAGTTCCTCAGCTACTGACCTCATGCAGAAACACGAGATCAGTAGCAGAGACAGTGCAGTAAGCGATGCTATTTCATTGGAGTGGCTTGAGATCAGTTGATGAGACAATGGATAGTCCATTTACACGAGATCAGTAGCCGAGAGGTCCACTCAGTGCTGATTCAATGTCTTGGGGATAAGCCATTTCAAAGGCTCTTTTTCCACGAGGCCACTAATGAACTGGCTTACAGGACTTACTGGCTTACTGGTGTCGTTAAAATAGAGAATATCCCTTGTTTCATCAACTGTTCTCAAGTCATTCCTAGGAAAAAGCACTGCTTTCTGCTACTGACCACTTATACGTGTACGAGACAGTCCTTTCAGCAGTGCTATTTCATTGGAATGGCTTGGAATCAGTTTATGTAACAATGCATAAGACAAAACAAATCATTTACACGAGATCAGAAGCCAAGAGGTCCACTCAGCATTGATGATTCCTTGAAATGGCTTGGGAACAGTTGATGAGACAAAAGATTGCCTCTGCTACCATGTAGATCTCTACCCAACTTATTCATTGTAACCCAAGGAGGTCGTCAAGGGTGTTGATAAAACCGACAACATCCTTAGAAGCCTTAGCCCTTTCCTCGTGGTTATCCAGGACCAGTTTCCTTATATAAATGGTTCTTAGGCCAGCTAGGTTTGGACACTTGCATACCATGTATTCAGCTGTTTCTGATTGTGATCCACAGAGCCTACAAATGTCATCTGCTGACTTTCACATACGGTAGAAATGATATTTGTACCAACAGTCAGCAGATCTACCATCATCCGAAGCTCAGCTCGTGACAGCTTTAGGAGCTTACTGAAATCTTCACGAATTTCTTGGACTGAGTAAGTCGAGGAGTGTTTCTTCAGAGTGTTATTTTGTTGTCCAACTCCCATTGTTGGACCGCTGCCTTATATTGGTCTTTTCCAAGCTCACAAAAAGGCTCAGGTGCAGTAGGTGTAAACCTTGATGCAAGTTTATCGGCTTTTTTATTTACTGCAACACGACAATGCGCAGGCACCCAAAGTAGAGTTTTTTTATTGCCTCTGGCCAGTTGCTCCATAGTGTTACGGCACTCCCAGGTCAGCAGAGATCCCTTGCATTGTGATTCCAGGGCCTGGCGTGGATGTCCGTGGTGATGAAGATAAGTATGCGCCCTTTCGAGGTTCGTTTTAAGACTCTCCTGGGCGCTTACGTAAACAGCCAGTATTTAGGTCTGTAAAATAGAAGGCTCACTTCCTAGGGCTTTAGGGATCCTCAGTTTAGGTCCATTTATCCCAATGCCAGTGCCCCTCTCTGTCTGGCTTTTTGTCGAAGCGATTTACGAAACATGTTGCACTAGGAAAAACTGGATTCTGACTGCACAGGAAAGAACGACATTGAAACAAATGGAAGAGGCCTATGTCCAGTAGTGGAACTTTACAGGCTGAAGAAGAAGAATGAAATACGAGGTCAGTAGCTGAGACAGTCCAGTAAGCAATGCTTTTTCATTGGAATGGCTTGAGATCAGTTGATGAGACAATGGGTCTATATCAAGAGCAATTGACATCTAAGAGAACAAGCAAGTTGAATTGAGAACAAGAGAATCGACCTATCGGTGGACCCTTTACTTGGAAAACAGCTTGTAGATTTACTAGAATCGCGAAGATTTTGATCGTCGGAAAGAAAAACGTCAAGCTCCTTCGTAGTGTGTGGAGCCCTTAGAGTACTGTTGGTGCATTGCTCTCTAACTAGCTCCATCTCATCCCAGATAGCTCAATTAATCAGAGCGCTTAGACAAATTCGATTCGTTAGCACATCCCCGCAATTTGGCGTCGCTCCTACCGGGATTTGAGAACGAGAGGCTCATCAGGAAACGGCTCAATTAAAATTCATCACGGCTGGTTCGGAACTTTTTTCGCCCAGGCCAAGATAAATCATTTTCGTCCATATCTCCTGGGCCGTTAAGGAACGGTTAATGTAAATAAATGCTAGACGAATGGTGGTCGTTAATTGGATAGTTTACGAGGTTGCAATGAGGAATTGTTCTTATCTGAAGATCCGAATCTCATTGGAGATTTTTTCTGTTGGTTTATGAATGTTGATAGGTTCAGTCTGCTTTCCGGTCTGTACCCGGCGTAATGAGATGTTAGATGGAGGGCGTTTGGTTTGATGAGGATTAAGTTAGGATGATTTATGATTTGGAGTACTCGTTTCGGGATATAATATTGCGATTTCCGGAGTAGAGTTGTGAAAAAAATTTTATCGACAATTCAATTTATGAATTCCATAACGATCTCGAATATATTTATGCACAGACAAAACATTTTTCGTGCAATGTTGAGAAATCGCCTTTTTCTGGATCAACAAAATGTTAAAATTGAGGTTGTTTCAAGAGAATCCGAAGACGATTTAATTTTTTCTTCACAGATTCAGGTTTTTCGTGGTTTTCAAATCAATCAATCCAAAATCAATTTGTTCAGCTTTTTGGAGTGTTTTATAATTCCTACTCAAAAGTAACCACCACAATTTTGATTATATGAACAATGTACTTCTTTTGACAATTCTTTTTCGATTTTAAATGAGGTGTTGAATCTAAATCTAATATACATATTATACAAGAAAAGTAGTTATTCCTAATTGTATAAGATTGAATAAGAGGAAAAAATCATCAATTTCAAGGATAATCTGAATGCTGTCCTGAGTTAAATCTCATCGAATATAATTTCTTCTCTGGTCTCTCAACAAGTTACTAACGTTGTCAGAATGTTTATCAATTTTGTCAAGACTAAAATCTCTATGATGAAAAAACCTTTGATGTAGAGATATGTAATAATAAAATTCCACATTCGTGGGACATAAAATTGAATTCTGAGAAGCATGAAATTATACATTTTATAGGCAGTTTTTATTTGAAATTCATTGTTACCGGTCCTTCAGCAAAATATCTATCGAAACAATATGTATAACTCGACACCAGAACGACACTACTATTACATCAATTCACTGGAAGTCATTTACATAATCATCACCTGTTTGCTTTATTCTCTGTGAATAAATAAAGCGTTAACTTCGTTCATGTCGTGTATGGAATCAATGACTAACGTTTTAGGTTGGACTAGTTGGGGACACAAAACAACGGTTTGTCTTGCGTGGCGGCTACATCCACGGCCTTCTGAAGGGAAGAGTAGGCCGTGGCGACTGAAATTAAGAACGTAGCGCTATATTGGCGAGAATCAGAACTACTCGTTTGGCATTTTCAAAGAGCAACGCCTAGACGCCTTTAGCGATTGTGATAGTTCATCCGCTAACGATAGGGGATGTACTGCCAAAGACTATAAAGACTTTTCACTTTCCAATCTGAGCCGAATCCGTCGCTTTGACCTTGGGTTGTCGTGGAATGAAGGGGGAGTTGAACTTTGGTAGTGGGAGAAAAATCCGAGCAAGCGCGAAATCAAAATATTTCCGTTTGAATTTGATTTGCGTTATGTTACAACCTGATAATTTCAATGTTTTTATGTAATTAGATCAACATTGAATACTTCCATACTTTGTGATATGTTATTCATTTTCAGGAAACTTAATTATTAAGTCAATTCGTCAAAAATACGATGAAATTAACGTTTCTATTCATGGAGGTTATCCCCCACCCTGATCTAATTCAATACCGACGATACCCGAAGGATCGGTGATCGTAATTCCTCGGGTTTGCTATCTGCGATCTGATTGAGGGCGTCCTTTACGAAGGAGTCTTCACAAACGATGCGCTGAGCTCTTCGGCAAATTTCGTACGAGTTCAACAGCACGTGCACGAGGGTCTAGGAACTAAATTATGAGAGTGCCGTGTCTTGTTGGTCTGTGGTACTGCTTTCTTGAGTTCGTCTGTACCATTTTTTGAAGATAAAATCGGCAATCTGGCATCGTCTCCTCTAGAGTTCTGTGGGTGAATATCACAGAGGATGGGTAAGGTTAGGTCATTGACCCCGAATCATATGACTTTGGTTAATGGAGTTAGGATAGGTTAGTGAGAAACCAATTTTTATGAGATCGTTTTAGAATATCGAGGAAAATATGAACAAATTATTAGTGTCTATAAACTAGTCTTCATGACAATCGAAGAAGGAACTTATTTTGGAGCTTTTCAATTGCCGAAATGATCGGACAGAACTAAGTGTTTTGTTAGGAAATATCGTGTTTGTAACATTTTTATTCAAATAAGGTTAGTGCTTGAGTATTTTTTAAATGTATCACCCAGAATTTCTAATAATCACATCAATTTAAATCAAAAAATATGAACTTTGAGGTGTTTGCAGAGAATAATATCAGGCACGTATTTAGCCCTTTTTTTTTTCAAATGGCTATATCTATGTCCAGCAGTAGACGCAGAGAGCGGAGTGATGATGATGATGATATCTCTTTAACAGAGCCGAATTTGTAAAAATGGAAAATAAAAAAAAGGTTATGCTTTAGCCTCAAGAATTTACAGTTGAAATATATGTACAAGTCAAAGACTCACCCTGTATATTTTACCAAAAAATATTTTGAATTCAAACAGCTCCTTCTGGGTGTTGCAGTTCCTTTGTAAGTTAGCATAAATATCTGAGTGTAAAAAGCAACTCGTTTTCCAAACAAATTATTCCTCCTATCCCTCCCTGACCTTCAAGTGGATGTACCACTAACAATGTTGTAGAAGATACAAACCAGCAAACAATGTTGTAGAATGTCGCTATCTATATCGCTGATATCTGGGGACAGTCTACCTTGTAATCTAATTTTATGGTTTATATAATTCCGCAACAACTGGACGGCATATACATCGCGTCGAAGATAGATCGTGTTCCCTGCGAAAACATCCTTACGACCGGTATAAAACCTTCCAGTCACCACCTACCAATGAACCAGAGAGCAATACGACTGGCGTGATATGTAAATCATAGATGGCGTGATAGTTTTCTTACGTCGTAAATAACGCGCATAAATTGGCGGTGATTAGACAGAAATGATGGGGAAGGTACGCGACATATATTGCGAAAATTCATACCTATAAATCCGAGTGATTTGCGCGTTTTGCCCTGGGTTAATTCGCCCAGTTACATATGTGGTTCGTTATATTGTCTCCGGGAGGTGACTCTTTCGTTTGACAGGTAATTATGGGTCCCTGGATAATTAGTCATTTTCAGGTCTAGGACTCGAAGGTGGTTATGAATGTGAAAGGCTAAAAAAACACCCGGTAGAGATCCGGTTGACAAAAAGCTTAGCAAACTCTGTTGACTTTAAGGTGGGCGTTCAATGTAGTGTGTTTTTATTTCAAGTTGCATTTGAAAATGGTTTCACTTTGAGATCTTAAATTTTGTGGGTGAATTCAGAAAGAATTGGAGTTATTAATGTAATAATCGAAATCGATTTCATTTCGAGTGTTCTTTTTTTTTTCTTTCAAAAATAGAAGAACATTAGCCAACTCCTGCTTCTATTTTAAAGACCCATGAAAATACACTGCGCAAAAAATTAACGCACATTATGGAAATCTCAAATTCATTCTACAACTGAAGGTGTTCTCAATGATAATTATTTTTATCAGAATTATGCATGCATATGTTATCCACTTTCAACGTTCTTCTTCAATACAGATGTTTTCTCCCAGCAGGAATAAAAAAAGATGATATTATCAGATTTTGAATGTATTGGCTACATTCTAAAATCAGTTGTTCTCGATCAATTCATAGTCATCAATAGTTTTTCTTTCGTCTGATTTTCTACACTCGATCGCTATGCAACGCGAAACACGCAATTTGACCCAAGAGGAATGTGCCCAAGCGGTAGTTTTGCGAGAAGAAGGGTGGACATACACAAGAATTGCAGAAAGGTTTGGAGTTTCCCATACAAGTGAGTCCAGAATGTTTCAGCGATTCAGGGAGACAGGTATGAATGTCCGAAGACCAGGACAGGGTAGACCACGGGTAACAACTGCCATTCAAGAACGTTACTCGAGAGTTTCTTCGTTGAGACAACGGTTTGCAACCGCTCGCCTCCTTCAAAATCAGCTTGAGCAAACTCATGAGGTGCAAATTAGCACTCAGACAATAAGAAATCGCCTCAGAGAATATGATTTAAGGCCTCGTGTCGCGGCAAGAGGCCCAGCTCTTACCCCAGCCCAACGAAGGGCGCGTTTGGATTTTGCGAGAGAGCATATCCATTGGGTAGAGGCCGATTGGGAAAGAGTTCTCTTCACAGATTATGAGGTGGAACATTTTTGACTGCTCGCACAGACCTAGTGGTCGTTGATAATGGAGCTATGAATGCCGATAAGTATATAAGGAATATTCTTAAAGAGCATGTAGTGCCATTTGCCCCATACATTGGTGAAAATTTCATTTTTATGGACGATAAGGCCAGACCCCATCGTGCGCGCATCAATCAGGAGTACCTTGAAGAGGTTGAAGTCTCTCGAATGGAATGGCCAGCAAGAAGTCCAGATCTCAATCCGATTGAGCAGGTTTGGGACAACCTCAATAGAAGGCTGAGAAGTTCAGAAAAGTATCCAGCTACTCTTAATGACTTAGGAATCCAACTCGGAGAAATCTGGGAAGGATTAGATCAGAACATTTTAATATCACTCATTTTGAGTATGAACCGTCGTTGCCGAGCTGTAATCAACGCAAGGGGTGGAAATACCAAGTATTAAATCACTTATCAGTATTTTGATAATTGTTCATTTCTCTTCTTTCAAATATAGGCAGAAGAAGCCAAATGAACAGAAACACGAAATTGAGGATCATAAAAGCAGTCGCCAGACCGCTGCTAACATATGTATCAACAGCATGGGGATATGCAGCGAGAACCCATATAAAGAGGATACAAAGTACAAAAAACAAATTTCTGAGATGAGCATTAGACGCCCCTGGTTTGTTAGGAATGAACACATCCGAAAAGACATAAAATGGGAGTCCATTACGACATTCATCAATCGAAAAGCTGCAAAAGCCCATGAAAGAGCTATTGAACATCCAAATGACGACCTAAGAAGGTTATTTGACTATGACCCCGCCGAAGATGAAAAAACAGCCAGAATTTACCGCAAAAGACCTAGCGACCAATTGCGAAAATGAAGATATAGAACTCCACACTTAGTGAGAGATATCCAATTCAAGGATGAACACAAACACTCAGCATAAAAGAATGCGAAAGAGAAAATAACAGAAAGATGATGGAAGGTTTATAGGCTTATGCCCGGAACCAACCGCAGGAGAGGTGTTCAGTCGGTAAGAATCCGACACTACCCAGAAAGACTGGGTGGCTGATGTAAGATTCACCTCTTCTAGAGCAAAAAAAACACTTTCTTCTAGAATGATTTTAAAATCGAAATATGTACCTAGGGTACTCCAATTTTCCATTCTTAAGGGTATACCTTTCTCTTCAATATAATCATCCGATTATTTATCTACAAAAATGCCATTGTCAAAATTTCGCTAAGACTTCTGTGAGCATAATCTGATGGCAGACATCTGCAGCAGATAACAACTTCTCAAACTTCTCGCGATGAACTAGAAGAGTGGATTTCTTGAGTACCTGGTGGTGTGTACAAAGTGGGCCTCAATAAAACTGTGAAATCTCATTTTTTTCAAATGGGAAACATATAATTTTATAATTCCGATCGATTGCTCGTCAAAAACTAGTTAGAGTGTGCCACAAATTTCATGTCTTTAAAATGGGTAGTTTCGTCGTTATCGAATAAAATTCGAATTTCAAGACCAAAGCCAGATTTCTATGTCTAAAAATCACGTTTATCAAGATAATTTTCAAGTAAGCTATGGCAATAGTAAGAATATTTCAGTTTCAAACTAAAATTTCTTTATTTAGTCATCATTCATTATCTGCTCTGTTTATTTATCACATTCGCCGCAAATAAAGAACAATCTTTTGATATATCATTCTAGTGTACCTTATTATTATGGCTTGTTTTGCATAGTGCTGGATCCATGAAATAAGTAAAAATGACAATTCCTAACATAGCCTACTTTGAAATAGACGAGCATACCACTGAATTTGACTGGTGGGACAAACCTAGCTTTATTCGTGAAATTCTGTCAATTTCAGTGGTATGCTCATCTATTTCAAAGTTGTGTTAGGAATTGTCATTCTTACTTATTTCATGGATCAAGCACTATGCAAAACAAGCAATTATAATTTTATTGAGGCTCACTTTGAAGCCCTGTTCAGCGTACTTTTTTTTGTTTCACTGTTGCAAAAAAAATTTCTCCCAATGAGGGATTTTGAAGATATAAACACTTATTTGTGACAATCTTTCTGTAAAAAAATTTGAGAATCATGCAATAACTCAACAATCGCTTGATGTGGTTGCGCATATCATACATGAAATCATTGCAGGATTAAATGAAGAATTAAAATATGTATAAATATACAGGGTGTTACATTTGAAATAACGAAGTTCACATCCGTTTCCGGTAGAACCGGAAGTAGATTCCATTTGAAAATATTTTACAAATTGAGTTCATGTACTCTTAAACAAAAATACAAAATTTTGAATTCGCATCGCCATTGCTTCCTCGAAAACTTCTAATGAAACACTTAAAAAAATCACCCTGTATAAACGTTAATTACACTTGTGTGTGTGTTTTTCGGGCTTTTTTTCAACCAAAATATGCTGGTCGGTGTTTCCACCCATCAATGTTATCAAGAAAGCAGCAGATGTTTCAAAAATCGAAAACACTAAAATTGAAATTAGGTAGCAGAAAACGAAACGAGGATCACCGCAACCCGTCCATTACCCTCCGAAAAAAATCGTTCCTCCGCTTATAATCAGCATGAATCACCTTCAGCGCAAAAAATCGCCCAATTACATTCTAGCACAGGCTCGTCTTAATGAGCGAAAGCGTGGGCGCACCAATTTTTTCCCTCCGGCGAACGGGTAGCTGTCTCTCAAACGCGAATACAAACACACCGGGCCGTTCCTGTCGATAGAGCTACCTGTTTCCGCGCTAACGATCCATCAGCGCGAGCGCCCTGACGGCCAATGAAGCAATTTAAAAACAGTCATAATCGTTTCTCGAAAAAATATCCATCGGAAAGGAGCTCCTTAATTGCGAATCCCGAGTATTCATTAACACTGAAGAAACCATAATCACCATAAAAGAGTGGACTGAGAATAGGAAACTAAGACATTCCCCGATCTTTTATGGTAACTTAATAACTCCATAAAAATTAATTGGTGCATTGGCATGATTAAAAGAAGTACAGAGAAGACGAGGCGTTGCATATCAAGACGTCTCCCTTATCAGATGCATGGAAATGTCGCTTAATACGGCGAGCGACAAGAATAAATAATGGATTTATTGTTCTTAGGCGCGAACAGGACGAAATTGTTGAGGCAGGTTGGCTGACCGCCAACACATTGTAGGAGGCGCGACGATCTTCGGCTACTGCTGAGGATCTTATTTCTTCAAATTTCATTCATCACTCATACATTCAATAAGTTTATTTATCCGAATCAAATTTACAAAGCAACGTATGAAAAATATAAAAACTATTACTTCTAATGCTATGTCGTAGTGATTCAAATTTGTAATAACTCAGATTAGTGAAATTTAGGATTGGAAATAATGAGTTAAAAATAAATAAAATATTCGATTGAACACAAAGGTGGAACAGGCCTTTATTGGTTCAGCGGAAGAAGTTCGAGGAACCACAGCCGTTTTATAGGGAGAAAACAAACGAGATCAAATTCATCATTGTACTCAAAGCAAAAATCCTTAAGCATACATAACAAATGGAATGTAACCAATCCATGAATCCATCATTAATTGGACGAGAGCTGGTGATATGTGCAATATGGAAGAATCCCAAGCATCTGTAGTTGTTCTAAGATTATAGGCATATAAAGTGTGTCACCTGATTATTAATTGAAACTCCTACGGAGTGTACTTGCAGCTCCCAGTGTAAGAATCCTTTCTTTCTAGTGTTATGTATGTAATCCCATTAGTCGCGTTGGTTTGGAAGTGACGAAACTCCCTATATCTCCTGTTGACTGATGAACGTTGGAACCAGAACGAAGCAATTCTTTCTTAGGATACTTGCCTGGCTTGCTGAGAACGTTCGTCGTACTTTCAGGAAATGTGTCCAAGCCATGTTTTCCCTGGCACAGACGATATAAACAGTTCATCCTAGGCCTCCAAACCATTTATCCTTATACATAAAATGTTATTCTAAAAACAACAACTCCAATGCCTTTACCATAATGTGCGGTAGATCTTATATCAAAGGTATAAGAATAATCCTAGGTTCAAATAGACATTCAATAATGAAATAGAACAAGCTTACGTGCGTATAAATCCTGTGAAAAGAAACAGAGATATATTGAACATACCAAAGAACAAAAAAAGGTCCTTAAAGCGAATCTAACAATGGCGGTCCTGGAAGAGGAACTCCATTTCAAAGAATACTTATTGTAAAACAGGATGGAATTAAAGGGTATAGGGAATTCGGCATTGGTTCATACTTTGAATCATAAATCATAGGGATAGATTAACTTAAATACTAAGGCTTGAAGTAATTTTATAATAAATTCTCAATATAGTTAAGAACATTATAAAGTTTTATTGGGTCGTAAAATGTACAATAATGTTTCATAAAGTTCATAAAGCTTGCTCGAAGAAATTGGTATTCTTCAACAAGTAGTATTTTCTAGTATATACTGCTCCACAGATGTTAGGAAAGCATAGGATAGTTTCCAATTTTTTCCTAAATTGAGTAATCTGAATGTTTACCCACTCATCTTACTCATTTTTCTGGGTGCCAGGATACTTTGTCATTAATGAGGCTGATGCACTCGCGTTCTGGCGACGATACCGAGTGAACAATTTGGGTTCCCAAAAAAATGATTCAACTGAACAACAGCTCCTAAGAATGACTGAGTATATCACAGAAGGAATTCAGAATAAACAAGCCACATGACTACTACTACTAGATGTAACCAGAGCTTTTGATAGAGTATGGCGTGAAGGACTAGCATATAAAATGATAACCGCAGGTTATTCGCCCAAGTTATGCAGAATAATAAGAAATTATTTGAGGGATAGGAACTTTTGTGTGAAAATAGGTGATGTTCATTCCACACTCAGATATTCAGAAGCAGGAGTTCCCCAAGGATCCATACTAGGACCGCTACTCTATAATATATACATACATGATATACAGGGTGCGGCACGGAGGGTGGATGGTTTTAAAAAAATAATAAAAGCGTTAATTTTTACTCAAAAACACATTTATTGACGGAATCAGATTCTCAAGGAAATAGCATTTGAGACAGTCAAGTGTGGAAAATCACATCAGGCATGTGGTGGCCGAACTCGGTGATGCAGTGCTGGAGGCGCTCTTGGAAGTTCGCGTAGACTCTCTCCAACATCGCTCTCTCAACTTGGGCAACTTCCACGCGAATAGCCCTTTTCAATTCGTCCAGAGTTCGGGGCTTGGTCTCGTATACTCTAGCCTTGAGGTGTCCCCATAAGAAAAAATCGCATATGGATAAATCTGGGGACCGGGGAGGCCAATGAACATCGCCAAACCTGGAAATAAGGCGACCAGGGAAGAGAGGGCGAATAACGTCCATTGATGCTCTGGCTGTGTGGGCGGTCGCCCCATCCTGTTGGAACCACACACGTCGGATTGGAACACGTTGCCGTCGTAATTCGGGGATAAAGAAGTTGTTGATCATTTCGACGTACCGCTCTGAGTTCACGGTAACAGCACGACCATTAACGTCTTCGAAGAAGTAAGGGCCAATGATGGGTGAAAGCGAAGATCCATATGCAAAATAAATAAATGCTAGGAACACACGAGTCTAACGGCACCTTCCCCACTTCTCTCGTCCTCAGTGGGGGAAAGTTATGCCCATCTGAAAAACGTCCGTCCTCCGTGCCGCACCTTGTACCAAGAAATACAAGATGCCTGCTTGCTCTATACGCAGACGATACGGGCATTGCAATAAGGCAAACAAACACAAAAATAATTCACAAAAGACTTCAAGAAGCTGCAGATGATATCAGTCAATGGTGTAACAGATGGAAAATCAAAATTAATGAAGAAAAAAGTCAAGCCATACTCCTTCAAAAGGGAAGACTGAAGATGGAATCGAAGATATCCATAGACAATAATGAAATTGAATGGAAGAACGAATTTAAATACCTAGGCGTAATATTGGAAAAAGGACTAAAGTGGAAACACCACATTAAATATGCATTGGATAAAACGAATGCAGCAATGAAAAGATTAAACCCGATAATAGGCAGAAGGAGCCAAATGAACAGAAACACGAAATTGGGGATCATAAAACCAGTCGCCAGACCGCAGCTAACATATGGATCAACAGCATGGGGATATGCAGCGAGAACCCATATAAAGAAGATACAAAGTACAGAAAACAAATTTCAGAGATGGGCATTAGACGCCTTCTGATTTGTTAGGAATGAACAAATCCGAAAAGACAAGAAATGGGAGTCCATTACTACATTCATCAAACGAAAAGCTGCAAAAGCCTATGAAAGAGCTAGTGAACATCCAAATGACGACCTCAGAATGTTAGTTGACTATGACCCCGCTGAAGATGAAAAAACAGCGAGAATTTACTGTAAAAGATCTAGAGACCAATTGCGAAAATGAAGATATAGAACTCCACACTTAGTGAGAGATATCCAATCGAAGGATGAACACAAACACTCAGCATAAAAGAATGCGAAAGAGAAAATAACAGAAAGATATGATGGAAGGTTTATAGGCTTATGCCCTGAACCAACCGCAGGAGAGGTGTTTAGTCGGTAAGAATCCGACACTACCCAGAAAGACTGGGTGTCTGATGTAAGATTCTAGAACAGAAAAAATGCACTCGCGAAAAGTGCATCTTATGCAGGAGTGGTAAAGTGTTCGGTCTTTTGGTCGCGTTTCCAGTTTCTCGACATCGATGGACGAGCTGGGAAACTACGTTTAACTAACTTGAAACACCTTCGAAAAATCTCTCTGATGACTGGCCGCAGGGCCGGATTTAGAGGTGTGGGGGCCCCGGGGCAACAAATAAGTGGGGGCCTCCTAGCCTCGAATTATTTTCAAAAAAAATGGATGATTTTTTAAAGTAGGGGTTTTCAATACATAATTTATCGAGAAACCAAGATTCCTTTATTTATTTAAGAAAAATAGTATGAAACAACAATAATTGAGTGGCATTAAATGAACGGAACCTTTTTTGGCTGAAAAATCGTCAATTATTTCAGTAAAATCCAGTTCACGGAGTATATCGCTCTCAATGCTTAGGAGAGTAAGCTTTGAGCGACGATTTTGTCCCATAGTCGTTCTGAGTTTATTTTTGATGATTCTCATTTTCGAAAATGATCGCTCTCCAGTGCAATTGGATACCATAAGAACCAAATACATTCTCAACGCGATTTCGATGTTTGGGAATGTAGCTCGAAGATTTTGATCATCGAGAATTTGGTAATAGTACCTTTCTAGAGATTGGTCTTTTCCAAAGTCTCTTTTATATGATTCAATAAAAGAGACAAATTATTGTCCAGTAGAAGACTTTCGTCTTTTTTTTTCATCATGATTCAATTACATTATGAAAAATAATGAAGGAAAATTTTTTTACTAGTGTTTCCTAGTTCAAATTTAAAATTTTTCCGAATTTTCTTGAGTGGTGGCTCCTTTTTGTGGGGGCCCCTATTTTGTGGAGGCCCCCTGGCAGTTGCCCCTGTTCCCCCCCCTAAATCCGGCCCTGACTGGCCGCTTCGATCATACTACCAGTCCTATTGGCTTCATCAGCCCTAAGTATACGTATAGATACCATTGCAAACTAAATTTTTAGATTTTGTGTCGAAGTTGATTGTAAGAACGTAAAGCAATAATATTTGATCCAAAATTCTTAGATCTATACAAATCCATGTTTCGTCACTCCCTGGACCCTAACTACCGATTCAACACTTATCACCGCTATTCCCCGAATAGGACCTTTTCCTTCTCCTCTTTGAGACCTAACTACCTAACTCTGAACTAATTCCTAAATCTTCTTATAACCGAACTCGAGGAGCAAACTCAGAACCTTTCCGTTTAAGAATTCTCCAGCTACTCTCAATTCTTCATTTTTCAAAAGCAATTGAAGATTTTCTTTGTCCACCAAAAGAAAGTCGATAGGAGTTCGGATATTTTCTTGCACCAGAGTATTTAGAATGTTAAAAATTTTTTTTCGCTTGTTCCCCCGGCAGTACATCGGAAAAATTATAGTTATTTATTGAGTGAGTGCCCATAAACACTCCTTCGGTTTGAAAGTACCCTCGCATTTTGCGTTTACCAGCTGAAATTTCGCCTTATTGTAAATCACGTCCGGCAAATAGGCGTTAACAATGGCAGTGGGCATATTCGCGTTCGTTGAGTTGGTGGCGCGGACATGTTCATTCTCCGACAGGTAACTTACAGCCCCGTCAAGTTATAAACAATCCGATTTTTCAACTCCCCGGCCAGTCAACACGCATGTCGAGTATATATTGGTGTAATATAAACAGAACGGAATAAACTGGCAAATTGATTCGCGCGCATAAATCCGCTGAAAGATGTTTCTCTAACGCCGCCGCATTGGAATTTCATGATATAAATCCGATGGATTTATTATTGCATCTGGGAAGGCGCGCGGGACGTTTCCTGGATTATGAGAGAAGGATTCTCGAGGGTCATCTCGTGGGATGGGAATTGAGTCGTCAGCGTTAAGGTTTCATCCGATATGTTTATTCGTCAGTAATGAATGTGAACATGCAGAGCCTCGAGATGTCGAGAAACGTTAATGAGAGTTGTTTCATTTAATAGAAAACTTTTCTTCTTTGGCTTCATCGATGGAGCAACAGGTCTAAAATACACTGCGCAAAAAATTAACGCACATTCTGAAAATCTCAATTTTAATGAAAGTTAACTCTACATTGACTTTATAACTTATTTTTTATGTTCTCTCGGGAAGGTTTTGAACGAAACAAGACACATTAAATGGAAGAAAAATTCAGGATTTCACCGAATCTTATGTGAAAGAAGAGAAATGAGCAATTTTCAAAATACTGAAATGCTGATTAGTGATTCAATACTTGGTATTTCCACCCCTTGCGTTAATTACAGCTCGGCAACGACGGCTCATACTCAAAATGAGTGATCTTAAAATGTTCTGATCTAATCCTTCCAAGATTTCTCCGAGTTGGATTCCTAAGTCATTAAGAGTAGCTGGATGATTTTCTGAACTTCTCAGCCTTCTATTGAGGTGGTCCCAAACCTGCTCAATCGGATTGAGATCTGGACTTTCTGGCCATTCCATTCGAGAGACTTCAACCTCTTCAAGGTACTCCTGACCGATGCGCGCACGATGGGGTCTGGCATTATCGTCCATAAAAATGACATTTTCACCAATGTTTGGGGCAAATGGCACTACATGCTCTTCAAGAATGTTCCTTATATGCTTATCAGCATTCATAGCTCCATTATCAACGACCACTAGGTCTGTGCGAGCAGTCAAAGATATTCCACCCCATACCATAATCGATCCTCCCCCGAAACCAGTAGCATTCAGGAAATTGCACTGAGCATATCTTTCATGTGGACGTCTGTATACAAGGGAACGTCGATCACAATGGTAGAGGCAGAATCTAGACTCATCTGTGAAGAGAACTCTTTCCCAATCGGCCTCTTTCCAATGGATATGCTCTCTCGCAAAATCCAAACGCGCCCTTCGATGGTCTGGGTAAGAGCTGGGCCCCTTGCCGCGACACGAGGCCTTAAATCATATTCTCTGAGGCGATTTCTTATTGTCTGAGTGCCAATATGCACCTCATGAGTTTGCTCAAGCTGATTTTGAAGGAGGCGAGCGGTTGCAAACCGTTGTCTCAACGAAGAAACTCTCAAGTAACGTTCTTGAATGGCAGTTGTTACCCGTGGTCTACCCTGTCCTGGTCTTCGGACATTCATACCTGTCTCCCTGAATCGCTGCAACATTCTGGACACACTTGTATGGGAAACTCCAAACCTTTCTGCAATTCTTGTGTATGTCCACCCTTCTTCTCGCAAAACTACCGCTTGGGCACATTCCTCTTGGGTCAAATTGCGTGTTTCGCGTTGCATAGCGATCGAGTGTAGAAAATCAAACGAAATAAGAACTATTGATCACTAGAATTGATCGAGAACAACTGATTTTAGAATGGAGCCAATACATTCAAAATCTGATATCATCTTTTTTTTATTCCTGCTGGGAGAAAACATCTGTATTGAAAAAAAAACGTTGAAAGTGGATAACATATGCATGCATAATTCTGATAAAAATAATTATCATTGAGAACACCTTCAGTTGTAGAATGAATTTGAGATTTCCATATTGTGCGTTAATTTTATTGCGCAGTGTATTTAAATTGATTCTTCCTTCGATCTAGTCAAATATATGCTTCGTCACTCCTCGGACCTAGTGCTTAATCCCTTATTACCGATTCGACACTTTACAACGCTATTCCCCGAATAGCACTTTTTCCTTCTCCGCTTTGAGACCTCACTTCCTAACTCTGAACTAATTCCCAAATCTTCATATATAACTGAAACCGGGCAAACTGAGAACCTTTCCGTTTAAGAATTCTCCAGCACTCTCACTTCTTCAATTTTCAAAAGCAATTAAAAGTTTTCTTTGCACATCCCGTGGGCGGATTTCGAGGAGGGTGCAGTACGTGTACGGGTTTTTCTGGTAGTTGCAGTTTCTGCGCTCTAGCGTTAAATTTCGCGCTGCCTCAGCATCCCGTCATCCAGATCGTGAAACAAATCAGCCTGACACCTTCTCAACATACAAATTATTTTCGATTTACAACTTGCGTTTTATGAAGAAACTTGATCCGAAAATCAACAGGTTAATCGACTATCTTCTCGCATACATCCTGTATCTCACGTACTGAAACCAGTCGGCAGCAAAGTGTTGAAAACACGAATATTAATTTAGAAATCTAATATATCGATTATCCTCAATACTTCGACTTATCACAATATTATCAAGTGGGGTTGGTTTTGATTTTCATTTTTGAAACTGAAGTTGACAGGACAAATTGGTGTATGAAAAAAATAATGAATTGTAGAAAAAAAGATCTCAATTCGTTGTGAGATAGATATGCTTATGAAGAATGCATAAATCCCAAAAGAAGTATTAATATTGAAAATGGATTTTTGGGAATAGGAAGAACGAATGCCTAATAGTCTTCAAAGTATATATTTAGCGACGTTTCGCAGATTCACATCTGCTTCATCGGGCCTTAAATTGAACAGAATTACACAATATACAATATAAACTATTTCAATACACTACACATTCAAAACAAATAAAATACCTCTATATGCCAGAAATAGCACGATCTCAAAATGTAAAGCAAATTAAGTGGAAACAACGGCATAAGAATTTTCACAAATTGATTTCATTTATTTATTATTACTGTGAATATTCTTATGCCGTTGTTTCCACTTAATTTGCTTTACATTTTGAGATCGTGCTATTTCTGGCATATAGAGGTTTATTTGTTTTGTTTGTGTAGTGTGTTGAAATTGTTTATATTTTATATTGTGTAATTCTGTTCAATTTTAGGCCTGATGAAGCAGATGTGAATCTGCGAAACGTCGCTAAATATATGCTTTGAAGACTATTAAGCATTCATTCGTCCTATTCCCACAAATCCATTTTCAATATTATTCTTGGAGGACACTTATTTGAGATTAAGAAGTATTAATATTTTCGTATAGGGTGAATAGACTTTCAGATTCATCTGAAAAATGTTCAGAAAGATCTAATATTGATGTTGATGTAGTTTTTGTCTCAGTACCTAATAGCAAGGCACACACGAAAGGGAAATCTGTAAGATCTGATCGGCAGTCCAGATCTGTAACAGATCTGAACGGCGGATAGGATCGCTCCCGCCGATCTGGTCTGTCGCGGATCAATGAGATATATGATCCGCGACGGACCAGATGAGCGGGAGCGATCCTATCCGCCGTCCAGGGGGTCAATTCTCGAGATCACTCGTTCGATGAACGTATACGTTCGTGACGACATGAGCGTAGATTTTTGGAAATGGCAATTCTCGGGGAACGACTCTATGAACTATTCGTTCAATATCATCGTTCAAACGTTCGTTCGACAACGATTGATCTTTCTCATGCTCTCTTTGACGTAAGCGGGGTGTCAATTCTCGTTCGATCAACGTGTACGTTCGTGACATGAGCGTAGATGTTTGGAAATTCCAATTCTCGGGGAACGACTCTATGAATTATTTGTTCAAAATCATCGTTCAAACGTTCGTTCGACAACGAGTGGTCTGTTTCATACGCTCGTTGACGAACGAAAATATTTTGAAGTTTCTAATCAAAAAGTTTTTCTTCGGGCCTTGTAAATTATTCAAATACTCATTAATTTAGAGGATCTTGTGTTACAAAATATTAATGAATGAATAATATTGTGGATGAAGCCGAAATGTTAGTGCAAGAAGGTCATTATTATGTTCAATTTAGGCAAAATCCATTTGAATATTTATCAGATGAGAAATATAGTACTGAATTATTTTTAAAATTGAACATCAATTAAATGAAAACCTTATCAAAAAATCAGTATTTTCATATAAAAAACACAGTAATACATTCACTTAATATCTTATACTGTATGGAAAACATAACAACATCTGCAATTGAAGGTCCACCACCAGTTTTCGAGGTTTGGCTATTCATTCGCGCCTTTTTAGTTTTCCTCCTCGATTGAATGTCATGCCAACTTGAAAGAATACATTAAGATTATGTATATGTCGCAGTAGGATTCTAAAATCTGTCAGTTTGCAGAATGACTTGTTATTTTGTAAACTGACGAACGTTTTCTAAAACGCTTTCAAGATACAGATCGTTTTATGGTCACCATCCACGAGGCTACCGAGACGGGCGTTATATGGCCTTTTGTGACACTTTATGAGCCCTTGACCAATCACAGAGACTCTTTTCGAACGTGGCCTTATAAACTGTCATAAAAAGCCCGTCTCGGTAGCCTCGTGAGTGGATACCATTACAATCGGCCTGAAATTTTCGGTCGGTTCGTAAACTGCGTTTAACGTATCAGACGAATTGTCATATCCTACATCCTTCCAAACGTTGCACCTGAAATTACTTGATCCGAAAAATATATAAGCAACAGTTATCAATAGAAAAAATGGCGTTTATCAAATTGATACTGAAAATGGCGTTTTTAACCGGTGGTTTTCGAAGGAGGAACTGATACCGAACAGATCACCCAATTCTGTAGAATTCATGTTCCAATTGAAAAAACAATAACAAGCAGTAGCGAATTCCTCAAAGTTCGGCGGCCAAGGTTTCAAAAAGGGGGTGCTTTTGTTTCAAAGCATATCAAAAATGCAACAGCAGGTGCCATTTGAGCGGCCTCTGCTGCAATAAGTAATGATAATTTAATTTTTTGTGGTCTTTCGATAATAAAATAAAAAAAATGAGGGTGAATAATTTATTTTTCTGTATCCAGAATAATGAAGTCAGCAAATTATACAGATATAACAGTTCTTCAAATTGCATAAAGACACGAAACGTTTTCAGAATACACTTCAAATGATTTGACAATCCGTCGGATGCGTTTTTCGCAGTTTACAAACTGACTAAAAATTTCAGACCGATTGTGAAACGATCTTCATTTCAAGAGCGTTTTAGAAAACGTTCATCAGTTTACAAACTGCCTAGTCATTTCGCGAACTGACGGATTTTAGTATCCGACTGCGACATATAAAGAAATATGCAGCAAAGATCTATTTTATATACCTTTCTCCAATCCTTCTATTCTTTTGTCGCACCCGGGGTCGAATTTTAAATGTTTGTGATATTCTTCCTTATAGATATATCAAATACTACCAGGTGAAAGCCGAAAAAAATTTTTCCTTCAGTTGATTATGCATAGGCATAAACTCTATAAAAAAAAATTGTCTTCTACCGATTTAGGTTTATTCCTCCTCTCCATTATTTAAACTTATTGCAGAACTGCTATTCACAACACAATTATTATTCATTGGATTCAAAGAAAACTGAATCTGAAGAATCAGATTTGAATTTTTTTCAATTCACATTCAATCATAAGACCTCAGAATTATCAAAAGCATAAATCGATTTATATCATAATTTCATTATTAATAATAGGTCTATGATCAAACACACATTCCTCAATGAATTTTGATACGTTGCCAAGTTTATTATCCGTTCGAAAAGAGCGTATACTTTCGTCCGAACGAGTAGTTGGCGATATGCTCGAGAATTGACTTAATTCAAACTGTACGTTCGTTTTTATTCGTTCGCGAATGTATTCGTTCATCGAAAGAATGATCTCGAAAATTGACACCCGTGTCAATTTTGAAATTTCTGTTGTAGTTATTGATTGAGCTTGTGAATTATTTAATTCAAAAACGAATTTAGAGGATCGTGTGTTACATAATATGAATAATATTGTGAATAAAGCCGAAATTTTTGTGCGAGAAGATCGCGAGAGACATTATTATGACCAATCTAGGCAAAATCCATTTGATCATTTATCAGATACAATGTTTATTCGTTAATTTCGTTTGAACAAACAAATGGTTCGAGGTTTGTTAGAAAAGTTGGATCATTGGGCGCGTTCATCCGACTAAGCAGCTACGCCACCGCTCCTTCAAACGTCAAAACCATATGATTCGTTGTGTCAAAATTACTAATTTGACACAACGGATCGAAAAAATCATATGGTTTTGACGTTTGAAGGAGCGGTGGCAGTAGCTGCTTAGTCGGATGAACGCGCCCATTTTCTCACTTCTCCTAGGAGACATCACGATAAAAACATTATTAAAAACTTCAATTCTTTTATATTTACACACAAAAAAATTGAGGAAACAATAACAAATACTTAATATCTGAACAATACTTATAAAATTAACAAAACAAAACGCAACAAACATGAAAATTTGAGATCATTTACTAGCTAATTTTTCTAAGAGTATCTTTTTCAGTTCCCTCAGTTCTGAAACTATATTCTCGTTTGTTTCAGCATTCCGTTCCATAACTATAAGTTTTTTTGTATAGTATTCTTTTTTGATTTTTATTTTTTCACGCAGCAGTTCTATGGTAACATTACTTTGTTCCACAGCTTTATCCAAGCGCTGTGTGGCAATATTTCTGGTTCTGATTTCCTTTTTTTTCTTTTGTGCGATGTGTTCTTGAACAATCTGTGAATTATTTTTTTCTTGCTCATTAGGGGAAATGGTTTCTTTTAATTCAGAAATTTCGGCATCCAATTCAATTTCTTCGGCCTGTGGTTCTACCACACCCAGTATGCCGCTTATGGCAGTATCACCAATAATTTGGATAATTTTTTCCTCGGATGCCGAAAGATCTGCAATTGCAGGTCCACCACCTGTTTTGGAGGTATGTCTATTGAATTGCGCCTTCTTAGTTTTTGTTCTTGATTGGATGTCATACCAACTCTAAAAAAATACATAAAGATTATATGAAAATATATGCACCAAGAACTATTTTATATACCTTTCTCCAATCCTTCCATTCTTTTGTCGCACCCAGGGTCGAATTTAAAATATTGGTTATATCCTTCCACATTGATATTTGGTCTTGTCGGGTGAAAGTTGGGGAAAATTTTTCCTTTAGTTGAGGATGGCAACGAATGAATTCTATGAGAATATTTTTTTGTTCCACCGACATGGGTTTATTTCTTTTTTCCATTATATGAATTATGAAAGTGCGATAGGAATGCTTTTCACAAAAAGAATTATATGTTTGATTGATACAAAACCGAATGAATCAAAATTGACGTATTTTCAAAATTCTCAATTCAATCATGACACATCACAGAAATATCAAATTATAAATAATAGGTCTGTGAACAAAACGCACATTTTCGATGAATTTTGACACGATGCCAAATTTATTATCTGTTCGAAATGAACGTATGCTTTCGTCGGAACGAGTAGTTGGTGATAATGCTCGAGAATTGACATCATTCGAACCATACGTTCGATTTTATTCGTTCGCGAACGTATACGTTCATCGAACGAGTGATCTCGAGAATTGACCCCCTGATCTGTTACAGATCTGGACTGCCGATCAGATCTTACAGATTTCCCTTTCGTGTGTGCCTTGCTATTGTTTCATTTTCTTTCTGAATGTGTGGATTTACTGTAATATATTTGTATATGTGTGTGTATACCTAATCGATGTACTATTTCACCTCATACTTTTAGTGTTTTACATTATATTTGTATAGCCTTAGTAAGAGACAACCAAACGGGGTTGAGTGTAAGAGTAGTCTGGGACTAAACTCTGCCTCGGCTTGGTTCGTCTAAGATCTCATCTGTTGATATATCTGTACTGTGTACATTTGTAAATTGATTTATTATTATAATACTTCTTTCGAGATGTCTGCATTTTTCATAGGGTTATCTATCTCCCGGCAAGTTTTCGAGAATAACTTTCTCAATTGAGATCTTTCCTTCTGCAACCCAGGCAACACAAAGATATCCCAGAGAAATCCCTGCGACTTCTTTTTACGAAGTTGTGACGCCTTTTGTGACTTCTTTGGGAGGTCGCAGGGAGCTCTATATCTTCTCCAAATGTCCGCCACAAAAGAGTTCCCAGAGAACTCTTGACGATATCCTACGTGGATATTCTCAAACAAGCCACACTGAGAGTTCGCATACACCACCCGCGGCGAGGACTTTGAGAATTTCTTATTAACCTCCGCATTGCGAGATGTATAAGATATTCTCAAACAGGTCGCATTGCGGGATGTATAAGAAGTTTCTACACAGGCCGCTTTGCACAGGTATATACAGGTCGCATTGCGAAATGTTAATAGAACATCGAAAACTAAATTTGATTTGTCCTATTCCTATGATGATAATCAGCATATTAGCTATATTATAGAATTGAACTATACAACAAACAGTGTTAAAAGTTATTCATTATTTTCGGCTGCAACAAAAGGTAAACTAAAACAAGTGAATAAATCCTTCAACCTTTATTATCAACAAATCGCAATAAAAAATTAAAAGAGATTATTCAAAACATTACATTTCTTTCTTCCTCTGAGTACAATCTCTCAGCCCATCTTGAGAAAAGACTCCTCTGTTGTCCACCACGTATGCAGTGCCACCCTTCGTACCTACAAGTTCGGAAAAATTGGTAGATTTCGGTAGATTTTTGGAAAAAAATAGGTAGATTTCGGTAGATTTTTGGAAAAAGATACCTCTTCACATATTTTTTGTGTTATTCAAGTTGAAATACCATTTATCCGAAATATTGGGCAAGAAGGTAATTTTACGAATGAAGCAAAATTGAAAATGGATTTCATTTATTTACAAAATTAATGTTCGAAAAACGGATCTTTCGAACAAAAAATGAGTATTCTGACAAAATAAATAGGTATTCAAAAAATTAACACCTATTGAAAACAGCAACTATTCTGAAACTATGCTTGAAAAAAATATAGATTTGTCAACGTATAACTCAACTTATGTTTCAAATTATGGTATGCTAAGGAAATCTTCAAAATAATATCGTAAGAGTCATGATTTCCTAGAATATCAGAACATACATTCACTCCATCAAATTTCGGTAGATTTATGTGCTTTTTCGTTAGATCGGTAGATTGACAAGAAAATCGGTAACACTTTTGTAAGGTCAGTGGTTTATACATTAATCAAAACGTGAATAAACATTGTGTCAAGTGCTTTTGGAGCACAAATTGAACAAAGAGGATTTCAACAACATTTCAATGTCCATTCTGCATTTATACAGGGTGTTTGGTAATTCGACGTGAACCTTGGAAAGGGATATACTAGACGTCATTTGCAGTGAATTGCGTCGAGTGAAGCATGGTCCGAAAATCTATGGTTACGAAGATATCGCGATTTTTTAACTTTTTTGAAATTTTCTGCTTCGTTATCGAAAATAATTAATTTTGTGAAAACTACTCGACTCCAAATATTCAATGAATATTTTTTTCAAAGCTGAGGAGATGGTCCTTGTTTCTTGCTAAAAAGTATTCACTAAAAATTCAGATAACCCGAGATATACAGGGTCATAAATGGCTGCACCTGTTTTCCCCATACAATCTTGATAAAACAATTGAGAATTACTCGAAAAAAGTATTATGAACTTGGTGTACAAATTGAAGGAAAAACTTCCCTGTTTCATCAGCTTTCCAAAAACGCACATATGTCCATAATTCCTTCATGCAATCAAAAAATATGGCCGGAAAACCAATCAGACAACAGACTTTTTCGAGTCATTTAGTGATCGAACCATAGCCCGCTTACGGCTTACGAATCAAGCCGAGTGAAATAAAGAATAATAGGATATCTGAATGACTCGAAAAAGTCTGTTGTCTGCTTGGTTTTCCGGCCATATTTTTAGATTGCATGAAGGAATTATTGACATATGTACCTTTTTGGAAAGCTGATGAAACAGGGAAGTTTTTCCTTCAATTTGTACACCAAGTTCATAATACTTTTTTCGAGTAATTCTCAATTGTTTTATCAAGATTGCATGGGGAAAACAGGTGCAGCCATTTATGACCCTGTATATCTCGGGTTATCTGAATTTTTAGTGAATACTTTTTAGCAAGAAATAAGGACCATCTCCTCAGCTTTGAAAAAAAATATTCATTGAATATTTGGAGTCGAGTAGTTTTCACAAAATTAATTATTTTCGATAACGAAGCAGAAAATTTCAAAAAAGTTGAAAAATCGCGATATCTTCGTAACCATAGATTTTCGGACCATGCTTCACTCGACGCAATTCACTGCAAATGACGTCTAGTATATCCCTTTTCAAGGTTCACGTCGAATTACCAAACACCCTGTATATCAGCTTGAAACAAAATGAGATATAATTTCAAACAGTTCCCGTGGAATTGCAATACTGGTTTCCATAGGAACTTTTAAACCATGCCTATTAAGAATTATCAATAATTTATTAGCTTGAATTTTGGGAATATTCGACTTTACTAACCATTCTTGTAAAATCTGTTGTGAAGTTATTACACTCATCCATATTCTTAATAGAAATAATTATCCTGATCACCCATATATCAAGTAGAAAATCGTTCAATGTGAATTGATCAATTTATTGTTGGTGTTGGTTATTGGTGGTTGAATTACTCGGATAACATAAATGGCGGTAAAAATGGTAACGGTATATGTCCTAATAGGTGAGAAAACTCCAGGATTTAATGAAAATAACACTTACTTGGAGCACAAATATCCTCATCGAAATTTCGCACAATAACGAACCTCGCACATCACAGTAACACCGATAAACACAGCTAACTACTCTATCCACAAACCCCCTCTCGAGTCTCGATGTTTTGCCGTCTTGGTAAACTCGCTGTTTATACAAGTTCGACTTGATAGACAAATAGCGCCTGCGTGAACAGATTGACCTTGTCAATCGCATGGTGCGCTCTCCTCTCCAAGTTATCGCATGGAGTAGTCCCAAGGATATCGCATAGCGAGGTCTCCAAGATATCGCATGGGCACATCAGTGGGAAATTCGCTTAGTTACATCACATAGAGATCTCTGGGAACTCGCGGTAGGAGCTCCTATAAAAGTCGCATTGTAACCTCTCAGAGATATCGTGGAGAAGTCTGTGTTGCCTGGGAATTCGGTCAAATTTCCTCACCAAGTCCTGTCACGGTCACCAAATGTTGAAATTCGAAGAAATATTTCAAGAACATCCTTTTTTCATTGAGAAACATTTTTTTTTTGTAAAAATCTGGTTGCAACTGACAACCTTGACAAACTTACACTTGATACAATTTGTTCATTTTTATATGATAATCAAATTGAATCTATTACCCACCTCCAACAGTCCATCATCAATAATTGCTCAACAGAACATAACAAAATTCGTTTAGCTCATACGAAACTCCTTACCATTGAAATGTTGGGTTAGGATCCTTGAAAGTTCTGTCGAATATGCACTTACATACTCGTACAGCACGAACTGGTGTCTAGATTTATCCAGTTGCTAAGACAATTTTACTATTCACTCTCTCCTACTGAGAAACGTAAGACATTTACGATCCGTATTTCTATAGCAGCGCTATTTGACAGCTCACAGGTAGTAAGTAAGCTTTTAGTATCTCAAATATTGTAAAAAGTTGTTATTGTTTTTGGAAACATGCCAATGTGTGTGAAGGTTGGTAAAAGCTTGTCAATACTTGGAAAGTTTTGTAATTTTTTAAATTTTGTTACCATAGTTCCTTCAAAATCTTCAATTAGACAAATTCTATAGTTTTTGTAATTTCACCCTAATTTTCACAGTGTGCACTCAAGATATCTCGAAAGAGAATCAAAGAAAATATACTTACAGTGAACAAAAGGATAAATTCCTATACCAAGCTAAACACAGAACTCTTTTCCCCAGATTCTTGACTGCGATAAAGTTGATAGGCACCAGTTCTTACGTTATATAACCATCTACAACTTCTTCGCCATCCGCAACGCTCCACCCAATGCGGATCATCTGACAACTCCCAAATTAGTATCGTTTATCACTGTACAAACGAACGGAATTATAAATTTCTCAGAGTTCTTCCCCTTTCCGACAGTTGCAGCTGAAAAAATACATCGCCAACGTTCTATGACACGAGATAACGATCTCGATTGTTTTGTTCATTCGGCATACCAAATTAGAACACCTTTCTCGGAGCGAACACACGTTGCCTACGTCTAGAACGTCCTGTGTATCAGTTAGCACAAAGGAAGTGGAATTGACAGTTAGCGGACCTATCATTATTTGGTGGAGTAATTACACGGCTGTTACGAAATATGATCGTCAATTCAACCGCTGTAGTAATTAGAAATGACGTAGAAACACAGGATTTCCCGAAAATTATTCGAAGTTTTCCTTCCCATTGAAATTTCAACGATCGATCAAGCAAGTGATCCCTCATTCCTAGCCATAAAACTGATGTCTACCTATCGCGATGATAACAGCTCTGTCAGGGGGCACAATAGACCTTAAGGTCGCAGTGAACTGTGGACCTTTTCACTATAACTATAACTATATGCAGGAGGTTTTCTCGCTTGGTCGGACGTCGGAGTCTCCAAATATTTTTGAGGAATTTCGGGTGGAAAACGGTACTTGCGGATAGAGTACTTTGAGGCGGTTCAGGAAAATATGTTTCATGTTAATAAAAGTCCCTTAGTTTTAGAGATATTCGACATTTTCGAAAATTCAACAGAATTAACGCCTTTTCCATTCTTTTTGGTGGCAAGACTCCGAATGAAGGATATTTTTCGATCTGTATTTTGGAAAATATTCCTGGATAGATGTAGAATATAAACTATTGTGGTGAGTCTGCATGTTATTTTTTGACGAAGATTTACTTCAAATTCCATGTTTTGCTTTTTTTTTCGGAGTTTGACCTAACGTGTTGTAAAAAAAGGTTTACTGAATGCAAAATTGGGAAAAACATAACTGTATGTTCTACATATACTCCATTTCTATTAGTCAATATAGCTTTTTCCTTCATTATGAAAGTGCTTAAAATCATTTGATTACTTGAAATTTATCTGGGAATATTGATTTTATAACTATGAGATTCGATTATGAAAGGGAATGAGACAAAATGACGATTTCAAAATAACTTTTTATAAAATTACATTTCACAAAAAGTATACAGCTCCACAAGAGTTAGGGATATCGTATTCAATCGTTTTTAAAAGTATATAATACTCGAGAAAATGGCTGTAAAATCATTCAAACCTCAATAACAACTCGATGCAATAAAAATCAGTATGAGATATTTCGTCAATCTGGTCGCCTTTTTTCTGAAGTTTGGTTCTTTGCATATGCTTTATGAATGTTCTTGTTTTGAAATGAAGTCAGTTTATCAACGGCTTCGATTTGAAACGAGTTTTCTGAAAATGCCAAGAATTAACAAACGCTGAGGCTATCGGAATGCTTCAGGGTGGCCTAGCTCAGGTTGTTGTAGCGGAAAGGCTCCAAGTCAGCCAAAGTGTGATATCTCGACTTTGGAATAGGTTCAGGGAGACAGGTTCCGTGTTGGAAAGACCAAGGCTTGGTGGGCGACGAAAAACACCACCTGCTCAGGATCGTGTCATCACCGTTTCGGCGAGAAGAAACCCTACATCTACGTGTAGAATGCTACGGAATGCTCTTCAAAATGCAGATGGAGTCCAAGTTTCGATCGAAACCATCTGACGACGTTTGAGATAGGTGAATCTAGGTTCTAGACGTCCATTAAGAGGAGTTCCATTAACACGTGACCATATGCGTCAAAGACTGTAATGGGCAAGGCAACATATCAATTGGAACGATCAATGGCGTAGTGTCCTTTTCACTGATGAATCCAGATATGGGTGATTTTCAGATTTTCGAAGAAAAAGGGTATGGACAATCCTAGGCATACCCCGTAGTCGTCGCTATGTCCAAGAAGTCCATCCATTCCGAGGGGGTAGTGTTATGGTATGGGCCGGGATATGTTTCAACGGGAGCACAGGTCTACACATTTGTCCTGGGAAAAAATGGCTATGCTTTCGTCCTAAAAAAACCATATTCCACATTCCATAGCGCATCTATCTTGGAATACTATCCAAAAAACAGATTGAGAAAATTTCTTCATTTGGAGTCCTACCACCAAAAAGAGTGGTAAGAATTTTTGAAAATATCGAATATCTCGAAAATCGAGTAACCACTAAACAAAAATCACATTTTTGTGAATCGCTAGAAAGGCCTTTATCCTCAGGTACCATCATTTTATCCATTTTTTGCAATCAAACATTGCCATATTTGTATTTAGCCTAGAATTCCTCGAGAATATTTGGAGACTCCGACGTCCGACCAAGCGAGAAAATCTCAGGCATGCATAGATAGTTCGATGGGTAGGGAAGTTTATAATAATCATTTGCGAAATTGAATAGGTATATGAATAGGGTGGATCGCCAACTGATAAAGATCGCCATTTAAAAATACCTCGATAACGTCCATTCATAATTGATAATTGAATCTAGCGATCATGAGATCCATTAATTAGCATCTATACCCTCAAACTACTACCAACAGTAGTTGATACGATTGGTGATTAAACTAGCAATTATCTTCCCGCAAGATGCTAACTGAACGTTGATAAACGAAAACTGTTCATAATTGATAATCAGATTTTCTCATTACCCAGTCTGCTTTAAATCATTACCTGCAACGTTCCTAGAGACACGTAGTTGAGTGCTATGCAGGGAATAATTAAAATAATTCGCAATAAAGGAGATGAAGGGAACGTTTGAGATCGCACAAAAAGGATATTCATTTTGCATAAATGCATACCATTAGGATGTGGCGTAAGCAATACTCAGAACGTCAACGGTACAAATGATTGCACAGGAAAGCGCAGGATACTCGGTTATTAATAAGGACAGCGAAGAAATGAATTATCTTCAACTATTCGTTTTTTGTTCACTACGAATAAGTATGATACATAAGAACAAAGATTCTTATTTTCCTGGGTCAAAATTTCCTGATTTTGTATCCCAAATTCCGTAACGGTACATGCTACAGCATTTTATTGCTCCGGAAAAACAGAAGCTCATCAAAAACAGATATAAATCAAGAGGATACCACCGTTCATGCACAGAACTAAAAACTCAGCTTTTAACATTTCATGTTTGACAGTCGAACAGGTTTTTTGGTCCACGACTAAGGTTTATGAAACGAGATCTTGTTCTCACATAAAACAGAAGTAGTTACGTAATAACATAAATTAGTTAACCGCGGTATTCTTAAATATGAGAAAACGCGAACCAGATGATGGACAAGAGTGGTCATTTGAAACGTGACCAGCTTCTTCATCAAGAACCACGGCTGTAATTACTAATATCGAACGACCACCTGAGAATTAGAATGTTAATGTACCATCGATTTGGAATAAAAGGTATAATTGGGCCTCATTGGTTGCGTTTCAAAGGCTTCTCGATTCGGCCTGAATGTTATGTTGATATCACCTCATTCGATGAGGAATATTTAACTCATGAGGTCATGTGCCATAAAAAAATTATATATTTGTTATTAATATACAGGGTGTTTGGAGGGTGAGTAGCCATAGGTGAATGGTGGATAGGTGATGCTCTTGGCTACTTGTTGCGCCTAATAAAATATCATTTTGCTCAAAGTTCAAGGTGTTATAATTTTTTTACCATTTTTCTAGAAATTCCCCATTTTTCTCATTAAAACCTTGAATTTTTTCAAATTTAATGCTCGAGGTGCCTATAAAATGATTTATTTCCTTAGTCTAGTCTTGTCTTATTCAGATCGAATCATAATTTCATACAAACGTCTTGAAAAAACCTGACAGCGTCGTATCAAACATCAAAATGAAAAAAAAAATAATGTTGTGACCACTTTACAAAGTGAAATAAAAAAAAATTACATGGTGTTGGGTTTTAAAATAGCTTTAAAAACTTCTCTAGTTAATACTCCTTGCAATGGTATGTAACATGTACCATTAATAATCAGATAACTTAACAAAAAACCGTTTTGTCTTCAAGGATGCCTTGAAAGGATGACGACAAAACTATTCCATTGAGCAGGCTAAATCTTTTCTCTCATTCTACCACAGCTGAAAATAGCGTGCCCTCTCTATCATCGGCTAACAATACTCCCAAGGGCGTCGCCAGGGAGGGGGTAGCTGCCCCCCGTGCCCCCCCCCAATCAGAATAGAAAAAATGAACTGATTTTCGTATATTATGCTATTATCTCAAAAGTTTTTAAGGGATTTTTGAGCTCCAGGGGGGGGGCAGCTGCCCCCCGTGTCCTCCCCCCCAGCTCAAAATATGCTACAGAATATGTTGATGAACCACCGAAATGTTGAGTGAACTCAAAACTGCATTACTGCACCTTTACTGCAGGCCTATGAAATGACTTGCAAATGTAGTAATTACCCCCCAGCTTTTGAGCTGTGGGGAAGGACACGGGGGGCAGCACACGGGGGAGGAGACGGGGAGGCTGGGCAGTCCCCCCCCCCCTAGAGCTCAAAAATCCCTTAAAAACTTATGAAATAATAGCACAATATACGAAAATCAGTTCATTTTTTCGATTCTGATTGGGGGGGGTCACGGGGGGCAGCTGCCCCCTCGCTGGCGACGGCCTTGGGAGTATTGTTAGCCGATGATAGAGAATGCACGTTATTTTTAGCTGTGGTAGAATGAGAGAAAAGATTTTGCCTGCTCAATGGAATAGTTTTGTCGTCATCCTTTCAAGGCATCCTTGAAGACAAAACGGTTTTTTGTTGAGTTATCTGATTATTAATGGTACATGTTACATACCATTGCAAAGAGTATTAACTAGAGAAGTTTTTAAAGCCATTTTAAAACCCAACACCATGTAAATTTTTTTTTTTATTTCACTTTGTAAAGTGGACACAACATTATTTTTTTTTTCATTTTGATGTTTGATACGACGCTGTCAGGTTTTTTGAAGAAGTTTGTATGAAATTATGATTCGATCTGAATAAGACAAGACTAGACTAAGGAAATAAATCATTTTATAGGCACCTCGAGCATTAAATTCGAAAAAATTCAAGGTTTTAATGAGAAAAATGGGAAATTTCTAGAAAAATGGTAAAAAAATTATAACACCTTGAACTTTGGGCAAAATGATATTTTATTAGGCGCAACAAGTAGCCAAGAGCATCACCTATCCACCATTTACCTATGGCTACTCACCCTCCAAACACCCTGTATATTTTCGTCACATCCATAGTTTCAATAGATAACAAGATTAGGGAATGTTTCATTCGTTTTTGGAAAATTATATCATTATTCGTTGCTTTCGATCAAATTATTCACTAAATTTACAGTTATAATAAGAAATATAAAAACTATAAAACAATAAATATAACAAATGCGCCCAAAACATATTTTCCTGAGCATGGTCGTAAAATGAAGTTTAAAAAAAACTACTACAAGAAATCTAAATAGTAAACTTAACAAAGGAGTAAAAAATCTTTGAATATAAAGAGTTTGGACTAGAGCGACACAAGGGAGGGACTCAGCTTCATTCGATGATAGTTACTCCAAGTACATATAAGATTAATGAATTTTAGTGAAATAATTATCCTTTTATCAAGTTATTTTCCTGAAAACTCAGTTTTGGTAGAATTAAAATTCAATTCGAAAATCTTGGACAGGGTGGACTCAGCTTCATCCGATGAGAGTTATTTCAAGTAGATATAAAAATCATGATTTTGAATGAAAACAGAATCCTTCTATCACAAGCCAATTTCCTAAAAACTCAGTTTTGATGAAATTGAAATCCACTTCGAATATATTGGACAGGCAGGACTCAGCTTCATCCGATAATAGTAAATCCAAGTACATATGAGAATCATGAATTTTAGTGAAAACATAATTCTTTCCTCTCTGGTCATTTTCCCAAAAACTCCATCAATTCCATCGAAAAGATGAAAATAAAATAGAATCAAAGCTGAGGTGCTTTTCAATATTTTTTCAATATACCTACCTGATTTCATGAATTGCTATCAATGGACGATATGTGTTCAGTTATAAGTAAAACTATCTTGGAGAGAAAAATGGACTGAAAAACGAATTCTTATCGATCAAAAATTAAAGAAATAAATGTATATATAATAAACGTCTTTATTTGATAGATAGTACATATCTACTCAGGGGCGAAGTCTAGCAGAGCTATTCAACTTAATCCCCCGAGCAGAAGCAGAACAATAAAATAACATATTCACTATGAAAACAAAATATTCAATATTCCAAATCTGAAAAAAAAAAAAAACAAAAAATCTTTGATTGAAAAACGAGAACAAATAGGAATTAAATATAAAACACGTAAAGTGAACACTGAAAGAATGGTACTCATGGTTAATACTGGCTGGAGAGATATATCTGCTGCTAATTTGGTTTCGTGCAGGTTTTGTACTAATGAGAGTCCTTATCTTACGGAACGAATTCACTTTATCGATTCGAAACTAACGTGCGCTTACTTTTGAGGCAAATAGGTTCAGACGAGCGAATTGTGTTCGGGGTTGGCGAACTGAAATAGAGTTGCGAACTCGTGTCAGAGCCGTGGCAATTCTTAGCGAGACAGGGGACGGTCCAGTCAATTGGTACTTCTTCTTGAGAACTTTAGATTTAGATTTAGGATGAGAGTGAATAAACCACAGATGTGCGGATTTTCTTCATAACGACGAAGTCTATTTTTATTTTCACTTTGTGGTACCAAACAACAATGAAAAATGACAATATGAACTCTGAACATTATCCGCTGGAAAAATGCATTTGCACGTTTTGATAAATAAACATAAAGGGAAATATTGAGCGAAAGAATTATTGTAATGGTGAAGTGAGAGAAATATAAAAAAATGCGGAAGAAAGTTCTGCTTTTAACTAAACTTTCGGTTCTGCGTATTGGTTCTTAGCTTGTTCCGAAAAGGATGAAGGGGAAAATATAAATCAATGCTGGGTGTCTTAAGAATAGATTCGGAAGGTTAAGATTTCAAACTACTGGTGGAACTACAATTGGGTTTTGATGAACAATTTGGTTCTGCGCTGGTTGGCGTTTTGAAGGGTGACACTGCTTCAAATTCTGACTGTTCCGAGACCTCCAAAAGGTGGAGTTTGAAACGGGCGAAGGCCTGCTATCCGATGTTTGCTCAAGAAACTAGGCTGCCGATGAAATTGGCTGAACTTGTTCGATAGGCGACGATAGATGAGAGGGAGGTACGTTCCAATCAATTTCAAATCTGAAACTTTTACGAAATTACAGAGATTTCGTCGAAAATCGAGGCAAATCAAAAGGAACCTCATGCCTCTAAATGACACAACATTTTCAAGATAGTTTCTCTTGATCCATCTTTATGCTTCTTGTTTTTACAATATGAGACAAGACAGCTCGTAGACCTGCCTTGTTGGTAGATTCACTTTGTTGGTAGATCTGCCTTGTTGGTATCTACCTTCAAAACGACGGGGATCAAGGAGGGATCCTTTGAAGGGTTCAACAGTGACAGAAAGCTAAAGGACGTCATTGAAATTTTGGAAAAACAGTAGTTTTAATGTTATACTTGAGAAAATAAGGTACTAGTGGCCCGCAGTCTTGCGAATGCCCATTAAGATTACCCTGAAAATGTTTTCAACGTTATTTTTATTGCTGATCGTTTTTCCCCGAGCCGATCTCCGCCATTGGCTTTTAGGGGCCACGAAAGTCGTCGATGTCATGTTAGCCGCATGATTGATGCACTTCCAGGTCCAGAATCGGTGGGACGCCACGGGCCCAGAGGGTGATCCTCACTTAATAATCACGTTGTGAGGGATTGATAAAGCGCAACGAGAATTGCAACGGGATCTCAGTTTCCCCGAAACGGCACCGGGCGAAAGAAGTTAATGAGAAATAAAGGCGATAAATTCCGCAAATGGGTACGCGTTTTCGTGCAGATCGGGCCGATGAAATTAACCGATGAAAGGCCGCTGGCTCGTACGGGCAGGAGACACTGCGATATTAACCGTTGATTCGGATTGCGGTGGCCCCCGCTGCTCGCGACGTCACGGTTAATATTTCGCGTCAACTAGATTGGAAAATATGCGTGTTCGCAGGTATCGGCGGAATTCTGGGGAATGAAATACTAATAAATGCGGATTGCGATGGGTTTTCACTCGCTCACATGGACTCACGCGGTTCAGGAAATAGACCACCTTGTCGCCATGATGGCAATTACGCTCATTACGTGCTCGTTTCTTCTGGCGATGATTGCTGTGGAATTGTCGAATTAAATTTGTGGATCATCATGTTGTCAACACTGATACTACTTTTTTCCAAGGAATGAGAAGACGATATTTTCCTCCCAAAGTTAGAGCGCCAAATAATGAGGCAATTCTTGAAGACTTTTTTTTGGTAGTAGGTACAACTCTCTCTTCCTGTTATATTTTTGGATTTGACGCCTTATTGTCGATATTTTTGACCTAGTTTCCTAGCCTTATCGAAAATGGTCTTCGATTCAGAAACCTAACAAAAACATTTCATATAACAGGTCTCATATAAAGTCAGGCCCTCAACTCTACAAGAACAAGGTTAAGGTATCAATGAAATCTATTAATTCTTGTTTTCATGAATTGTATAAACTCTGGAGTTAGGACGTCCACAGAATTTAGAGTTTTGAAAATGAAGCTGTAGAATTTTTTGTTTATTATTTGTAAAGAATGGAACTATTTTTGTTTGGCTAGGGTGGAATAGAAATAAGAATTTTGAATGGCGATAGGGGTCGAACGACACATCATTTTGGAGATACAGTTCATCCAAGAATTATCAACATTTCGGGGGGCTTTGGAAAATCGAAATTATGTTGGTAATAGTCCATTCAGTAACCTTTTGAGTTGCAGAATTCAGGTTGGTGTTCGAAATAACATTGACGTTTTGTTTCTGTCATTAAAATTCGAAATAATTGCGCAAGTGGAAAATCTTCGGAATGAGGCTCTTGAAGGATGTACAGCTAATAAATGGATAGCCTGCACAGAGCACGTAGAAAAAGCAATGAGAGAATATTAGTCAAAATATATGGGATGTTATGATACTGCTGATATGGAGCCTTCAATGAACATGACGAGTTCTGCCCAAATGAGGAAATAATAACAGTGGTTGTTGAAGCAGAATAATAGGAATATTGACACTTTTAGAATTACACTAGCTGGCCCGGCGAACTTTGTTCCGCCATAATGATACTTACGGTGGATTTCACAAATCGTAATCACCGGTGATCGGAGATCAACGGCTTGGTCCTCTGATTTTTGAACTGTCGAATGTTTCCATGGATATGAGCTGTCGCACAGAACAGATACACAAAAATAATATGTCAATTACTAATTATGGCAATTTTGGATTCAGTTATTTCCGCAAATATATTTATTACCCAAACAGAAATTCTAAAACATTTTAAAAATTATGAGAAAAGAAGAGGATGGACATCTCACGATTGGAATTGATCGCCAAAATCCGATTTACTTGACATTTCGATAAAAATTCACTGTGATATTCACCCGCTTCTGGATCTGTTAATAGCCTTTCATGGTACTATGAGCCCTATGTAAATTACACAGTAATTGATGTCATATGTTCTTTTTTCGACCATTTCAAACCACGACGACCGAAATACTCGAAAAAAGAACAGATGACACCAATCGATGGCCGCAAAAGCCGCAACAAATTCATCGCCATTCAATTGTGATAATGTCAAATATAGTACCTTCACGATTACGTTATTTGGAATAAATAAAACTATAAAATAACTAATAATCGTCCGTCATAATGTGTGAATAGCGCCATCTGAAGTGGTAGGAACGAAACATTTCTCATATCTCAACGAAATCTAATCATTTTGGATATCTGTACTCCTACGCTAAGACATTTTGGTCTTCCCCAACAGCGCAGAGTTGTAGGCAACTCAAATTCCACACTATTACAGTGACTTTAGAGGGAATATAGTCACTGTACACACTATTTGTTCAAATCGCCATCTAACGCGGAGAATATCTAGTGAAGTACATACGAATAAGCGATAGCGTAACTGTAACTGTAGCGACATCTAGTGGCCTTACTCAAAAGAAGTAGAAGCATTTCCAGTATAAGTAAAATTTTCATCGATTCTTTTCAAAGTTTTATTGTCTTTTATAATAACCAGATCGTAGACCAATCCATATGTGTAAGTTTCATAACAAACAGTCCATCCGATCTCGAGTTATAAATGGTGTAACCAACATCTTTCTTTTATATATATAGATATTCCACTCCTTCATTGTTCACAAATTTTGAAATTTACAATGTCAGGACAAAATTCTTCATATATTAAATGGATCCATTCGTTAAGTTTTGTTTCTGTCTTGGTATCTATTTTTTTAATCATCCACGATATTTTTCGTTATCAGACCAGTATTTCCATATGTAAGCTCCTATAATTGATCTTCGGAAAAGTATCAATACAAGATGAAAATAATATACTATATCCAATTTCGATTCAACCACAGCGGTCATCTTGGCAACACAACAAGAGTGAATAACAAACATTTACTTGCTGATTGGAATGCATAAGTCAGAACTAATCTAGCCCCAATTTAACATTCTTCAATGTTCTCTAGAATGATAATGTCGGGTGTTCCTCCATTTTGGCTCATTTAATCCGCCCGAAGGAACCATCCTCGCCACATGACGAATGCGTATCTCCCCCGAAGACGCCCCCTCATTTGCCCCTCATTATACAACTGTAACTGCATCAGCTCCAATTTGAATTCAAATTATAACCCTTGCGCAGACAAAAATCCTAACCACACACATTATCCACGCGAATTTGTCGTATACGCATCCAGTCGTCGAGTCTGGTTGGTCGGCAGGCCTAGCTGTCTCACGTATGTGGGTCAGGTGCATGGCCCACGGCCCGGTTTTTGGTACCGAAAAAATGAATTATATTTCAATGAGATGATCGGGGACCGGAGACGGACGAGTTATTTTAATGGACATCTTCACTGGCCAAAATGACAGTCAGGCTCTAATGGGGGTCCTCGACGTAACAAGGACTATAATTTGGAAGTGGAATCGAATCGCAGGCTCCATGCAATACCACGTATTTGAACGTCTGACGACGATCGAAGAAGTGTTTAACGAGAAACGATTATTTTCGAATTAACCGATATGCAAATTGTGAGAGAGTATTTCGTTTGTATTCGTTAGTGATTTATATTGAATTCGTTGTGATCATATGCCCTTTCAAGTTGTTTTCCTATCAAATATAATTGTGCTTTGAGAACTTTTCTGTTTTTATATATTTTCATCATTTGTGAAGTTGCCCGTAGGTGTGCTTTCCATGATGAAAATGTTGTCTTCAATGAAACTGTTAACACAGTTCTCAAAGCGAGTTCAAACTTGTCGAGTCAAGAGTACTCCGAATAACAAAGAAATTGCAATGTGTGCCTTCCTAGACATATCTGGGGCCTTTGACAACACAACACACGAGTCGATCAAAATGGCACTCAAATGGCGAGAGGTTAAAAAAACTATTATCAAATATGCTGAGTACTTTAATAGGAATTAGGACAGGTAGTGAAGAACAAGACTGCTGAACTAAATGCCGACGTTTCGTCCGTATATTCGAACTTTTTCAAGGCTACAATGGAGATACAAGAAATTAATCAGTACAATCCAGTAAAAAACAAGAATAATGACGGTTAACAAAACAACGATAAATTGCATAATTAAATACCAAAAACTTATGTGATATAGATGAAAACATTATACACAAAATAATAAATATCGAATAATAAATACGATGACTAGACAAACATTTATTCAATATACAATGACAACAAACAAAAAATTGGGTAAAAAAAAAACTGTGGTACAAAAACTTACCAAGTTCAATTTGTCTGATATAAAAGTTGTTGTTAACATTAAGATTCGGAAAAATTGCATCTAAAAGGTCCTACAAAAACTTAAATTTATCGTTGTTTTCATCAAACTTTATGTAGATGACACAATCACAGCCATACCTTCGGATAAAGCTGATGAACTTTTATCAGAATTCAATTCATATCATCCACGTATTAAATTCACCATAGAAAAAGAGAAAGATGGAGAGCTACCTTTTTTAGACATAAAGGTGGTTCGTGGTGAAGATGGCAGTTTGCTTACAAAATGGTATGTAAAACCCACTAACTCTGGCCGGTTAGTCAATTTTCATTCAGAAACTTCTAGGTCTTATAAAGTGGGCAGCATTAAAAACCTTATTTATCGATCAACACACCTCAGCTCAAAAATATATTATAAAGAAAACATGAAAAAGATCAAAGAAATTCTAAAAATTAATAATTACCCAACAACATTCGTGAATAAAATAATAAATGAATATAATCCATTAAACCCTAGAATTAACGAAACCCTTAGCTCAGAAGATCAAGTAAAAAGATACTTCAAGTTTCCCTATATATCAGGCCTGAGTCATAACATTGCTCATTCAATAAAACAGAAATCTAAAACTACAGAGCTCGTTTTTTATAACCTTTTGACGACGCAGATTCTTTTCTCGAAACTTAAAGATCCAACCCCTAACATCAACCGTTCAAGTATTGTATATAAAATACCATGTTTGGGGTGCAATAAATGTTACGTGGGACAGACGAGACAACTGCTGAAGGCGAGAATCAGGCAGCACAAATATGACTGTGATGATAGGTTCCGGGATAAAGACAGTTCTACAGCTTTAGCTTCCCATAGATTTGCGGAAAGCCATAATTTTGATTTTGACAATGTAGAAATACTTGATTATGAAAGTAATTGGAAGAAAAGAAACATTAGCGAGATGATTCATATTAGGTTAAATAACACGGTAAACCACAGAACTGACACCCAAGATTTGAGTCAATTATACACAAATTTATTGTTTCTTTGTCGTGATTCCCGTATTCCGATATGAAAATTATTCATATGTCTATAGTGTCTGCGCGTAATAACACCTGTTCTCGATTGTTTAATCAATTAATTTCGATGGTAGTTGTAGCTGTTTTTCCATGTTTGGGATGAAATTTGACAAAGCTTGGATGCAATTTTTCCGAATCTTAATGTTAACAACAACTTTTATATCAGACAAATTGAACTTGGTAAGTTTTTGTACCACAGTTTTTTTTACCCAATTTTTTGTTTGTTGTCATTGTATATTGAATAAATGTTTGTCTAGTCATCGTATTTATTATTCGATATTTATTATTTTGTGTATAATGTTTTCATCTATATCACATAAGTTTTTTGGTATTTAATTATGCAATTTATCGTTGTTTTGTTAACCGTCATTATTCTTGTTTTTTACTGGATTGTACTGATTAATTTCTTGTATCTCCATTGTAGCCTTGAAAAAGTTCGAATATACGGACGAAACGTCGGCATTTAGTTCAGCAGTCTTGTTCTTCACTACCTGTCCTAATTCCTATTAAAGTACTCAGCATGAATAACCAAGGACGTGATTCCTACTTCATTCATTCACCGGGGAACTATTTTCGTGACATAAGGCGGAGATTTGGCAACCGAGTTGCAGCACAGCTCAAACTTAGGATCAAGTTAGACAATTATCAAATATATTTATCAGATGGTAAAGACCTAATTAGCTGAGACGCAGGTGGGTATTCCCAAGGAGGAATAACATCTCCATTCCTATGGAGCCTAGTAGTGGATGAGACACTACATATTATGCTAACAGAGCTGAGCTTCGATTGGTTAGTATATGCTGACAACATAGTCCTAATACACTGCGCAAAAAAATTAACGCACATTATGGAAATCTCAAATTTATTCTACAACTGAAGGTGTTTTCAATGATAATTATTTTTATCAGAATTATGCATGCATATGTTATCCACTTTCAACGTTTTCCTTCAATACAGATGTTTTTTTCCAGCAGGAGTAAAAAAAGATGATATTATCAGATTTTGAATGTATTGGCTCCATTCTAAAAATCAGTTGTTCTCGATCAACTCTAGTGATCAATAGTTTTTATTTCGTTTGATTTTCTACACTCGATCGCTATGCAACGCGAAACACGCAATTTGACCTAAGAGGAATGTGCCCAAGCGGTAGTTTTGCGAGAAGAAGGGTGGACATACACAAGAATTGCAGAAAGGTTTGGAGTTTCCCATACAAGTGTGTCCAGAATGTTGCAGCGATTCAGGGAGACAGGTATGAATGTCCGAAGACCAGGACAGGGTAGACCACGGGTAACAACTGCCATTCAAGAACGTTATTTGCGAGTTTCTTCGTTGAGACAACGGTTTGCAACCGCTCGCCTCCTTCAAAATCAGCTTGAGCAAACTCATGAGGTGCAAATTAGCACTCAGACAATAAGAAATCGCCTCAGAGAATATGATTTAAGGCCTCGTGTCGCGGCAAGAGGCCCAGCTCTTACCCCAGCCCATCGAAGGGCGCGTTTGGATTTTGCGAGAGAGCATATCCATTGGGAAGAGGCCGATTGGGAAAGAGTTCTCTTCACAGATGAGTCTAGATTCTGCCTCTACCATTGTGATCGACGTTCCCTTGTATACAGACGTCCACATGAAAGATATGCTCAGTGCAATTTCCTGGATTCTACTGGTTTCGGAGGAGGATCGATTATGATATGGGGTGGAATATCTTTGACTGCTCGCACAGACCTAGTGGTAGTTGATAATGGATCTATGAATGCTGATAAGTATATAAGGAACATTCTTGAAGAGCATGTAGTGCCATTTGCCCCATAGATTGGAGAAAATTTTTCAACTTCACTATTCTCACCACCATTTCAAAAATGTGCTTATACGCTCCTAATACATACGTTTGAAACAAAACGTAACAATGGGCGTTTCCAGTGATTTTCAAAAAAATCATTTCGGTAATATTTGACCCTCAGAATCTCGTAACAATTTTTCTTTTTTTTTCTGTTGTCTATTCTTCGAGAAAAAAATTATTGAAAATACCAAAACGAACGTCAAATTCAAACGATTATAAATGGCGGCAATCATAATTTGATTGGTTGGAACAGTACAGCGTTGCCAGGTTGCCATCCTCCTAACTATCCGTTCTTCTCTATCACGGAAGATTCGTTCTTATCATGGTTCTAATTCTGTGATCACAACGATGGCTGTTGGATTGAAGAGGTTATGGTGATACCCATCGAATTTATCAAGAAGCCATGTATGCTTCATAAGTTTCTGCGGTTTTATTTCTCCTATTTTAGACGACAAAGTAGAGTTAGCGGCAACTACGCCTTCTTGATAGCTTCCATCACACATTAGATTGGTCATGGATGTGTACGTCATCATGGCAGTGTCCAATGAGGTTCCGAAGATAGCTACGTCATCATGGCGCTAATTCGAATTTAAATAGTTTATTAATGATGATAATAGAAAAAATGCGCAAAATTGAAAGTGAAAAATTGGTTAGGATCATGTTTTGGACTACTCTTAATATATTTATGTCAGAAAAAATCGATTTCTTGATGTACTGGAAACGCCCATTGGTCAAAAATATAATTTATTCCTCAAATGAAATGCAGCCCAGCCCGTTCCCATTTGTTACCTCGATGTGGACCAAGTAATGATTGCGATATACCATATGAACGCACATAAACATCGGAACGTATAGAACGTGGCCGTTCCAAATCGTAATTTCGACCTATTTGATCGATAAAAGACATCTGCCGAAACAGGTATCCGAACCGCTGTCGGTAGCCCTTTCACCGATCATATCGCGACGACTTGAGAACGACATCGTTCTCGAGAACGCCACGTATCTCTGGACCGTGGATAAGCAACCCTGTTCGGCTCAATAGATGTCTTCAGATAACACATGCGATATGGGTATCGGTCGCCACGATTACGATCAGCGTTCTGTATAGAAAGGAATAGTTACGAGATGAGTTAAGGGGGACATGGAAACTGGATTGGTATTTTCGGATCGCTCGTTAGCATGTGGCGTCTTTTCGACATCTCGAATTGGCATTTATGGGATTTTTCCTTGATATAAATATCAAGGATATAGTCTCTCAAAAGGTTGCATTATGCAGGGTGAATCTTTAATTGTACATATATTTCAACTGTAGATTCTTGAGACCAAAACAAACCTTTTTTCATTTTCCATTTTTCCGAATTCGGCTCTGTTTTAAAGATATAACCATTTGAAAAAAGAAATTCGGCCAAATACGTGCCTGATACGACTTTCTGCAAAGACCTCAATGTTCATATTACTCGATTTAAATTGTTTTGATACATTTAGGGAATACTGAAGTACTTACTTCATTTGAATGAGAATGTTAGAAACACAATATTTCTGAACAAAATAGCTCAGTTTTGCCCGATTACTTCTGGAACTGAATTTCTCCCACCAAAATGAGTTCCTTCTTCGATTTTCCTGAAGATTAGTTTGAAAACACTGATAACTTCATATTTTCCTCGATATCTTATAAATAATTGTTTTTTCATTCTTTTTATGATTAATCAACCTCATAGGATTCTAGGCCAATGACCTAACCTCACCCATCTCTTATGAATAATTCACAGAGCTTTTGAGAGGACGATGCCAGACTGTTGATTTTACTCTTTAAACAATGTTACAACGTTGTGTATTGCGAGGTAGCGGGCGCGCAAGACAAACCGTAAGAACTGTGAATCGACCCATCTCAAACCTCATATTGTTGTTCTGTGTCTGAAACGTGAGTGTTTGCGATCGACCCATGCGTATAGCGATCCTCAAATGGCGTAAACAAATATAGAGGAAATCATTCCTGGATCTGAGTTGTTATAAAAGGGAAAAGTGATTATTTCAGGAGTCTTCATTCGATCTTGTGATGATAACGTGAGGACTTTTAGTAAACGAATGCAATATTAACCTTTTAGTGTCGAGCTAATGAAATTCCAAGAGGATATTGTTCAGATAGGAACTTCGTCAAAAATTATTCAGTGCCAAGTATCATTTTATTTTTCATACATTTCAATTCGATACGTAATTTGTATCGACATTCATCATTAATATATCTGAATTTTGTATTTCATTGACATTTATTTCTAATATGGACCGGTAACAATGAATTTTTAATAGAAACTGTGCGTATCAAATGTATAATTTCATGATCCTTGCTGTTCGATTTTATCTCCCATATTTTTGAGATTTTAGTATTACATATCTCAACCTCAAACGTTTTTCCATCATTCAGATTTTAGTCTCGACAAAGTTGATAAACATTCTGACAACATTGTTAACTGGTTTAGAGACCAGAGAAGTAATAATATTCGGAGGTAATATCCCGAGACTGTGACAAATAGCCGACTATTATTTTCGACCTAATTCTATCGAGAGCGTCTTGTATTTCGACAATTTGATAAGACCATATGAACATTAATAATCTGAATAACTCCTTACTTATTCTTTGATTATTAGTGTTCATTTGGTCGAATTGAATTGTCGAAATACAAGTTGCTCGAGATTAATTAAAGAAAATAATAGGCGCTTTTTGTCAAAGTCGAGTGATATTCAGGAAGATTATTTCATGAACACGCTTCAAACGCTCGGATTCGCGGTCTTTTGTATTTCAGACCGAGCGGTCGAACTTATTTATAATTATTTTGCAAAAATTTGCTATCCCAACCAAGTTTTGAACTCGGGACCCTCCGTACATTTTCAACTCTGAATGAATGTTATGCCAAATTTTCACACTTTAAATAGCCGCTGATATTTCTTCGTTTACCTAAATAATATTGCATATCGTGTGACTGAATTCGTGACTTTTCATTGGCGGAGCCATGTGTGAATGAAATAATCGATGATATTCAATCCAGGGAAGCATCCAGATTATTCTTGAAAATCATGATTTTTTCCTTAAATTTTATAGTATACAATTCGGAATTCTGTATTAGAGGTTGTGAACTTCAAAGATAGAAGAAATTAAAAAAAGATAAAAAAAATGAAGAAATCAAAACCAAAAAGAAAGAACTTTTTGTCGAAAACGGAATATATTATAAAACATTCAGAAAAAACAAGAAAATAATAATGTCAGAAGAATATAGTATAAATTTCATAAATGAAACCCATGGAAGGTACTGCCATATTGGAGTTAGACATATGCAGAATAAAATAGGTGAACTGAAAAATTTGTCTAAAAACATTAAAGAAATATGCAAAAATTGTGATATTTGCTCTAACGAACGTCGGTATGACTGATAAAATGTAGTTACATGGATTTAGACAGATTATATTATATATAATATATAATATATATTATATATTATATAAACGTCACGGAATTATCGTGCAATATTTTAGTTCGTAATTTCCAATAATTATTGTTAGAACAGAATATCATTAACACCTGTAATTAATAACATTTACTGTCGTTTGTTTTCAGGTAAGATAAATATTTGTAATTAGGAAAAATAAAATAAAATAAAATGATTAACATTCTTCTGCAGAGAAACACAACTTGTTGTTTTACTTGGTGTTAATTTATGCATTTTTATTTTAAATTTATGTTTTATTAGTTGTATGATGAGCCTTGAGAAAGGAACACTTAGTTTCGAAACGTCGGCAAAATCATAATTGATTTTCATGTAATTTGTCCGAACTCCTGCGATATATTGCTACAATTAGGAATAACTCGAAACGACACGTTTCATTAAAAAAACATGGAAATACTTTTATTTTCAAAAATGATTGCTTCTTTCGAAAGTATGAACCGTTAATTTTTTTCAAGTGGTTTGTTGCATGGTATTTTGCGTGGATTTATGAGTCGGCTGCGTTATAACTTTCATACCAGGAGAAACATTGAATAATTTTTGATTGAGGAATATTCACCATGAATAGAGTCAACCAATATTTAGTTCATTTCAAATAACGGTTCCGAAGATATGATCAGAAAAGTGTTTTTTTCCATGGATTTTCTGAATGCTTCAAATGAAACCGAATTTTAAGAAATGGTATAGAAGAAAAATTTCTCTTGATGGGAAGAATCTAAATCTATATATATAAAAGAAAGATGTTGGTTACACCATTTATAACTCGAGATCGGATGGACTGTTTGTTATGAAACTTCATATATGGATTCGTCTACGGTCTGGTTATTATAAAATACAATGAAACTTTGAAAAAATCGATGAAAATTTTACTTATATAGAAAATGCTTTTCCTCCTTTTGAGTAAGGCCACTAGATGTCGTTACAGTTACAGTTACGCTCCGCTTTTTCGTTTGTACTTGTAGATGGGGATATAAACAAATAGTGTGTACAGTGACTATATTGCCTCTATAGTCACTGTAATAGTGTGTAATTTGAGTTGCCTACAACTCTGCGCTGTTGGGCAAAACCAAAATGTCTTAGCGTAGGAGTACAGATGTCTAAAATGATTAGATTTCGTTGAGATATGAGAAAAGTTTCGTTCTTACCACTTTAGATGGCGCTATTAACACATTGTGACTTATTAGTTATTTGTATAGTTTTATTTATTCCAAATAACTTAATCGTGAGGGTTCTATATTTGACATTATCACAATTAAATGGCGATGAATTCGTTGAGGCTTTCACGGACATCCATTGATGTCATCTGTTCTTTTTTCGAGCATTTCGGTCGTCGTGGTTTGAAATGGTCGAAAAAAGAACATATGAATGACATCAATAACTGTGTAATTTACATAGGGCGTATAGTATCATGAAAGGCTATTAACAGATCCAGAAGCGGGTGAATATCACAGTGAATTTTTATCGAAATGTCAAGTAAATCGGATTTTGGCGAGGAGTTCCAATCGTGAGATGTCCATTATCATCTTTTCTCCTTATTTTTAAAATGTTTTTGAATTTCTGTTTGGGTAAAAAATATATTTGCGGAAATAATTGAATCCAAAATTGCCATTATTAGTGATTGACATATTATGACATATTATTTTTGTGTATCTGTTCTGTGTGATAGCTCATATCGATGGAAACATTTGACAGTTCAAAAATCAGAGAACCAAGCCGTTGATCTCCAATCACCGGTGATTACGATTTGTGAAATCCACCGCAAGTATCATTTAGGCGGAACAAAGTTCGCCGGGTCAGCTAGTTTGAAATATATGTACAAGTCCAGATTGATTCTAGAAGTGATCCAAAGATGTTAGGTTACAAACTGTTAATGCAACGTGAAACCTTATCAGAACTACGAATAAATTCGAATAGCAATCCCGATATTGATGATCATGATTGTCTGTCTTTCCCTTCATTATAACTAATCACCAGAAGCATTCGTTTGATAAATTCCCAGTCTAATTCCTCATAAAAAATATGGATTGCCTTCATCAACTTCATGTTGTAAACTTCCACCGAAGACGACCAATCGCCCACATTTCCGCCGCCCGCAGTAGGAGCGTGTGAAACTGCACGTTGCCACCGTTTGATCCATAAACTCCGCTCACATTACACCTTCGTCCGCCAGTTATTTTCCCCATTTTTCTAACGCCACCGAGGTACGAGAAGCGAACCTCTTCGGGGGAGGTTCGATTGTGCCGTCCGATACCGTGCGGCGGATTTATGCGTTTCGGGAGCTGGCGTGTCTTCTGTCCGTGTGATTGTGTCAGCGGTTAATTAGAAGAGGGGTCCTTATCCCTCGGTGTCCGCTGTCCGTTTACACACACTCGCTCGCTCCAGTGTTGCCACCGTAGAAAATGCTTCTAATTTACTGGAATAAGGCGCAAAAATACCGAGGACTCATTCGAGTTGAAAAGGTATACTCCATTCACAATTATAAAATCACAACTCTGGCCTTGGAAATTTGACACATTCCACTCTGTATCGAAGTTATGACGTTTTTCAAAATATTTTTATGTTCCAAGTCAACACTATGTTGCCCTTTCTACATTCTTAGCGTATTTCTCAGAATGTGAAGTTATTCGGAAAATGAATGAATTGGAAAAGATGTGATGAACGAAAATAATTAACGTTTATATGAATTGATAGAAAGGATTCCTTTTCTAGTTATTTGCATGAAAAGTACAAGAGATCACTGTTTAAATATATTATTTTTCGCCATGGAAGAAAGTTGCATTGCTTTCACATAATTTTTATATGCATGCTTGTGAAGATTTAATTATTATTATCCTCTTGAACTGACAGTTCAAGACTTGACGACATCAATTGTTGATTCCAATCAAGAATTCATTAAAAAAAATCAACCCAAAGTTATAAGATGAATTGATGGGTAATTACAAGAATCAAGAATAATGTCAATTTTATTTCGTTGATAACTTTCCTAAAATCAATGTTGGGATATAAAACTCGGCTGCGTTTGTTCAAACAACATCTAAAGAATACATTTTTCACCATCTCGACCTTTGAACGGCGTTTCTTATAGGAGAATTAGGTCTAAGTTCCACCTCATTAGTGAGGTACCTAACTTTTGCAAATCTGCTCAGATATCGCCGAATTTCTTGGAAAACCTGAGAAATATCATCCTAATCGACCTCTCGAGGCTCCATCCGATCCATCTACAGCGATTTCTGTCCAAATAACAGCTTTTTCAACGAAATTCCCGTGTTCCCCTTCAACCTCGAAATGTAAACATTCGTCCTGGTCTTGAAAACCGTTCTCACGCTCCAAACTGGTGCTAAAAACAATAAACATACGTTAGTCTTGGATATTCGACGAAAAAATCACCTGCAAATATCGATTAAATACCAAAAATCTGCGAACAATTTGTGAACCTAACAAATGTGGAAAATCTTGGATACTTTTACTTTGATGTAAACAAAGAAACTGGCAACGTCGTTTTGTCATTAACGATAATTTCTGTGCGCGCACTGACTTTTCATCATATGTTCTGTGCTTTTCATCAGGTGCACCAACTCCTGAAAACGAAACCATGACCTCCTATGTGATTAAATAAAAGTGAATGGAGTATATTTGTCTGAATTAACCTCTTGGCAAAACCCACTGACATAATGCCAACTATTTTTATTTCGAAACAACCTTCGCAACTGTCAAAAATGACTGCCAATGGAAAGAGAACTACGTAAATCGAATAGACAAAAAGTCATCCATCTCTTACACAGATGGATCAGAATCTGCCCAGGGAACAGGCATAGGAGTATATCCTTATGGCTTACTATGCTTGCGTCCAAGATTTTCTGAATTAAAACCTCAATGAGCGCGAATAAATACTGGAACAGATAGTCAATCAGCACTCAGAGCTCTAGAATCTAACTGCCAGTACTCAATGCTGATCTGGGAATGCCGCAATATCTAGAGCAACTGGTCAAAGGCGATAAAGTGACTGTATTATCAGTGCCAGGGCCCTGGGGCATTGGAGGAAATGAGAAGGGTGATGACCTTGCCAGAAGTGCATCAAAGGTTAAATCCCATGAACCACAACGCTTCTGTGGTCTTGGAAAGGACCAGTGCACCATTACAGCATTGCGAGATGCAAAACATAACTACCCAGGATCTCCAGGACTAAAACAAGCGGGAAGATTTGAGTTCTCGCCGTCTTACGAAAAAGATTATCCAGCAAATGCGTGTAATCCATAGTGTTACTGCTGACAGGGCACCAGTATCTCTTGTATCGCATGTTGTGGTCGGCAGACAGAATGTGTAGGTTGAGGTGGGCAGGTGATCCCATCTAGAACAAGTTCGAATAATATCCATATAGTTCAGAACAGGAGAAGGCGAAGTGTATTCGGTCCTGGCATCAAGTACTCACCAGTGTTGGGATCCTGCTTGACCGGATTTCAGCCAGAATACTTGCAATTGAAAGATGAAAGTAGGACAAAGCTATCAGAGATAAGCCATCAACCCATTCTGACAGTCAAGCTACTGTCCAAGCACTAAGCTCTCATAAAATCCGTCCAAACCTGATATGTCGAGGAAAATGCTATAGACTAAGCAAGAACAACAAGGTCCATTCAGTCTGCTCAATCGAGTATCAAGAGAAAAGAGGAGGTCAATGATCTCTCCAGAAAACTAGCGATCATGAGAAAGAGTTTGAGAAGAAAAAAATCGAAAGAGGTACTTAGGTGAAATCTCCTAGGGCTGGATCATTCCGAAACGGAATCTCATGACGACGAGATCTGAAAAGTATCTCAATCTGAGTAAAAATATTCAACACCTCCCTACTAGCTTCCTGACAGGACACTGCTGTCTCATAAGCACCCTACTTCTGTGTGCCCTGCCATTATGAGCCAACGCAAAAATGCCTTGTACAAGAAAGCTTCAAAAGTGGATATGGAGTTCATTAGAACTCATGAACTGGAGTGTGACGGATGGGATAGCTCTGACTGGGCTTGGTTAGCCTTTCAGGTACTGCGATCATGTAGATCTTTCGTTCTCTACCCTACTCGTTCATTGAAACCCAGGGAGGTCGTCAGTGGAGTTGATAAAACCGACAACATCCTTAGGAGCCTTGGCCATTATCTCATAGGTATCCAGGACAGGTTTTCCCATATGAATGGTTCACGAGCCAGCCAGCTCTGGACACTAGCATACCATGTGTTTAGCTGTTTCTGTTTCTGATCCACAGAGTCTACAAATCTCATCTGCTGACTTTCCCATAAGATCCAAATGATATTTGTACCAACAGTGCCCCGTCAGCAGACCTACAATCACCCGAAGCTCCACTCGTGACAGCTTCAGGGGCCTACTGGTATAGGTAGGTGGAATCATCACGAATTTCTTAGACTGAGTAAGTCTAGGAGTGTTTTTCCAGAGGGTTATTCTGTTATCCAACTGTCACTGTTGGACCGCCGCCTTATATTGGTCTTCTCCAAGACCACAGAAAGACTGAGATTCAGCAGGTGTAAACCTTGATGCACTATTCACAAGCTCATCGGCTTTTTCATTTCCTTCAGCACCACAATGCCCTGGCAACCATTGTAGAGTCACTTTATTGCCTCTAGCTAGCTGCTTTATGGTGTTACAGCACTCCCAGGTAAGCAAAGATCCCTGGCAGTGTGATTCCACGGATCTTAGCGTGGCCTGACTTTCCTTGGTGCACCTCTTAGTTTTTTGGGAAGATCTCTGACTGATATCCTGAGTTTATACTCGTATACTACTCTTGAATTCAAACTTTATTGGTAGGTGATTGCATTAACTGGACAGTATCAGCCACGCAATTGCTTCATCATGGATAGTCGATTAAAATCTTTTCCAAGTAAGGTTTGGTACCTCTTCTGAATAAAAAAAGATTTGCACTTATAAGTGCAATTTCTCCTAATAGGATACAGTGATGTTTGTTAATTCCAGCATTAGGAATACCATGTTGGCAACATTGTCTCTTTCTCGCGGGTACTATTCACTTATTTACTCGTGCATGGAGAGCGAAGAGGTCTGGCCGATACAGGGACGTGAATATCTACCCGGATCACGCTATTTGTTTTGTTGTACCTCGGCGTAGGAAATATTATTCATGTTGTAGCTCATTATATTTTATCGGATTCCCCTTGCACGCGGTACCGACGATTTTTTGAGATTCCCGGATACGCGCCGAACGAAGCCGGCAGGAGTGAATATTGAGTTATGGTATTCGGATAAGTACTCGCTTTCCTCATTGGCGGAGATTCCTGGAAAGAAATGCACTGGATGTTTCGGTAGTCTCGGTACTCATTACGATGCATAAACACCATTGTTAGATAGATAGCTGATCTGCGTTAATCTTGATGTTCGAGTATTGTTCAAGGTCAAGGAGATCGACGACCTCGTTTAGGTACCACATTCTATCGAGACAAGTAGGAAAAAAATTGGAACAATAGGAATTCGTCCATCTTCAAACAGAAAGATGAAGACCTCATATGGGCCTCTCAAGCTTCACCACTCGATTTTTCTGCTTGTGCATAATAAGCCCCTGCAAGCAAGTTTACAGTAGGAAGCGCATGCGTGTGTCCAGAAGCATAGTGTCCTGCGCATCATGAGTGGCGTCGCTTGAGTTAACTCCTACGTGCTAAAACCTCAGTTTGCACGTTCCCAGTTTGATCAGAGAAGTTTGAGCGTGTGAATAGCACACGTAGAAGTTGTAGCACAATATGGGGTTTTCCAACTTATTTTGAATAGCCCGCAATTTCGGCATTTATCACTTTTGACATTTGACAAGAAGAAACTACGCCATTACTAAAAATTATTAAAATTCTCGATAAAAATGGTGGAAATTTGACAGGGACGATTGGTAAAACTCGAACATTGTTGGGTCGTCGTGAAGCACTTTGTCGAATCGCAATAGAGAAATTGGTTGAAGAATTTGTTGGGACAAGTTAGTGGTGTGAAGAATAGAATCCGTGCACGTCGCTCAAGGACAGCCGAGAATATTGCTGCTGTAGCCGAAAGTGTTGAAGAAAACCCAGGTTTATCCATTACTCGTCGATCTTCGGAATAAGGCATTCCACGTATTTGCATGAAGATTTGGGTCTTGCGGCTTATAAAATTGAGTTGACACAAGAACTCAATCCGGCCGATCATCAACAAAGTTGTGTCTTTGCTGATTGGTTCCTTGACATGCATAAAAATGATCTGGAATTCCATCGGAATATCATCTTGAGTGATGAGGCTCATTTCGACCGCGGTGGCTTCGTCAACAAGCAGAATTGTCGCATCTAGGGCTCAGAAAAAATCTTCATTTGGAGCCATGTGAAAGAGAAGGTCTACGCCAAGAGACCTGCGTCGATTCAAGACCTCAAAGATGGAATCCGTGAGGCTATCAAGGACATGAGGCAGCCTTTGCGATTTGGTTATGGAAAATTTCAGGAAAAGAATATGGTCCTGTAGTAGTGGTCGTGGTGGTCATTTGGCTGATGTTTTTTTTCCATTACGGTATACTTTCCTGTTTATAATGAAATAAACATCAGATCATTCTTCTGAAAAAATGGCAACCTTCTTTGAATTTCGAAATAACACCTCTTATCTGAAAACTCTTTAGATATACAGGGTAACAAGAAAAACTTCGGACAAATTTTGCTGTGGTCTGGAACAAAAGTATTTCAGCGCAGCCAAATAATTTTTATTCTTTTGGTTTCTCTACACTTTCCTGTACTGATATGTGAATTTTCAGTTCGATATAATTTTATTTCACAGAGTATTAGAATGTCAAACAAACGTAGTGCGATTTTGGAGCTGTTTCGTCAAGGTAGGCGTCAATGCGAAATTGTTCGTTTGCTCAATGTGCCTCGACAAACCGTGTCCGATGCAATTCGTCGTTTCAAGGAGCTTGGCCATGATGGTCGTCGTCCAGGAAGTGGTAGAAAATGCACTGTCAATACACTTATAGCAATCGCAACATCGTCAAGAAGCTAGTCAATCGAAATCCGAGGGTCTCCATGAGGAAAATAGCCTGTGAGACCGGTATCGACCGCGAATCAGTCCGTCCAATTGCTAAAAAGGAGCTCAACCTCAAGCCATACAAGCTCCAAAAAGTTCAACTCCTCGCGGAGGAAAAAAACGCGTACGACTCCAAAGGTGCCGCCAACTCCTTCGTCTCGCCAACGGTCAGCAATGGGATCGAATTCTCTTCACAGACGAGAAGCTTTTCACTGTAGAACAATCCCACAACCACCAAAACGACAAAGTCTGGTCCGTAGAGTCTCCCGGTACATCGGCCATCGTCGAACACCGTCAAAATCCGCAATCCGTCATGGTCTGGGGCGGAATTTGCGGCAGTGGTAAAACTCCCTTAGTTTTCGTGGATCAAGGGGTCAAAATCAATCAAGAAGTCTACCGCTGCGACATCCTCGAGGCCGTAGTACTTCCATGGGCCAAGCAGCGATACGCATTGAACCTTTCAACAGGACTCCGCTCCGGCGCACAGAGCGAAAATGACGCAAGAATGGAGTAAGACCCATTTTCCTTGTTTCATCTCATCTGCAGAATGGCCGCCCTACTCACCGGAGCTCAACCCAATGGACTACAGCGTGTGGTCGATTTTGGAGCACAGGGAATTCACGCCACCTTAGGCACAGCACTGTTAATTTTTGACCCAACAGTAAAATGGTGGCCCCATTGATGCTGACCGAGCCAAGAAAGTCCAAGTGGACTATTTTCGAACGCAGTTCATGGGTGGTACTAAATCTTCTTCAGTAACCAATGTTTCGATTTTACCCCTCGGTGACAAAACTAATCGACAGCAACAACCCTCACATTTAATATAATGTGATTTCGGAATCCATCTAAAATTGTAACCTTAGATTTAACAATGAATAATTTCTGAGAAATTCAATATATTCAATCGAAATTCTAATATAACAGGAACACCTGTCAATATATTCCCCCAAAGTTATTCATAAATCGAAATAGCTGTCGAAGTTCGAAATGAAGTTAGGCACTTCATCCTCAACACAGTTGTTCCTAATAGAAGTGACAAGACGCGAGGTGCATTAGCATAGGCTACTTCGGATATCACAACGCCATCTTGAATAATGCTACTTGTTCCACTATCTGCATCGATGATCAGGCCAAATGGGAGACAATTGTATCGCGTGTGTATATCCGCACGCCTTACTAAATAGATACCGAGTGGGCTATTTTATGTCTAGGAAGATTCGATAAAGCGGGATCAACGCCGAGAGCTGGCTCAGACACAAAACGCTGAGGCCATCCAACACAATGAGACGATTATTTCTGCACCTCGGAGAGGTTAGGAATCGGCTGATTGTCCAGGAACGACGTGAATGGGTGCGTAAATTCGCAATTTCAGCCTACGTGTCCTTATCAATTTCAGACGGTTTCCATATTCAAGGGAGATAAGGTAATTTCGCCGACTTTTCCTGGTGGAATTAGTGTCCATTTGGATGCTATCGATGGTATTAGAACTTGCGGAATTCGCTTTATGTACGAGTGGCTATGAATTAGCAATCAGTCCTCATTTTTATGCTAGAAGCTTTCTGTTTATGGTGCCACTGTTAGCGGTGTCTTATTCAAGATAGTTCTATGTACAATCAGTGCGGATTATCTTCCCATTCAGGGATTCTGGAAAATTTCGCGGAATTCTCAATAGATCCTTGGCATTTGAAAAACAATTCTCCTCCTATTTTCTGCTGTCACGAGCGAATTTTCTTCTACTTTTCTAAATTATTGAATTTCTCACTGCTTAACGTATTCAATGTTCATGTTCACATCAAGGTGGGCGTTCAATGTGGTTTGTTTTTATTTCAAGTCGCATTTGAAAATGGTTTCACTTTGAGAACTGAAATTTTGTGGGTAAACTCAGAAAGGATTGAAGTTCTTAGTGAAGTTATTGAAATCGAGTTCATTCTTTTTCTTTCAAAAATAGAAGAAAATAAGCCAACTCATACTTCTGTTTATTTCAAACTAAAGACCCATGAAAATAGTTCAGCTTCCGATTAAAAGTGAATCTACAGATGATTTCGTTCAGAAAAACAACTTGAAATACGAAACTGGCAGAGAATGGCATGCATATGGTATCCACTTTCAACGTTTTTCTTCAATACAGATGTTCTCTCCTTGCAGGAATAGGAAAAGATGATATTATCAGATTTTTAATGTATTGGCTCCATTCTAAAATCAGTTGTTATCGATCAATTCTAGTGATCAATAGTTTTTCTTTCGTTTGATTTTCTACACTCGATCGCTATGCAACGCGAAACACGCAATTTGACCCAAGAGGAATGTGCCCAAGCGGTAGTTTTGCGAGAAGAAGAGTGGACATACACAAGAATTGCAGAAAGGTTTGGAGTTTCCCATCCAAGTGTGTCCAGAATGTTGCAGCGATTCAGGGAGACAGGTATGAATGTCCGAAGACCAGGACAGGGTAGACCACGGGTAACAACTGCCATTCAAGAACGTTACTTGAGAGTATCTTCGTTGAGACAACGGTTTGCAACCGCTTGCCTCCTTCAAAATCAGCTTGAGCAAACTCATGAGGTGCAAATAAGCACTCAGACAATAAGAAATCGCTTCAGAGAATATGATATAAGGCCTCGTGTCGCGGCAAGAGGCCCAGCTCTTACCCCAGCCCATCGAAGGGTGCGTTTGGATTTTGCGAGAGAGCATATCCATTGGGAAGAGGCCGATTGGAAAAGAGTTCTCTTCACAGATGGGGAGGATCGATTATGGTATGGGGTGGAATATCTTTGACTGCTCGCACAGACCTAGTGGTCGTTGATAATGGAGCTATGAATGCTGATCAGTATATAAGGAACATTCTTGAAGAGCATGTAGTGCCATTTGCTCCATACATTGGTGAAAATTTAATTTTTATGGACGATAATGCCAGACCCCAACGTGCGCGCATCGTTCAGGAGTACCTTGAAGAGGTTGAAATCTCTCGAATGGAATGGCCAGCAAGAAGTCCAAATCTCAATCCGATTGAGCAGGTTTGGGACAACCTCAATAGAAGGCTGAGAAGTTCAGAAAATCATACAGCTACTCTTAATGACTTAGGAATCCAACTCGGAGAAATCTGGGAAGGATTAGATCAGAACATTTTAAGATCACTCATTTTGAGTATGAACCGTCGTTGCCGAGCTGTAATTAACGCAAGGGGTGGAAATACCAAGTATTAAATCACTTATCAGCATTTAAGTATTTTGAAAATTGTTCATTTCTCTTCTTCCACATAAGATTCGTTGAAATCCTGAATTTTTCTTCCATTTAATGTGTCTTGTTTCGTTCAAAACCTTCCCGAGAGAACATAAAAAATAAGTTATAAAGTCAATGTAGAGTTAACATTCATTAAAATTGAGATTTTCAGAATTTGCGTTAATTTTTTTGCGTAGTGTAGTTCCGGCTTTACCCACATATCCACTAATTTCATAGTTCAGCGATTTTGATTTTCGGATGGAGAGCGCCGTTGAACATTTCATTCATAATTAGAGAGATATTCATAGAACTTATAGTGATAATGTAAGTTATATGGAGACAAGCAGGCCGTCCCAGTTTCGCCTGGGTAGAAGTTTGTTTCACGGTTTCATCTTCAACACTTCAACCTGCCATATCTTCTGAGGTACTCGTTGTTATTGTATGATGTGAATGGCAATTTCGTTCTAAATTAAATAATGGGGATAAATAACGTATATGGTTGGATGAGGATCAATACCCAATTCATAAAAACACACTCCCAAATAGTGCATAATTTTGGAAAACCATGTGATTACCATAAACAGGTAATAGCAAGTCAATCTTGAGAGATAGATATATGCTATGGCGGACTTTTTTGTAGAACTATTCAAAAGGTACATTTCCGTCATACATTGTATCCACGTAAGTCTTAAGGTGAATACAGACTATTCTGACGTGACGTGATTCCACGTCACGTCAGTGCTTCCATTGGCCTAATATGAACGTGAACGTCAAAATTTGAGTGATATAAAAATTCAAAACATCGTTCTGTGCGTTCACGTTCATATCAGGCCAATTGGAGCACTGAGGGTGCCTGACGTGACGTGGAATCACGTCACGTCAGAATAGTCTGTATTCACCTTTACGGTTTTTGAAGCGCACGTGAAAATAGCTGATTATGGCTGATTTTTCTGTAATTATTGAAGTTATAGTAGGTATCCTTAATTTTTCGGGTGAAAAGTATAGCCTATGAAACTCAGGGATAATGTAGCTTTCTAAGGGTGAAAGAATTTCTGAAATCGGTCCAGTAGTTTTTGAGCCTATTCGTGTCAAACAAACAAAAATACAAATCTTTGCTCTTTATAATATTAGTATAGATATAGATATTCCATAAAATGCACGGTGACGTCTCTATAGTAATAGTTTTCCTACTCGCTCTGAACGACGACCTTGATAGGTACTGCTCTTTTAAAAGTTAAAACTGTATTCCGTTGATATTCCTTATATAGGTATGAAAAATTGAAAAAAATACACATAAAATTCGTGAAAATGCATGAAATCTTTTTGAAGCGATAGTACGGTTTATCTTCTCACCTATATGAAGTCTACACATTGCTCTGTTAATAGTTGCGTGGCTCATACTTTTTATGAAGTCATTTATTTCATGCGAGATTTTCGACCAGACATTCTGTTGCAGCGAAGACATTCAGTTTACTCATTTCAGCGAGCCCTCCTCAAACGAAGAGGCCATGAAACTAATTGAAAACCGGATTTGATCATCATTGGTGTCAATATAAATTAACAATTTAATGAACTCCAACTTGTTCGCTTTTTACCTCGGACATTCTTATGCCACTAATTGTTTCACTTGCCTCTTTCTTCCCATATGAGGTATTGTGTTTAACGTTGCACGTTGCCACATTCTATCGATAGTCAGGAGACTAGAGGTTTCACGAATAATAGATATATTTTCAAAGCAATACTGTATATATCCAAACTGATTGAATTCACTAAACGAAACCCATTGTCATAGAGACGTAAGTTAATTTGAAAAATATTAGTAAAAAATACTCATAACATTGAGAATATGTAGTTCAATTCAGGTTGAGGAAATATTTGCATCGAAACTTCATGATATTTTTTAAATTGCTGGGAGAGAATAGCATCAATGTCTTGAGGATATTTCGAATTTTCCACACGTTCTGCAATGCCCCCGTCTTCGGAAATGGCAACATTGAAATCTTCCGTTCCAGTTTATAGCTCCGAGCCAATCGTAAAAATGTGACAATGTACATTAACCGTTGGATGGAAAAACAGTCGCTAGAAAAACAATCGTTTTTTCCGTTGCCACTTCCATTCCGCAAATTGTAGATAGGACGCATTGTACACGGCTTTCAATTAAGTTTAACGTTTCTGGCCATTTTTATTGTCTGCAGCAGAGATGGACATTTTTATCGTTTTTGTCCACGATGCAATACTCTTTCAGTGCACAGACGTTATGTACTATTGCATGGAATTTACTGTTATTAAGTAATAAAATTTTTATTGGATAGTTGTGAGTTATTGCTCGTGGGTTGAGCTTATGGGAAATTGATGAATTTGTTGAATGAAAAGAATCGGAAAGCCATTAATGTGATAAAGAGGAAATGTAGGAATTATCTTTATTTTAATTGCTTCAGTGAATGTTCATAAAGTATACATGTTAATACAGTGTTTTTCAATGAATTCTGTGAAGTTCTCACCTTATAATAGATATCGATGAAATTTATGCAGTTTCCATCTGCACACCATTGTTGCAATTATATGGCTATTTGCCATGCAGAGTGGTCTGCAAGCACCTCAAAGTTTATATTTCTCGATTGAAATTGAGTTGATACATTTAGGAAATAATCAAGTACCAACCTTATTTGAATGAGAATGTTACAACCACAATATTTCCTAACAAAAACACTCAGTTCTGTCCGATTATTTCTGCAACTAAAAAGCTACATTTCTCCAATCAAAATAAGTTCCCTCTTCGATTTTTCTTAAGATTAGTTTTCAAACACTAATATCTTGTCCATATTTTTCTCGATATCCCAAAAATAATTAATGAAAAAAGGGTTTTCATTCCCTTCGTGATTGAAACTATTTCGTATCACAAACATTGATCTTCTGTGAATATTTCACAGAACTTTTAAGAAGATGTTGCCAGCTTGTTGATTCTTTTATTGAGGTTAAGAATTGTTTTGGCAACAGTATAAATATTTATGAATTCTGCCATTTCCATCAAAAATCGACTAAGCCTCGAAATTTCACGAAGCATGCGTCAATCGAAAACCGGCGGAAGACTTTGGTTATCTCAATTAGGAGGCGCTGCCAACTGTAAACAAATGATTATGGAGGAAATCGTTCCAAGAGCTATGTTGTTATAAAAGGGGAAAGTGATTATTCTTGGAGTTCTTCTTCGACCCCTTCACGATTATGTGAAGACTTTCAGTGAATGAATGTGATATTTACCGTGTAGTGTCGAGTTTATAAAATTTCAAGAGGATATTGTTCAGTTAAAAACATCGCCACAGGTTATTCAGTGCTAAGTGTCATTTTATTTTTCATTGATTTCGATTTAATACGTGGTTTGTATGGACATTCATCATTCATATACATATCTGGATTTTGTATTTATTTATTTTCAATATGGACCGTTAACAATAATTGGTTAATAGACACTGTGCGTATTAAATGTATAATTTCATGAACCTTGGTGTTCAATTCCATTTCCCAGATTTATGGGATTTTATTATCACATATCTCAACATCAAACGTTTTTCTATCATTCAGATTTCAGTCTTGATAAAGTTGATGAACATTCTGACAACTTTTTTAACTTGTTAAGGCTAAGTATCACCTTTTGAATCGTGGTAAATCTCCATTCAAAAAGTGGTCTCTTTATTTCACGAGTAACTACCCTAATTTACGACGTAGAGACTTGATTTCTTTTTTAAATTAAAGTTGAAGAGCACTTCGAGAGCAAATAGTTTTCTTTTTTTCGATTTAATAAGTTTTTCAATAAAAAAACAGGTTGAACTTCAGCGTTCTGGAAACTACAATTAATAATTTTTTTTCGATGGTTTTTCATCATTTTTTGGAAAAAATCGCAACAATTTGTCCTCGGCAATTTGATCTTCTATAAACTACAAAAATTTTCATGATGATTCGTTCAAAAATATAGCTTGTACTCATGAAAAACGAAAAACATATTCAATAATCCAAATATCCAGATCCAGATATCTAACGATTACCCTGGTTTTTTAATCGAAAAACTAATTAAATCGAAAAAGGAAAACTATTTGCCCTCGGGACGTTCTTCAACTTCAATTAAAAAAAAATCAAGTCTCTACGTCGTAAATAAGGGTTGTTACTCGTGAAATAAAGAGACCACTTTTTGAATGGAGATTTACCACGATTCAAAAGGTGATACTTCCCCTCAAGAGACCAGAGAAGAAATAATATTCGATGATATTTCATCCAGGGAAGCATCCAGATTTTTCTTGAAATTCATGATTTTTTCCTCAAATCTCATTATATACGGTTAGGAATAACTCTAAAACGCGTTTCTATGTTCTGAAATGATTTATTTTTTCGAAAATATGAACCGTTTATATTTTTCAAGTGGTTCTATATGGTATTCTTGCGTGTATTTATGAGTGGACGCTGTAACGTCTATACCAGGAGAAATATTAAAAAGGTTTTGATTGAGTATTTTGTACCATGAACAGGGTGAACAATCAACCAAAATTCAGTTCATTAGAAATAACAGTTCCGAAGATATAAACAATAAAGTGTTTTTTCAATGGGTTTTCGACACCCTGTATCTTTCAAACGATACCGAATTTTGAAAAATGGTGTAGGAAAAAAGTGTTTTGTTTGATGAGAGGAATCTGCAGTTGAAATATATGTACAAGTCAAAGAAATATCTTATCAGATATCGTCCGTAAAATTCTGAAAATTATTATTTTCCAGGGTGAAAGCCATGAAAAAATCAAATTCATTACATATGTCAGGATGGATCGAAAATAAATCCTCTCATTCCAATCACTATTGCCAATTTCCTTCAAACCGTGCAGCTCTGTCCACACATGAATAAATCTCTCGAAATCTAATTACCGCTCTTGAAAATACACGTTAAAAGCATCGCCGTTGAACGTGAGCGCAAACGAACCATGAGATATGGTTGAGTAACCAGAGGCCACAGATTATGTTCCCGCCCACCAACATTGTTTAGAAGCGGCAGCTTAACAGGCGATTGGTCTGAAGACGTGACGTCACGACATATGTACTAAGCTCTTGATGCGCGACACGATATAATGGGCATATCCGACATGGCTGGTCCTAATTTTTTATTCCGAAAAACAGTTGCTCTCGCATGGCTTCCGGTTTTGCCCGAAATGCTCAGAAGTTCGAGAATGATGGCGGTTGACTTTTCATCATTAGGGGCTTTTTTCAACGACCAGAGGAAAAAAGAAATTGTTGAAGATGGGAGCCGAATTTTTTTCAAACCTAATATTATGAGGACTCTATATTGCCACACATTTGTGAGACCATACAAATTGCAAATGGTAATCCCTAGTGAAAGAATCCTCTGCAGACCACTTGCAAGCGAAATAAGTTACAATGGACACAATTTTTCCGTTGTTGGGACTACTAGTCCATTTCGTCTAAAAAAAGGATGCAACTTTTCTCTGTTCATAACACACCTAACAATATTCGGTGATAAATGACTAGTAGCTACACAACAACATCCTGTGAGCGTTGCCAAGAAATCAGACGCATTCTCTTCAATTTTTACATTCACTTCAGTTAGGCAAATGGCTTTTTTGAAGCAAGATACCTTTCTGATTTGGACCATAAGGGAAAGATTGGCGCTTTTCATAGGACACAACTACCGAAGAGCAAGAATATACATAGTAGCGGATAACAAAGCAGCCCTGCTAGCGCTTGACTCGCCACTAGTTAAGACAAAGTTTAGCCTGGGAATGTAAAAGTTGCCTCAACATACTCGGAGGAACAAACCAGGTCAACGCTATTTGTATATCTGGCCTCTGCGGGATAGTTGAACTAAAGCAGCCAGAGCCATTTTATAGCTTTCCAGCCAGTCATCAAGCGATGGTTGTTAAGGAATGGGAACAAAAGCAGAAGCTTGTGTTCTGACGAACGATCAATGGTTAAAGACAGGCCAAGTCATTTGTATCCTACTCGACGAGCTGGACTGGAAAGGTTCTATCACTCAGTAAACTGGAACTGAGTAAACTGACAGGCGCACTCATTGAACACTGTCCAGTGAGGTATCTATCATCTTAAGAAAATGGGAAAGGAACCGAAAGACACTTCTGTCAAGAAGCCACTGAGACTGCCAAGCATTTGCTTAGCTATTGTGAAGCTGTTTATCGGTTGGTCTTCAAAGACGGAACAATTGATGGATGCGGTACCCAGAAAGGTGTTAAGGTTCATTGAGACACTAATGCCTGACTGGTAAATTTTTTTCTATAGAAGAGGTGAATCTTACATCAGACACCCAGTCTTTCTGGATAGTGTCGGATTCTTACCGACTAAACACCTCTCCTGCTGTAGGTTCCGGGCTTAAGCCTATAAACCTTCCATCTTCTTATCTGTTATTTTCTCTTTCGCATTCTTTATGCTGAGTGTTTGTGTTCATCCTTCAATTGGATATCTCTCTGTAAGTGTAGAGTTCTATATCTTCATTTTCTCAATTGATCTTTAAGTCTTTTGCGGTAAATTCTCGCTGTTTTCTCATCTTCAGCGGAGTCATAGTCAACTAACCTTCTGAGGTCGTCATTTGGATGTTCATTAGCTCTTTCATAGGCTCTTGCAGCTTTTCGTTGGATGAATGTAGTAATGCAATCCTATTTTGTGTCTTTTCGGATTTGTTAATTCCTAACTAACCAGGGGGCGTTTAATGCCCATCTCAGAAATTTGTTTTCTGTACTTTGTATCCTCTTTATATGGGTTCTCACTGCATAGCCCCATGGCGTGTTTCCTTTCCCGTGTACAGTAGAGGACAGTTCTGTGCCGAAATGCACACGGTTTTGTAGAACTCTAAACGCCAGCAAAACCGTGTGCATTTGAACGTCAGTAAAACGCGGTTTCGGAATAATATTATGCATCCTTTTGTGTTTCCTTTCCCGTGTACAGTAGAGGACAGTTCCGTGCCGATATACTCACGGTTACCTATGTAGAACTTGAAATTGTATAAAAGCAGAGTTTATTTGAAAGCCAGTGAAGCATGGTTTCTAAATGATTCTCATCATATCAACTAACGTGTGGTTGGAGAATGTTCTGTTCTGAAATTGGGTTAGTTTTATAGATCGATAAGGCAGCAAAAGTAGTGTTCAAATGTTTTATTCTAATTCGTGTGAATGTCGAAACAGGTTATAGGGCGGTTATAGCTTTTTTTCGTGGGAGGGGTAATATTTATTGAGAACCAATTAATCATCCAACTGTGATTAAGGTGCAAGCGGTATTGACGGATTAGATAACTGAAGGTAGAAGCTGCATGGGGGGAGGTGCATTATTATTTTTTCAGGTAGGCATGAGAAGGTAATAACACCTCACCTCCACCCGTAAATCCGCCCTTGAACAGGTTGAAATATATTCGCTTTTTTCTATGGGTAATGAGTGTTAAATCTAGTACGTACCTAGAAGTCCAGTGACATCCTTACACAATTGCTATTGTTATTGGAAATTAGAATTCTTCGAAAGTGTTACTTTTAATTATTAGGATTGTGAATACTACTTGGAATATGAGTATTTCTATTACACAAAATGAAAATGTACCAAGAAATTTGATGAAGAAGAGTGATATTTTATTTTTTATTTAGGCAACCCATGTAGAAAGCGATGGCGTGAGGACATAATGTTCAACAGCTGAACAAAACTGTAGGTTTCAATTCGACACTGTTTTGTAGACCTATAACGCATTTTCTCTCTACAAAACCGTGTGCATTTAGGCACGGAACTTTCCTCTACTGTACACGGGAAAGGAAACACAATATGAATATAATATCATTCCGAACCCGTGTTTTACTGACGTTCAAATGCACACGGTTTTGCAGGCATTTAGAGTTATACAAAACCGTGTGCGTTTCGGCACGGAACTGTCCTCTACTGTACACGGGAAAGGAAATACGCAGCCCCGCGCATTTGATCCATATGTTAGCTGCGGTGTGGCGACTGCTTTTATGATCCTCAACTTCGTGTTTCTGTTCAGTTGACTTCTTCTGCCTATAATCGGGTATAACCTTCTCATTGCTACATTAGTTTTATCCACTGCATACTTAATGTGCTGTTTCCACGTAAGTCCTTTGTCTAATATTACTATTTAGCTTCATTCTGCCATTCAATTTCATCATCGTCTATGGATATTTTCGATTCCATCTCAAGTCTTCTGCCTCAGGAACTTACACTCAGGCAAGCCGAATACTCATCCTCACGATGTGATGGCGAAAGCTCCCAAAAAGATCATACGTTTTATGAGGATGGTAGATGATGTCCTCGAAATTGATCAATGATCAGTATTCAGTAGGTTAGAAGAACAAATGATCAACTGATCGCAGTTCTTAAAGGTTATTCTGTGGGTTTTGGGCGTGGATTTTAGTAAGGCCCACAAACGGCACAAACCTCTTGATTTTAGGGGCATTCAACGTGTCGTTTCAGCTCCTACCACCTTTGAACTTCTCAATACAGCTTGGTAGGAGCCTGCTGTAGACGTGGAGCGCAGGTGGATTCATTCTACCCGTCGCATCGATCACGTGAGGGACACGGTACTTGAAATAGATGAGGCCGTTCTCTTGAGGTGAGAATAGAATCGCGCGCCATCTACGCGGGAATGAGGAGTGTCCAGGGAAATGTAGAACCCTACACTTTCATTGCCAATTCACCCCATCAAATAAAATAATAATATTGAGCTACATAAGAACGAGCTCTCAAGACGAAAGAACTTTCATTTCATTGCTAATGATTGAGGTTCTTCAAATAGTATGAGAACTTCCTTCACCGGGTCAAATTTGCAACATTTCATTCTTCGATGTTTCCAATGATAGGGTAATGCAAGAATTTCAACAGGTCACGTTCGGTAATTTCAACAAATATCCACTTCCGCACCCAAACAAAGCGAAGGATGACTCAGCCTCGCAACATATGCAATTTTCACCTTCTGCAAATTTCGATTGTCACTTACCCTTTGTTGGTTCCTGAGAAGGCCGTACGAGGAGACATTTGGTCTTTGTGCATGTCTGACTTCTCCTGTCCGCCATGTGCAGTGTGTCGTTACACACACACGAAATTACAGTCATTATCTGGCGACTATGCAACATACGGCGAATTCAGATAACGGAAATCCTACACCATCTTTCTGGGGAATGGCTCGAAGGTCCCAGAAAGCCCTGATTGGCTGCCTTTCGACGCAATTTTCAATTGGATGGTTCTCTGGCCATTCGGAAATGCGACGGTAATCGTGGAGGGAAATTATAAAGACATTAATTTTTCTCCGTTCGGTAATTCTGGTAACGAGGATAGCGCCCAGACAGGATCCGAGGTCGCCATGGTCTTTGAACACGCCATGTCTGGAAGAACGACAGTTTTTTCTGGGACGAAACTAGCTTTCATCAATTTTCGTGGAAACTCGGTCATTAAAATGGCATTAACTTCGGAAATTTCCATATTCCTTGCCACTGCACAGATGGGGTTGTCTTCGTTAAGGGTATAACGACCAAATACACCATCTGCTTATACAGAATTAAACCTAGCCTGAATAAAAAATCTATCAAAATGCACCAGAAGAATGATCGAAAAATCCTTTCGGACAAAAAGACTCCGTGATCCTTAAAGTCGTATTTATTTATTTATTATTATTATTTATATGCGAATGAAAAATCCCCAGCATTATGAACAACATAATCTCCTAAGTTACTCCATTTTAGCACTTCTGTATTAATTTTTTCGTTTTTATCCTTGATTATCATACGAGGATATATTGAAAAATTCCTAGCCTACTATAGAACCAAACAAAATGTCAATGTCAAAATATGTTATTACTCAACATATTCTCCTCTTAATTGAATACATTTATTACAGCGAACCTGCAAAGTCTGTAGACCCTTCAAAAAATGTTTCTTCTTGCTCTGCAAACCAGTCCTCCACAGCTTTTATAACCTCCTCGTTGAAAAAAAATTAACGACCTTTTGAACTTTTTTTTAGTTGGGGAAAGAGATGATAGTCGGACGGAGCCGAATCTGGTGAATGAGGAAATTGTTCTACACCTTTTCCAATTGTAATTCAGAAAACGTAAAATGTTATTCAGAAAAGCAAAGTGCATTTCAGAAAAAGGAAATTGTAATTCAGAATAGTAATTTGATATTCAGAAAGGGTAATTTGAATTTCAGAAAATATAAATTGTAATTCAGAATTGGTGAATTGAAATTCAGAAATGGGAAATTTTAATTCAGAAAAACGAAATTGTAATTCAGAAGAAAGAAATTGTAATTCAATTGCTTGGTACCCAAACCACCTTCTCTTATATTATGTATGTAATTCAAATGGAGACATGATTTCATTTAAAATCGGTGGCCAAAAATATCAATAATGATTCTTGAGGTCATTTCCGACTCTCAAAGTACGTAGATACTTTCATAGAAGGAAGAAATATAATAATAATAACTTTGTTTCCAAGAATAACATAAAGGTATACCTATACCTACAGTCAAGAACAAAAACAGGAAAAAAACAAATTTGAAAATACCAAATTGTTGAGACAAGTTCGATGCCACATTGTCATAGATTCCTATGCTGAATCCCTTGATGCCGAGCACGATACTTTTCTGAAGTACATATTACATTTTCTGAAATTGAATTGATAACTTCTGAAATACAATTTTCCTTTTCTAAAATTGAATTTGCAATTTCTGAATTTCAATTCACTATTCTGAATTACAACTTTGTTTTTCTAAATTACAACTTACTAATCTGAATTTCAATTTCGTTTTTCTGAAATTTAATTAACTTTTCTGAAATTCAATTTCTGTTTCCTGAATTACATATTGCTATTCTGAAATACATGTTCCTTTTTCTGAAATTCAACTTTCAATTTCTGAATAACAACTGTGGAAGGTGTAGTAAATCTAACCCTAAATCACGAATTTTTTGCATGGCAACATGAGATTTGTGTACTGGTTCGTTTCCTGTGAAAACAAAATACCTTTGAATAGCTTTTCGCGTCTTTTCTCTCTGACTTTTTCCCGTAGTGTGGTCAGTAATGTCGAATAGTAATCTCCAGTTATTGTTCTACCCTTATCCAAAAAATCCATGATTACTCCATGGCAATCCCAAAAAACTGAAGCAAGAACTTTTCTAGCAGATTTTTGGACACGGAACTTCTTAGGTCTTGTAGAACCAGAGTGTCGCCATTCCATCGATTGTTGCTTTGTTTCTGAATCGTAGAAATGAACCCAAGTCTCATCCATAGTAACAATTCCGTTTAAGAGGTCTACATCGTTTTCAAATCGAGCACAGATCGAACGCGATGCTTCTACCCTTGCACGCTTTTGGTCAAACATTCAAACATTTGGGGATCCATTTTACAGAAAATTTTCTCATCTCCAAATTGACGTGAACTTTATGATGAACGCGTTCGTATGAAATCTTCAGTGTTTTAAATATCCGTTTAAGCCCAATTCGACGGTCTCATAAAATCATGTCATGAACTGCACCGATATTTTCGGGGACTGACACAGAAACTGGCCTTCCCGATCGGTCATCATCTTCAATGGAAAATTTACGTCTTTTGAAGCTTGAAGTCCAATTTTTCACGGTCGCATACGAAGGACATTGATCACCAAGGGTATTAAGCATATTTTCGTGAATTTGCTCACCTCTTAACCCTTTCAAATACAGGTACATGATGATGGCTCGATACTCCAATTTTTTGATTTTTACAATTTCGGTGGACATCTTTTTTTTTCAATTTATTGCGTAACTCTGGTTTACTTTTTTGAAGTCGAACTCTACACTGACACTTCTAATAAGTTATTGTTCGTTGATATGGTATCGCAATATTTTGTTTATGCATAGAACTGGTCTAGGCTAACTAGATATCAATACATTCTCTTAATTCATTTCTTTCTTATCATAATTTATTTTGACAAATTGTTAATCTCTTATGGTATCCTCTGAAATGCCTAAACATCTCTGGAACATTTATTTTTCCATTTTTACAGTGTACGAAAAAATACGTAAAAAATGTTAAATTTTATATTCTCAAGATCGAGCATGTGGCGTATAGTTGGCTGACGAAAAACCATTCTAAAATTTGAATAAAGTCAAGGGAGGGTGATATGATTAACAGAACATGATTTACGAGCGTATAATTAAACATTCATGAATGTATAAGGAGTACACTCTTAACTAAGAAGGTTTTTTACTTTTAATTGGCGTCAATGTAAACAAAAAACGCCATAAATCAATGGTCGCCTCCTCCCCATTACTTGTGAACGCTCCATGAAGATCTTGATAGGGTTATCGTGTTTGAGAGAAGTAAATAGGATATTTTAAAGGCGGAATAATTTGTTCGAAATTCCTCCTCAACAACGAACCGGGAGTCGACCATTGTGCTGTGTCAGATAGGGTAGATGAGATCGTTGGAAGAATAAGAACACGTTCACTCTCAACTTGGTCGAGAGAACAGCAATAGACTATATACACACATGAGTTGCAAATTCTACATTCACTGCAATACAGGGTGTATTTTGAGGTGAGGCGCTTCTTTCGACAGGTGATAGAACTCATCAAAATAAGTCATCTGTCAAAAGAAATGCCTCACCTTGAAATGCAACCTGCATACATATTTGATAGATAATCTTTGTAACTCGTTGCTCCATGTAGGATGAGACGAAAGGAAAAATCAGAAAAGTTCTGAATTTCTCGAAAAAACTCGCTGAAAACTGATTAACTTCGAAATCAGCTATATTCTACCGAACAAGAGAGATTTTTTTCATTCAAGTAATAAGATAGTGAAGAACAAACTAGAATATTCGGGTCACCAAAATAATCATATCTCAATTGAAAACTGTAACTTTTATTCGAAAGTAAATGAGAAAAAAAACAAGAAATAACAAAAAAAATTGTACAATCTTTACTTAGTTTTCTTGCCTCATTCGAGAAGGATCGCATATTAAGGTAGCCGTTTAGAGCGAGTAGGAAAACTCATCCGATAGAGGCGCCACCGTGCATTTTATGGAATATCTCCATAGAACTTACATTATCACTATACAGGGTGAGTCTTTGACTTGTACATATATTTTAACTGTAGATTCTTGAGGCCAAAGGTAACCTTTTTTCACTTTCCTTTTTTCCGAATTCGGCTCTGTGAAAGAGATATTGCCATTTGAAAAAAAAAGGTGCTGAATACGTGCCTGATATTATTCTTTACAAACACCTTAAAGTTCATATTTTTCGATTGAAATTGAGGTGATTTAGATGTTCTGGGTGATACAATTAGAAAATACTCAAGCACTAACCTTATTTGAATAAGAATGTAAAAACACGTTATTTCCTAACAAAAACACTGTCCGATTATTTCTGCAATTGAAAAGCCATATTTCTCCCACCAAAATAAGTTCCTTCTTCGATTTTCCTGAAGATTAGTTTATAAACACTTATCCTAACTCCATCAACCAAAGTTGGGATTCGAGGTCAATAACCTAACCTCATTCAACCTCTGTGATATATTCCATAGAACTCTAGAGTATTATTATTATAGATAGGCGAACTCAATAAAGCAGTACGTCCCCTATGGTTAGCGGATGAACTATCACAAGGACACCAGTTTTGTTCACTTTTCGCTAAAGGCGTCTAGGCGTGGCTCTTTGGAAATGTCAAACGAGTTCTGATTCTCGCCGATATAGCGCTACGATCTTGATTTCAATCGCGGTCCGCTCCGCTGCGATGTAGCCGGCACGCAAGACAGGCCCCGTTGTTCTGTTTCTGTGTTTCCAACCGCTAACGAGTCCCATCGCAGGCCAGTCTATGATACAATGAACGACGCTTAAACGGGATAACCTTATTTAATATTTATCTATTTACTTGCACTACTTGCAGATTTTAAAGCAAACAGGTGATGATTGTGAGGTGCAGACCGTGTAGTGTCGATTAAAAACTCCAAGAGGATATTGTTGAGATAGATATTTTCCTGAAGGACCGGTAACAATAAATTTTCAATAGAAACTGTGCTTATAAACTGTGTAGTTTCATTTCATGCTTCTCAGAATTCAATTATTATATCGAAAGTTTTTCCATCATAGAGATTTTAGTGTTAACGAAGTTGATAAACATTGTTAATTTGTTAACGAGACCAGAGAAGAAATAATATTCGATGATATTTAATTCAGGGATGCATTCAGATTTTTTATGAAATTCATGATTTTTTCCTCGAATTAGGAATAACTCGAAATCTAAGCGTTTCATTGAAAAAATATAGGAATACTTTTATTTTCTAAAATGGTTGATTTTTTCGAAAATATAAACCGTTTATCTTTTGCGAGTGATTTTATAGTATTTTTGCATGAATTCATGAGACGAGTAGGCTGTAACTCTTATACCAGGAGGAATATGGAATAAGCTTCGATTGAGGAATATGCACCATGAATAGAGTAGACAATCAACCAAAATTCAGTTCATTCGGAATATCGGTTCCGAATATATGGAAAGAATTTTGAAAAATGTTATGAGAAAAAAGTGTTTCATTTGATGAGAGGAATCTAGAGTTAAAATATATGTACAAGTCAAAGAGTCACCCTGTATGTTCTATGAATATCTCTATCCTATCTCCATCATGAATGGAATGTACAATGGCGCTCTCTATCCGAAAATCGCTGAACTATGAAATTCGTGAATATGTGGGTAAAGCAGGAATTTTTTCCGCCATATATTTGAATTTGGTCATTCTCAGCCAATTCCGTATTTCAAGTTGATTTTCTGAACGAAATTATCTGTAGATTCACTTTTAATCGGAAGTTGAACTATTTTCATGGGTCTTTCGTTCGAAATAAAACAGAAGCATGAGTTGGCTCATTTTCTTCTATTTTCGAAAGAAAAAAATGAACTTTCGAAATGAAATCGATTCAAATTATTTCATTAGGAACTCCAATCCTTTCTGAGTTCACCCACAAAATTTCAGGTCTCAAAGTTTCAAATGCAACTTGAAATAAAAACACACTACATTGAACGCCCACCTCAAATCGCTATTCTAACTAGGTCCCGGACTAACTAAATTGAATCAAATCTCTGGAACTGGAGGGCGAGCTGTAGGAGGCCCGATGATGACAGCTCTGTCAGGGGGCACAATAGACCTTAAGGTCGCAGTGGACTGTAACCCCTTTTCACTATAACTATAACTAAATTGAAGATCTTCATAAGTTTTATCAGTCTATTGCAGTCATGACTCCAAATAGTTCTTAAACTAAAAAAATTCTTTGTCCGTCACCTAAGAACGCTCTCCATGTCCAGCTGATGAAACCGTACTCACAAAAAATGGATTGTTACGTTGTTTGTGCCTTGTGGCTTATGCAAACATTAAACTACCCTTGAGTAAGACATCCTTAAGTTGACCCAGGTTGTCCCAACCTTGCTGTTTTTTAGTCTGCACGCCACTGCCCGTGTGTGCACATCATCACATCATTCCTCATAATCCGCACCACCCTATCAATTACCGTCCTCGATTGTCTCTAAGCGCACGCCCCCTCCGATCCTCCGGATCTCAGTTCGATGGTTTTCTCATACATTTGTTTGTTTAATCCGTAATTACGAAACTCGGACGGTGCAATTATATACGACGATCCAATTAAAGTAATGGGCAAGTGCCACGAACTATTAAAATTTCGTCTGACTCGCAGGGAACGGGTCCGAGGAATCGTGAAACGTATAATAATTTCGGATCAGCGAGCGGCCGGTTCAAAAATTGCGAGCTTTCATGTCCACTGAAATTTGTACGGAAAATGATTGATCTTTTGGGCGCTCGAGAACTGTTATGTCGGAAGAAATACCTGGAGAATTATGGGTGTTATTAATAACTACTGTTTGTGTTATTCAATAAGTCAATCGGATTTAATTACAACGAGAAGTTGACAATCTGGTTCTTGTCTTGTCATGGTTGGAGACCATGTTCACCTTATTGGTAGTGATTTATATGAGTAGAGTGTGTCGCTTTGAGAACGAGACAGAAGCTGTTTCGTTTATATAATATACTGTTTTTTTGACGCCAACCTTCTAATGGTGCGGGTAGTAGGGGAAAAGGGGGTAATGGCGGTCAGTTAAGCTCTTTTTGGAATAAAACTCAAATGATGAATCACATCTCTATTAGGAACATGACATCACAATTCTGCATTAAAGGACTATTAATTGAAGTCAGAGTATTAAGCTTTGGAGCTACGATTCATTAGTAAACTCCATTCACAATTATAAAATCACAACTCTGGCCTTGGAAATTTGACACATTCCACTTTGTTTCGAAGTTATGACGTTTTTGAAAATATTTTTATGTTCCAAGTCAACACAATGTTGCCCTTTCTACATTCTTAGCGTATTTCTCAGAATGTGAATTTATTCAGAAAATGAATGAATTGGAAAAGATGTGATGGACGAAAATATTTAACGTTTATATGAATTGATAGAAAGGGTTTCTCTTCTAGTTATTTGCATGAAAAGTACAAGAGATCAATGTTGAAATATATTATTTTTCGCCATGGAAGAAAATTGCATTGATTTCACATAATTTTCATATACATGCTTATGAACTATGAAGATTTAATGTTTATTATCCTCTTGAACTGAAAGTTCAAGACTTGACGACATCAATTGTCGATTCTAATCAAGAATTCATTAAAAAAAATCAACCCAAAGATAGAGGATGAATTGATGGGTAATTACAAGAATCAAGAATAATGACAATTTTATTTTGTTGATAACTTTCTTAAAATCAATGTTGGGATATAAAACTCGGCTGCGTTTGTTCAAACAACATTTAAATAATACATTTTTCACCATATCGACCTTTGAAAGGCGTTTCTTAAAGGAGAATTAGGTCTAAGTTCCACCTCATTAGTAAGGTAGGTACCTAACTTTTGCAAATCTGCTCAGATATCGCCAAATTTCTTGGGAAACCTGAAAAATATCATCCTAATCGACCTCTCGAGGATCCATCCGATCCATCTACTGCGATATCTGTCCAAATAACAGCTTTTTAAACGAAATTCCTGTGTACCCCTTCAACCTCGAAATGAAAACATTCGTCCTGGTCTTAGAACATAGAACCACAGGAAGGAGCACAAGGTTCATTTGCTACGTATAAAAGTGCGACGGAAACGGCCATATTGCTAATCCAATTATTACTCATCACGTTGGAATTTCGTGTAAACAAGTTTGTTATTTTGACTTCAAAATGGTTAGTTGTGCATCTTGTGGCCGATCTGATAGTAAAAAAAGACAGGATAATACTTTAACTTTTCATAGGTAAGTGTTTCGAAAGATATATTCAGTTATATATAAGAATTCAAAAGTCGGAAGAAATTTTGAGGTTAACCATTGGTGTAACATGGAGAAATACAGTAGGTGATGTCATATTATTATCATTCACTAAACTTGGTAATTCGCTATTTGGTTAACTTCTCATCTAAATGGATAAAACCAATAAAAGGTTTAAACCGATTTCAATTAACTTTTTTGCACTATTCACATATTGAATTAATTCACTGCCAACGATTTGAGATATTCCCTTATTCTTTTTACACTACGCCACTGATTCCGGAAACCTTTGTCGGCCATACTAGTAACCCAATTTGGTCGCACAAATTCGAACCTTATGCTCCTTCCTGAGGTTCTTTATTCAAAGGTCCTGGTCTTGAAAATCGTCCTCACGCTCCAAAGTGGTGCTAAAAACAATAAATATACGTTAATCTTGGATATTCGACGAAAAACTCACCTGCAAATATCGATTAAATACCAAAAATCTGCGAAAAATTTATAAACCTAACAAAATGTGGAATATCTTCGATACTTTTACTTTGATGTAAACATAGAAACTGGCAATGTCGTTTTGTCACGATATTTTCTGTGCGCGCACTGACTTTTCATCAGGGGCACCATCTCCTGAAAACGAAACCATGACCTCCTATGTGATTAAATAAAAGTGAATGGAGTATAATAATGGTTTGAAAAAAACAGCATTTGCCACAATTGCACTCACGTGAGGGCAATGGTAGTCATGATGTTGACAATGATGATTAAATACCTCTAACATGCGGAATCCAAACCAGTGCCAGCAAAGTGAGTACAAAGCCCACAGGAAGTGCATCGGTACCATACTCCGTTGTTTCTGCTAAATTTCCCGCATATAAGACAATTATTTTCTGAGTTATCTTCATCAAAATTATCATCGACGCAGTGGTCGTCAATGTCTACGTCAGTTAATGAAGAGTCATTTTCTTCTTTTCAGCCTTTTTAAGCCTCTTCTTCAACTTTTGTCCTTCCCATTGCATTTTTTTTTCGTTCAATTTATTGACCACAATTACCCGTAATAGAGTAAATTGTGTGTGAAACCGTATACAATATTCATCAGTATTCAATAGAGATTACAGATGCACATTGCTCAAGTTTCTAATGGCAATCCTTGACGTAATACATATCCTTTTCAATGAGCGGTTCCTGTGTTGAATGCTGTCTGTTTCTATACGTACTCATAAGAATCTATAGTTTTAAAATGTGGTTTACACACATAATACCTATCTGTTTCTGATGTGTTTTTACACATAATTAGTGTAGTTCGTATGCGGCGTAGACCAACAATTTTTTTTTAAATTGAAGCCTAATCATTTCTCTAGAATGTGTATTACTCGAATTTCTGTTTTTCTTCGTATATTAGGAAAAAACCTGGTTGAAAATATCACCAATAAAGTTCCTAGTTTATAATTCATTCAAGAATTCAGGGGGCAATAAACAAAAAACTGATTAATACACATTCTGGAAAATATTATTCCGCATGTAAACTGAAAATTTCATGCATTTATCCCGAAAATTGACAGAGATATCATGGAAATAAAATCGTTTGTCCAGAAATTTATGAAATTACAGCTCACCAGGTTTTTTTTCCTTTTTTACGGATGAAAACGGAAAAGCGAGTAATACACATTCTAAAGAAATGATGGAGCTCCAATTTACAAAAAAATTGTTGGTCTACGCCGCATACGAAGTGAGATATCATGAAGATAAAAATCCCAATTTTGGAAGGGAGCTCGCGAGCTCGGACGTGTAACACCTCCCCTTAAGAAGAACACAATTTCGAGAATCCATATACCTATACTCTATTGTTTCTACAATATAACTTCACTTTGTACGAAATACAAAGATATTCTCTTCAGACCGTAAAACACTGAATAGTCGTTTATACAGGGTGAGTCTTTGACTTGTACATATATTTCAACTGAAGATTCTTGAGGCCAAAAGAAACCTTTTTTTCATTTTCCATTTCTCCGAATTCGGCTCTGTTAAAAAGATATAGCCATTCGAAAAAAAACATTGGGCTATATACGTCCCTGAAATGATACTGTGGAATTGATTCAAAGTTCATATTTCTCGATAAAAATTGAGTTTATACATTTAGGCCCAATTAAGGGAATACTCAAGTAGTCAAGTACTAACCTTATTGGAATAAAAATGTTGCAAACACGATAATTTCAACAAAAACAGTTAATTTCATCGGATTATATCTGCAACTAAAAAGCTACATTTATTCCACCAAAATAAATTCCTTCTTCGATTTGTCTGCAGATTAGTTTGTAAACACTAATAACTTGTTCATATTTTCCTCGAAATTACCAAACAATATCATGAAGAAAGACTTTTCATTCAGATTTATTATTAAACAACCTATCCTAATCTAATTTGTATAGATTCTGTGAATTTTTGCACAGAAAGTTCAAGAAGATGTTGTCAGTTGCTGATATTTTCATTGAGGTTAAGGATTTTTCACGAAACATAGTATAAATCACGATACATTTGTGTACCGTGGTATAAATATCTATGAATTCTGCAGTTTCCATCATGAATCGACTTTGCCGCCAAATTTTACCACGCATGCGTAGAGCGAAAACCGAAGTATGGTTCTTTGGAGGCCAACGTTAAACAATAACAAACCAGAGTCTCTGAACAAACTGTAAACATTATGTGAAGTTCTGAATAATCTAAATACATTCAGTGACTTATTGTTCTAATGTGATTATTATGTGGAGTGAATTAATATAATTTCAACCGTGTCGAGTTTATAAAATTCCAAGAGGATGTTGTTTTGGTAGAAACATCGCCACAGATTATCAGGTATCGTATTATTTTTCATTAATTTCAATTCAATAAGTAGTTTGTATCGAGATTCATCATTCATATCCGAATTTTGTATTTCATCGACATTTAACTTCAATATGGACCGGTAACTATGAATTTTCAATAGAAACTGTGCGTATTAAATCCTCCTTGGTGTTCAATTTTATCTCCCACATTTGTGGGATTTTATTATTAAAATATCTCGACTAAGTTGATAAATATTGTGACCACATTGTAAACTCGTTTGAAGACCAGAAAAGGAATAATATTCGATGATATTTAATTCAGAGAAGCATTCAGATTATTAATGAAATTAATGATTTTTTCGTCAAATTTATCCGGGTAAAATTGGAAATAACTCGAAAACGTTTTATTGAAAAAAAATAAGAATACTTTTATTTTCTTAAATGATTGATTCTTTCGAAAATATGAACCGTTTATCTTTTTAAAGTGGTTTTATGGTTTTTTGCGTGTATTGATGAGTCGACTACCCTGTTACTTTTATACTAGTAAAAATATTGAATAGGTTTCGATTGAGGAATATGCACCATGAATAGAGTAAAAACTCAACCAAAATTCAGTTCATTCGAAATAACGGTTCCGAAGATATAAACAGAAAAGTGTTTTCTTCATGGATTTTCGACACCCTGTATCTCCCAAACCAAACCGAATTTCGAAAAATGGTATGGGTAAAAAGTGTTTCGTTAGATGAGAGAAATCTACAGTTAAAATATATGTACAAGTCAAAGACTCACCCTGTATAAAAGCACTTATGTGTGTCATCACATTTTTCTACTAGAAAAGTGGAATTAATGATTATTGCAATTTCCCAGCAAATGAATAAATTTCTCCATAATTCGATATTGTTATTAGTTTGTATTCACGTTGTATACGTTGAAAATAATACTGTCTTATTCACTATAATTAATTTTTTATTGAATGTAATGAAGAAAAACATCTGTATCTCTTCAAAACAAACCAATTCCAAGCCACCTTTTCTGCAACCTTCAAGGTCCCGACAACCCAGCTGTCCTTGTTGACACATTCGTTTTTAATTCATCATTGGTGCAATAATCCAGATTTTTTTCTACCAACGTAGACTGACTTAATCGCCGGCCGTCCGTGCCTAAACGGTCACATGGCCAAAATTCCTAGAACCCCCCGAGAACGCCAGATCCGGTGCCCACCGATCAAAACTGAAAGATTACCCGAACTATTAAAAATACATTTTGGACGAATTAGGCCCCGTCTACGCGGAGGTATAGTCATTATGGGTGCAGCGTCCAAAAAATGACATGTATATGTATATGGTTTGGGATGAGAAATGGTCGTATCAATTACACAAATAGCCAGCCATTTACCAGCTTGTTCAGAGATGCGTGACAGTAAACGTTTTGTGTTACACAAAAACGAGTTTGTTTTCCACCGGTTTTTTTCGACTTAAATCACTGGGGGTGTTCGTTCATAGGAATCGTCATTAGATGAGAACCGGATGCAGACAGATATCAGCACCACCTTTCTGGGGATGCACCCAATAGTCGACCACCTCTGAAGGTGCAAGTGACGAAAATAGCGGCAACATTACGAGGATGTATTGATATCTAGTTAGCCTAGACCAGCTCCATGCATAAACAAAATATTGCGATACCACATAAACGAACAATAACTTATTAGAAGTGTCAGTGTAGAGTTCGGCGTCAAAAAAGTGAACCAGAGTTACGCAATACATTTAAAAAAAAGATGTCCACCGAATTTATAAAAATCGAAAAATTGGAGTATCGAACCTGTATTTAAAATGATTAACTGGTAAGCAGAAATACGAAGATATGCGGTGATCAATGTCCTTCGTATGCGACCGTGAAAAATTAGACTGCCAGCTTCAAAAGAAGTAAATTTTCCAATGAAGATGACCGATCGGGAAGGCCAGTTTCAGTGTCAGTCCCCGAAAATATCGATGCAGTTCATGACATGATTTTATCAGACCGTCGAATTGGACTGAAACGGATATCTGAAGCACTGAAGATTTCATACGAATGCGTTCATCAAATAGTTCAAGTCAGTTTGGACATGAAAAAAATGTCTGCAAAATGCATCCCCAAATGTTTGAATGTTGACCAAAAGCGTGCAAGGGTAGAAGCATCGCGTTCGATCTGTGTTCGATTTGAAAACGATGTAGACTTCATGAACCGTATTTTTCTATGGATGAGACTTGGGTACATTTCTACGATCCAGAAACAAAGCAACAATCGTTGGAATGGCGACACCTTGGTTCTCCAAGACCTAAGAAATTTTGTGTCCAAAAATCTGCTGAAAAAGTTCTTGATTCAGTGTTTTGGGATTGCCATGGAGTAATCATGATTGATTTTTTGGATAAGGGTAGAACAAGAACTGGAGATTACTATTCGACATTACTGACCACTCTACGGGAAAAAAATTAAGAGAAAAGACGCGGAAAGCTATCCATAGGTATTTTGTTTTTACAGGACAACGCCCCAGTACACAAATCTCATGTTGTCATGCAAAAAATTTGTGATTTATGGTTAGAATTAGTAGAACACCCCCCTTATTCACCAGATTTGGCTCCGTCCGACTATCATCTCATTCCTCAACTGAAAAAAAGTTTAGAAGGTCGTAAATTTTCTTCCAACGAGGAGGTAATACAACCTGTGAAGAATTGGTTTGATGAGCAAAAAGAAACTTATTTTTTTGAAGGTCAAGAGACGTTGTATTCAATCAAGAGGAGAATATGTTGAGTAATAAAATATTTTGAAATTTCGTTTGGTTCTATAGTAGGCTAAGAATTTTTCAATATATCCTCGTAGCCCTTGTGGTAACTTTCGTCACACAATAATAAATGTTATCGAGTTCAAGAATAAAAAGAATGATCAAAATCAAGTGACAAACCTAGGCGGAATGGTTTTCGCAGCCCATCCGCTTCTGTAAGCCGAGACAGTTGCTGCTAATTAATGGTTTCGGATCAACAATACCGTAACAGCTGTACCACCACGTAGATTCATGTTCTTACCACCCAATAATTGACATAATAGATAGTTTTGTACAGCAAATAACCTGTGGAAGACAGGTTACTTTGTTGTCATGATCATGACGGTATTTTTTCGTGTAAGTACCCGATGATCGGGTAGCACGGTTCATACTTCTATTGGTACCATGCGTACTGTAGGCGAGCTACGTTTATGTTTACTCAAAAAGGATTTTTTGTACAACTGCCATTAAAAGTGACACTTTTAATGACAGCAAACAATGTTAACATTGATTGTGTACGTGTTGAAAATATTTTTAACATATTTGTGAAAAATATTTTTAGCACTCCATTTTCTTATGATGAAATCAGATGAAAAAAATTCAGCAATTGCAAATTTTTATTATCAATATTTAATAATCATTACTTATGAACATCAATATTAATCGTAAAACTAAAACAATTACTAACATTAATGCCCTGTGACGTTAGGGAGCTTCGCAACACATTATTAGAATCCTCAGCACCATCAGTACTTGTAGAAACCGGAAGTACAATATTGGATGACGATGATCCAAAATCTGTTGAGGTTGGGAGAATTATTCAGTAATGACATTTCTATATGCAATGGAATGATCAACATAGCCCTCGGCTACCGTCGTAGACTTCCATCCACCATGTTTTTTTATATCCGTAAGATTTGCTCCTGATTCTGTTAGCAATAAAGCGGAGGATCTTCGAAAACAGTGTCCTGTATATTGCTTTGGTTCTGACAGTTGGAGGAATTCGGCAACAATAGATGGAATTTTTCCAAATGTATCGATACCAACGGGATTGGCAGTGCATTTATTATTTATGTTTTTCAGGAAAAAACGACGATGTTTGATGACAGAAGGACGCAGTGCAAAGTACTTATGGAAATAGTCAACATACTTCCCAATAATATTGAAAGAAGGACTGACTTTCGTTTTTGTGTATGGATGTTGTATAACCAATGAATTAAATTTGTTATTTCGATGTCTTCCACTGATAAATTACACAATTCTTCACGCCAACAGGCTCCAAATAATCCGAGAATAGTTGCAACCTTAACCATCAAGTATTTCTCATCTGGTGCCTCATTTATATACTTTTCAACTTGTTCACGAGTGGGAATTTTCGATTTTTTGGGACGATTTCCTTCACTTTTTCGTTTTAAATATGCAATTACCTTAAAATACATATTTACTTACATCCACACCATTCGACCGACCTCGTTTGTTTTCCCGAAATTGTGAGGTTAGATCCTACTGTCGAAAAGCGATGCCCTTATATCGCCTTGAGTGGCGTCTTGGCAACGGTGAAGTCAGATTATTTCAGTAAGCTGCACCCAAACGCCTAAAACTATAAAAATTGAGAAGACTGAACGTAACCGTTTAAGACCTCAAAACGTCCAACTCGGGCCTTCTTCTTCTCCATCATGTGGTGCTCATCCTACCATATGCAGCCGGTCACGAATTCGCGGGACGCCATAAAACTCCCCGTCCCGGATTATACAGCACGTCCGCGTATTATCCGACATCCTCGTAACCGTAAAAAAATGCACAACTCGTGTATCTATATTCCCTCATGGATGCCCGCCTCGATTTGAAATGATAATTTCATCTCGAAAGTCGTGAACTACGGGGTTGGTATCGATGATGATTATAAAGATGGGGAAGCCAACCATGAAGACGACGCATTCGGACGAAACTTTATGTGTATTTTTTGCTCTCTTCGAGAGAAGAATGGACTGCTGTACCAATTCTTATCAACACGAGAATTGAAGAAAAATGCATGTATGAGTTAGAAAAAGAAATAATACCACAAAGTAAACACTGAAGGAATGGTACCTACGGTTGCTCTTACTTGAAGAGATGTATTTGCTGGTTTTCTGGCTTAGGGTAGATGAACTGAATAGTCTTTCTCCCAAAAAACGAATTCACTTCCTTGGATAAGAAATTAACGTGTTCCGGCGTGGAGAAGCATATGAGGTGAACTATGATAGGGTGGTGAACCGAAGGCAGTGTTAAACGAAGAGAGAGAACGAACTGATGGTGCATTTAGACCGTTGCTAGACAATTGGCAGAAGTGTGATATAAACAAACAGGTAGAACCTTTTGTGGAGTTCTGGGTGACTCCTTTTGAAACTTCAGACCACAGAGAATGTGGGTAAATCATAGAGCTCTGGGTCTTCTTTGTTACTTACGGAGTCCATCCGTAGTATGTGGTATTAAAAATAAAAATATGAATTTTGGATAACTGAGAGTTAGGGGAAGATGGGACAATCGTGGTCAGCAGGTAATGGTGGTCATGACCACCTCACATTCTTCACACTACACTCGAGTCCCCAAACACCCTGGGTCATTCCACACGACGCATTCTTATATGACGCGTGTCTTTCGGTTTTGCTCTTAATCGATCTTATTCAACGTAATTCTAAGTTCGAGGTAAGTTATAGAATTATTCTTTTTTTACGTGAATTATTGAAAGTTGGTTGAAACTTTCCATCATAAATTTATAATAATGTTCAATTTGAATGAAAATATGGTATTCTTCTTCCTATTCACAATTTACTCTATTAACTCTATTGCGGGTAATTATGGTCAGGAAATTGAACGGAAAGAAAAATGCAAGGAAAGGAAAAAAACAGAGAGTTGAAGAAAATACTTAAAGAGACTGAAAGAAAGAAAATGACTCTTCATTGACTGACGTAGACATTGACGACCACTTCGGCGATGATGATACTTTTGATAAAGACAACTCAGAAAATAATTGTCTTATATGCGGGGAATTTGACCGAAACAACGAAATATGTTACCGATTCACTTCCTGCGGGCTTTTGACTCATTCTGCTGGCACTGGCTTGGTTGGATTCCGCATGTTAGAAGTATTTGATCATCATTGTCAACATAATAACTACCATTGCCCTCACGTGAGTGCAATAGTGATCAAAAACTTTCTTTTTTCAAACTCTTATTACTAATAAATCGTAACTCCAAAGCTTATTACTCTGACCTCATTGTATAGTCCATTAATGCAAAATTGCGATGTTATGTTCCTAATAGAGCTGTCATTTATAATTTGAGTGTTATTCCAAAAAGAGCTTAATTGACCGCCATTACCCGCTTTTTCCCTACAACCGCAAAATATGAATTTTAAAACCTGAATCGTAAGATGAATCTAATATTCATCGAAAATTTTTACCGAATCGTGTGGGTATAAATCAACCAAGAAGAACAAAATGTTATTAACGGTGTTATTGCACTCAATTCATTTAACGGTCAAGAAATTCCCCGTTCACCTGTTCGCGTCTTGAAAAACGGGAAGTCATCGTCCCTTATAACGCAATTTTGCACACTGCAAAAGGTGACCTCATTACCGATACAAAACAAAGGAATTCTCACGGGAATCCTGCGGAATTTCGAAAAAACTGTGATAATTTCAATTAACACGAAATCAGTCACACGTTTTTCAGAGCATTACCTGCCCTGATTGCGTTTGTAGAGCACACCGGTATTTTACGTAATAATTTATCCATAACTGATTTTACGACGATCTTTTATTGCCCATATCTTCATCATTACCCAACCGGGTATGAAATGAGATTTATTTAAAGCAAGGGCGTATCTATTTATGTCTATTCATCGGCATTGTCATTACACTGCTTGTTGTTTATGAATTTGTGTGGAATCAAATAAGAAAAGAACGAGAATTGCATTAAATTTACTTTCTATAGATATTTTTTTGGAATTCAGTTTTTCAATTTTTTTGTAACATGTTCTTTACTGGGTATCGAAAACGTCAGTACGTTTTCTTCAGGCAAAATTTAGAAACCACAGAGACAACATTAGGAACAATATAAACCATATATATTTTTATAGACTGCATATATTTCTCCTTTTTGTTTCTTTTTTTCTTAGTTCTCTTCGCTCCAATTAATGTTTTATGATTCAAAATTCGAGCATTTTCATACCACCACTTAATTATTTTCTTTTTTCTTTCAGTTCGTAACGGATACTCATGTGTACCAGTGGCACTTGCTGAAGGACTTGACATAAAACTCAATGCAGCAGTGAAGAAAGTCGAATACAGCCACAGTGGAGTAGAAGTAACTGTTTATAATCCTGGAAATCCAGCTATTACCAACACATATCATGGTAAGTCTTCAGTTCGAAATCAAATTCCGTCTCTTTCTCAGCAAAACATTAATTTTCAAATTCCTAAAACAAGATAAAATGAATTCGGGGTCTCTTGTGCTGTGACATTTTACAGCGCAAGACTTTTCTACACCCACCTTCGACATATTTTCAAGGTCATTCTTCTGTATCGTGCTCATAAGTTTAAGTTGCATCTTCATTCTGTAGTGATGTCGGAAAATCTTGATTTGATCCTGGAGGAAAATGAAGCCCCTCTAAATGCATCATGCGCAAGTATCCTCAAGCCATAACTTAACAATCGTACAGAATGATAATCATTCAGCAGTCGCATAGAATCGTCTACCATTAACTAACGATGTGGATGCTTTATGCTCGGTCTTTTGATAGATTGAACTCGGTATTCTGCAAACATCAGAATCTGTTTCCCTGTTAGGTGAATAAGAATGTCCAGCAATGAAAAATTCATGTATCCATGGTTTTCGATCATATCGATCGTTATTCTGCTTCTCTGATCGATCGAGTACGTTCTAAATACGAGTTTGTTCGTTCGAAATTACTGCTGTAAATTTTCGCGATGCGGAGAGTTGTACGGGAGAGTACTGCCTAATCATGGTAGATAACGAAACCGAATATAAATGCCTAGAAAACTCAATATCTAACGATGAAACTAGAAAAAAATTAGTAAGAAGCAGACTCATTGTGTCCAAAAGTGCTTTCAACACAAAAAGAAGCATACAAATATATCCGAACAACTTGGACAATGAAAAGAAGTAAAGCGGTATGGGCAGGCTTGGGCAATCACACTGCCAGGGATTTCTGCTGAGCATTCAAAGTCAGAAAAAGAAATCAAGAAAAAGCAAAATTTGTACAAACGAATAAATTCTATAACAAACTGAGTAAAACCCTGCAAGACACATCAAAACATGATGAGAGCAAGCAAAAAGAAAAGAAAGCTAAGTAACAAAAATCAGTCCTAAGCGAAAACGTAGCAGTTCTACCTCATCGGAAGCATCAGACGCAGAATGTTTGTACAACGGTTATTTATATTCAGAATTCCTGAAGGCTGGATTCAGTGTTCCATATGTCAATGGTGGACTCAACTGCAGTTCATGTTTGTGGACATGTCCCACCAGGTGGGGTAAGATAGAATTTTGTTCAGTAAACGGAAAATTATTCTCAATAATACATACCTTCAAAGACCTCAATTTTGTTTAGGCTGAAATTTATTACATATACTCAATTCACAATTATAAAATCACAACTCTGGCCTTGGAAATTTGACACATTCAACTCGAAGTAATGACGTTTTTCAAAATATTTTGATGTTCCAAGTCAACACTATGTTGCTCTTTCAACATTCTTAGCGTATTTCTCAGAATGTGAATTTATTCGGAAAATGAATGAATTGGAAAAGATGTGATGGACGAAAATAATTAACGTTTATATAAATTGATAGAAAGGATTCCTTTTCTAGTTATTTGCATGAAAAGTACAAGAGATCACTGTTGAAATAAATTATTCTTCGCCATGGAGGAAAATTGCATTGCTTTCACATAATTTTCATATGCATGCTTGTGAAGATTTAATGTTTATTATCCTCTTGAACTGAAAGTTCAAGACATGACGACATCAATTGTTGATTCTCATCAAGAATTCACTAAAAAAAACAACCCAAAGATATAAGATGAATTGATGGGTAATCACAAAAATCAAGAATAATGTCAATTTTATTTTGTTGATAACTTTCTTAAAATCAATGTTGGGGTGTGAAACTGGGCTGCATTTGTGCAAACAACATCTGAAGAAGACATTTTTCACCATCTCGACCTTTGAAAGGCGTGTCTTATAGGAGAATTAGGTCTTAGTTCCAGCTCATTAGTGAGGTACCTAACTTTTGCAAATCTGCTCAGATATCGCCAAATTTCTTCGAAAACCTGAAAAATATCATCCTAATCGACCTCTCGAGGCTCCATCAGATCCATCTACATCGATATTTGTCGAAATAACAGCTTTTTCAACGAAATTCCCGTGTACCCCTTCAAACTCGAAATGTAAATATTCGTCCTGGTCTTGAAAATCGTCCTCATGCTCCAAACTGGTGCTAAAAACAATAAACATACGTTAATCTTGGATATTCGACGAGAAACTCACCTGCGAATATCGATTAAATACCAAAAATCTGCGAACAATTTGTAAACTTAACAAAATGTGGAATATCTTTTATACTTTTACTTTGATGTAAACAAAGAAACTGGCAACGTCGTTTTGTCATTAACGATATTTTCTATGCGCACACTGTCTTTTCATCATATGTTCTGTGCTTTTCATCAGGTGCACCAACTCCTGAAAACGAAACCATGACCTACTATGTGATTGAATAAAAGTGAATGGAGTATATGTTTAAGTTAAATTCATGAATCTGAGTTTTTTATCATTTTATTCGCCTCTAAATTGTACCCCATCTTACCCTACTCTCCCCTTATGCATTCAACCTTTGATTTTGATGTTCTTGAAATTTCGATGAAATATTTCTACCTGGTGGTTCCTATCTTCCTATTCCGATGTCACTGTGGAAACAAAGATTCTCGGCCCTCCATATGACGAGAGCGTTCTCCCGGACCGCAGCAACATAACCGCAATGCGGTAATGTAAAAATCTCCATAAACATCCCGCTCAGATCCCTCCAAGACGAATGTAGCAGCATTCGCATAAATTCCTCTTCAATTAGGTACGTAGGAGCTTGAACAATGCGCGTTGAAAGGAGGACCTGTCACATCCGATGTAGTCCAAACGAATGGTGGCCCCATAGCCCGTAAGTCTGGCGGAAGCGACTGATCTTCTGCTCTCCGCAACTAATGACCGCCATCTTTAATGGCTCGAATTGTAATTCCGGTGTTTACCGACTTTAATTGGCCGCGTCAGGGGCAGAACAACGTTTCGACGTCGTCCGAGCGACAGGATTTATCTGCGCGGTCGGGGCCACCCCGCAGATCGTTCCCACAGGATCGTCGGCCGGAGTGTTACCTTCTTACCAGTGTTGCCAATGGCAATTCACCGGAAAGTCCGAAATATCTGTCAAAAGATCCGCAAAAGTCCGACGCTTCCGTAATTATGTCCGAAAAAGATACGCTCGTTGTTCGACCAATGCAGAAGACAAAAAACACACTTTTCTACTATTCTATTTCAATATTTCAATTATTTTTTCAATGTGATGAGTCTGCACCAGCTTTTTCTACTAATAACTCTATTAATTTTAATAGAGTCACTGTAGCTTTATCGAGCTGCGAATATGCTGCCCTCTAGTAGTAGTGGTAATGAGCCTTGTCCATTTTTAATTAATACTGAGAATTTATTTTCGACCGGTCACTGCATGAAAAAAGTCTTTGTTTGGATTTTGCAGTGGTCTAACTCTAAAGGGTTGTTTATACTGGCCCGTAACTTAAACTTTTCCCTCACCCTAAGGGTTGAAACATAAAAATTTCATGCTATGGTTTATACTCGAATTTTAACTTATTCCCTTACCGTTGTTTAAAGACAACAATTTTAAGGGCATAAGTTAAGGGCCAGTATAAACGACCCTTAAGTGGTCTATCTTATTCACGTTTCTCTTGCAATAAAAAAATATCAAATAAATGAGAAACGCAAACGCAACTACAAAGCTTTAATGAGTTTTCAACATCTGCTTCCCCGAAATACTTCAAGATCCGAAAAAGTCCGAAATATTTCAAGATCCGAAAAAGGTACGCGAGAGCAAAAAAGGTACGCAAATCGGACAAAAGTCCGCCGATTGGCAACACTGCTTCTTACGATCCGGGAGTGGTGGTAGTAGGTTCTATTGTTCTATCCTAATTGGGAGAGCGCAGCCAGGATTTCTGCCTCTGATGTTCTGTGGGATTTGAGATCAGGAGAGTTTTTGAGGTATTGATCATACACCATGTAAATATACTGCTCCACAAGAGTTAGGGATATCGTACTCAATCGTTTTTAAAAGTATGTAATCTTCGAGAAAATCGCTGTATAATCATTTGAAACTCAATAAAAACTTGAATCGATCCAATAAAAATCAGTATGAGACATTTCGTCAATCTGGTCGCCTTTTTTCTGAAGTTTGGTTCTTTGCATATCCTTCATGAATGTTCTTATTTTGAATTGAAGTCAGTTTATCAACGGCTTCGATTTGAAACGAGTTTTCTGAAAATGCCAAGACGTAAACTAACAAACGCTGAGGCTAATAGGGCTATCGGAATGCTACAGGGTGGCCTAACTCAGGTTGCTGTAGCGGAAAGGCTCAAGTCAGCCAAAGCGTGATATCTCGACTTTGGAATAGGTTCAGGGAGGCAGGTTCCATGTTGGAAAGATCAAGGCTTGGTGGGCGACGAGAAACAACACCTGCTCAGTATCGTTTCATCACCGTTTCGGCGAGAAGAAGCCCTACATCTACGTGTAGAATGCTATGGAACACTCTTCAAAATGCAGATGGGGTCCAAGTTTCCATCGAAACCATCAGACGACGTCCGAGAGAGGTGAATCTAGATTCTAGACGTCCATTAAGAGGAGTTCCATTAACACGTGACCATAAGCGTCAAAGACTGGAATGGGCAAGGCAACATATCAATTGGAACGATCAATGGGGTAGTGTCCTTTTCACTGATGAATCCAGATATGGACGATTTTCTGATTCTCGAAGAATAAGTGTATGGACAATCCCACCCATACTCCGTAATCGTCGCTATGTCCAAGAAGTCCATCCATTCCGATGGGGTAGTGTTATGGTATGGGCCGGAATTTGTTTCAACGGGCGCACAGATCTACACATTTGTCCTGGGAAGTGGGAATATGACCGCCTTACACTATAGGAAGCATGTCATTGACAATGTTGTGCCAAATTTTCACGCTGCTTTTGGTGAAACTTTCCAATTTCTAGATGATAACGCTAGACCGCACCGTGCAGCCATAGTTGAGAATGCGCGCGAGGAGCTTGGTTTTCCACATTTACCAATACCTCCGCACTCACCAGAATTGAATCGCATAGAACATGCATGGGATATGCCCCAATGAAGATTAGATAATCATCAACCTACCCCAGAATATTTAAATGATCTGAGAGAGGTTCTTCCTTTCATGGAACCAAATTCCTCAAGAAATGTTCAACAACCTCGTGTGTAGTAGGCGAAGAAGATGTAAAGCTGTTATTGATGCCCGTGGAGGCCATACATTGTATTTATAGTCCTAAAATGCTTGAATTCTCTGGGAATAAAATTTCGTTATTTTACTCGATTTTTCTTAACCACCCTGTATACGCTGCAGACCCACAGGCTAAAATTAATTTGCAACTCGAAATCATATTAATATGAATTTTCATCACCAAAATCTTATTTCAACTATATTTTCTTGCAATTTAAGTCAATATCCCTAACTCATGTGGAGCAGTTTAGTTTCATTTTGTAGGTAGATTGGCATTTTACAGTTGAATGAATAAGTTGAAAAAAATTGACAGCTGTCAGACAAATAGTGCCAAAAACTGAAAAATTATACAACTCTATGAAACCGTCAGGAAATGTGAAAAAATTCCACCTTCAAAAGCCAACTGTGCTACGTGTCCAAGTAGACTTTCCAGATTTCGTATTTTCAATATGGCGCTGCAGATCAATTAATGGATGGAAGAAGTTTCTAGGTAAAGTTTGGTAAGGGGGTTACATTCCTCTGCGACACCAAGTTCTATTGAGTCCCCCATCATCAGAGCTGAATCGCAACTGCGCTATCTACAGCTCTTCCTCCAACTCCAGAGCTCCAAGTACTCCAGTATCTGAGTGAGCTTCATGGAGGATACATCCTTGTTCGTCCTTTAATTCTCTTGTCCAAGACATTCCTTGTCCAGGCGCACTATGGCGAGGCATTCTTTATTTAGGAGAGCAGGAGATTCCTCCTCCCACACATAGAATTTGTTTGTCGTCAGTTTTTGACCAGCGTATTCTCATCATATGCTTTCTAAGGCGACAATGGCGGCCCACACACGAACACTCCGGAGCGAAGGTTTGATGCGCGCCGTTCTAAACTTCCGTGCAAAAGTTTTGGTTAGTTCGATCAACGCTCTAAGGTTAGGCGTTTCACTTTGGCGTGTCGCTCTGGCGTGACGCTCTGACGTGGCGCTCTGGCGTGGCGCTCCAAAGTTTTAAAATTTCTAAAACTCAACGAGCCACTCCAAACCTTTCAATTTTGGAAACTTCTACCCCACTAACCATCACTTCTGAACACAATACTGTCACATCAGAAGCAAGATATTTTGTGTACGTTAGTGGGCAAGCGACACTCTGGCGTGTATCGATCAAGAGTGACGTTCCGGAACGCCAAATGCTTGTTGTGCGCTCCGGAGTGTTTGTGTGTGGGCCGCTAATGTTCTTTAGGGAAGCCAAGGGGAGGCGTATCTTATTCTTACTGAGATCCAAGTAATTCTTGGTTACTACAGTTCCCAAATCCCGAAGGAACTTTTTGGAATGATCTATTCACGGAAGATTCCTCCAGTTTCTTCCTTCTGCAAAAACTCTATCTTATAGGTCCATTTGCCTTCAACACAGAGAGTTTCTGGACCAGTGAGTGGCATTAGTGCTCTTTTTCTGGCTGGGGTGTTTACCTCTTCATTTCCTTTGATTCCTGAGTGACCAGCAACCCAGACTGAGGAGACCCTATTGTTTTTGTCTAATTCATTAAGCTGGCATTGGATTAGGATCCTGCAAGACCGGAGTTCAATCCCAAGCTAGAAAAGAAATTTTCTAGTCTCGGTAGAGGTCACCATTTCACTGTTGGGTCAAAAATTAACAGTGCTGTGCCCAAGGTGGCGTAAGGACACAGTAACAAAGCCTACACAGAACACAAATGCTTCTCCGAACTCTTACAAGTTACAAGCTTCGAAGTTTGTAGTTTCAGAGGGGTCTCCTCAGGAGACCTAGGAGTAATCAGTATAAACAATATATCAATCAATCAATCTTAGAGTCGATAACATAGGTGTTCAGTACTTTGATAGCAGCTTGATTATTGGAATGGACCCATAGAAATATCATTTATTTTTCATTTTTCAATTTCCAATAGTTAACTTGTCGTTTGGGACGTATATACTATATTAGGGAATCCAACGACCTGTCAAATATTTTTTTGAGGTTAGCTGGTGGTCAAACAAACCAAGTTTAGCTTTGTTCATGTAGACATTAAAACCGTTTATTTGCTTGAAAAATTGTTTTATGTGGAAATTTTTTCGATATTTCTAGTCAATCTTACTCTAAGGAATATCAGACCAGTGAAAATCATTTAAATTAAGTGCATTTTCAATAAAAAATGCCATAAATGTGTGCCAAAGTTGGATGTGCAAGTCGTTCAAATTATGAGGATTTTCTTGAATATTTAGGAACACCCAGTGTGTGTAACTTGGTGTATTATACACATATTGAGTGACTTATCAGGAAACAAAAAGAAATTGGGTCAGCAGTCATCAAGACTTGACAATATCGAAGATAAGAAACTAAAGTGAATGTGTCTTCGTAGACACTGAAATAAGCAGTATTCAGTTCATGTAAAATGTAAAACTGATGAATATTTAAATTTATATCATATAAAAGGATAAAGAAGTTACAGGGACAGAGCTCTGATTAATATTCCTTCTCCAATACTTTCTCTTCAATCTCTTCGGGCTCCCAATACTAAAAGTTGTAATCATATGATTGAGTGAAATTTTCTTCGTCAGTGATACTTCATGATACTTTTTGATATTAGAAATCATAAAAACTCACTCGTTCACTCATGAAATGCATATAAGATAATAAAACTCCTCATATTTACTGCAAGCCAGCGACCTGTCAGAACATTTATAGGTTATCTGGAGGCAGGGCGCCACGTGGTTTGGATTGCCTAATAGACGAGTCCCTTCATGCTGGCCAACTGTTTAAAATTGCCTGAAAATCACTTCCCTTTTTTTCGCAATGATTCAACTCTTACCTGAAAGCTTTAATCCTAATGAGTGTATCCTGAAAATATTAGATGTCACGAAGGTCTTCATCAAAAGCTATAAATTTTTGTTTTCTTAGGGTTTCATCAATGGAAAATAAATATCCCCAACAAAATGTTTGAATGGAGAATTTGAATTTTTCGAATCAAATGAGGATTTCGCTTGAGTTTGTTTTTTATAATAACTTTTCTGATGAATGAGATGTTTCTATTAACAGTGTAAAAATGATTCAAGATACTACAGAAATATCAAATCCAAATTTCATTAATTTCCGAAGAAGGAGCACTCGTATAAAGACCTGTTGCAAGATGTAAAACTGATTATTATAGGTATTTTCTTTGGATTCGTAGAGATCATAGGAAGACTTTCAGTGAATTAATTTATTATTAACCCTGTATTGTGGAGTTTATTAAATATCGGTGCATAATTGGGTTTTCGCTTCTAATTGGATAGAAATTCTACAAGGAATTCAAAGGAAATTAGGGAAATACATGGTTGTTTTTAATGTTCTTTATTTGCATGGAAACTTACTACAGAATAACAACCCAAAAGTATTTACAACTGCCATAGACTATGATCTGGATGTAAATAAGTTCTGATGCCGCATGAGAAATTAGGATCATTGTACTGGAAAATCATTATAATGAAGTATCACTTTGAAATCATAGTATATTCTTAATATGTAAAGTGTTAAATTCATCAATTCAACATCAGAACATGGCCAGTGTATACCACATCTCAAAATAATAAATACAGACAATATATTTACTAAAAATATTGTTTGCAGTTGATTGAGAAACTCCCTTAAAAATGGCTACTTCACAAACAGTTTCAGTTTTATTAATACTAGAACTAATCTCTCTGGAGCAATTTATTTATGGATTTTTCAATCTGGATATAAATCTGAAATTAACTTGACATAATCGTCCATGTGAAGGGAACAAACACATATATTCTTTGCAGCAAGGTTCCCATCCATAGTTTGTCTATCCATGCTTTTCTCCAGTCCAATTTATGCAATATGCCAAAGGCATTAGTGATATTCGGTGTTGAGGCATCTTTCTCAGGAAATTTATCAAAACGAACAGCCGTGTTTTTACTTTTCCTTGAAGAGCAATTGAGAACAGTTTTTTCCAGTACTAGTACTTTGCTTGCATTGTTATATAATCATCTACTGGCCTAAAATTCAAATATATCATGAGGATTGAAACATAAAAATCTTTTCGTGCAGATACCTACTTCACCCTTTCTGATTTCCATCTTACAGAAAGATGAAGTCACAGCTCAGTACCTCGAATTACGAGGATCATATCCCTCAAGAATACCTGAAACAGCCATTGATTTAGAATAGATATTCTAATTATCTAATTTCTAAGTCAATGAAAACAGCTTAGGAGCAAGTAAACATATAAACAAGTCGTTTTCTAGGTTGGAAAGTCATAGATTTCCATTAATGAAAACATAAGAAAACAAAAATTTATAGCTTTTGATGAAGACCTTCGTGACATCTAATATTTTCAGGATACACTCATTGGGATTAAAGCTTTCAGGTAAGAGTTGAATCACTGCGAAAAAAAGGGAAGTGATTTTCAGGTATTTTTAAACAGTTGGCCAGCATGAAGGGACTCGTCTATTGATTGAAGTAAATATCAATGCAGCGGATAAAAAGACATAATCTCTCATGTCACATGTGACTTCTGGTTGAAGAGGACGCATCTCTGAACCATCGAATTATAAATATAGAAAGATCGTGATGACTAATGAGCAAACGGAAGTATAGACCTCGTTTTGCTTGAATCCAGAGTTAGTTTGTTCTAAACGCATGCGCCATGAACTCTCGCCGCAATCGATTGCCTTATCGACATATTGCCTCTATTTTCCTTGATATTCTACTCCAAACCACCTACCGTTTATTGCACATGCGCACTAGTTATCACGCCAGCCAAACAGAACCCATTAGATGTTTCAGATTTAATATCAAGGATCAAATCATAGATGTGGAATGATATGCTCTGAACTATCGTCAAATCGTATCCTTGAATTGTGAATCTATGAGTGGAGAATCCCAAAATTTTTGTGAAAAATCAAATAAACTCGTCAAAGCGACACGAATGAATGTGACAAAATGTTATAAATATCACTTCTTCATTTACTATAGGGCTTGATCTTTAAATGAAAAATTAACGTTATATAAGTCAAAAAGTAAAAACACAAAGCATCGCAAATATCGAAATAATCTAAGAAAGTCTATGAAGGATCATTTTTAAAACACTTTGTTATTCGTATTTCATTCATTTCCAGGTGGAAATTTGAACAAAATATGCAACTAAATTCGAATTTTTCCATTTGATTCCGGACAAAAGTCAAAAAAGTTTCTCAAAAATTTCATTGATGCTGAACAGTATACCTATGAGATAAGATCTACCATGCGGTCAATGTTGTCGGGTAGTTTAACACAAAGTACACAGAATAGAAGATTTTTCATCAACAATTTATTGAAAAAAAATTCACGCTGGATTCTTCTATTTATTAAAAGCACTCAAATTCTACCCATCACAAAAAATGAAGTGACCGCTATTCCTAAAGAAATTGGTGAGATACTGCTCCATGAGGCACTAGATCCTAATTCTGGTTCAGCCATTTTCGGTATTGGAGCAGCTTCAGCTTCAACTGTAGCGTCTGACGAATTGAGAACATTGGGCTGAAAGAGATAAGCACTGTGTAGAAAAAAATCTCCGCCGGATGTTAACATCGCGATCGAATATCATAAGAATTTGCTTACCACTACAACAGCAGCACCACCTTGAGGAATATCCGGTACCCCAATTTCTGCACCGAAAGTGATACACAGGATGCAAGCAACAGTGACTGCTATCAGAAAACTCTTCATTTTCGCGAATGCTGCTCACACTAATGATACCAGTTTTGAGTCAAAATGGAAACTGCTCGTATGGAAAAGGAAATTGTTCCAAGCTAGACTTTTTTCCTCATTCGAGGTTTGCTGAAATCTCGGGGAAACAGGAAATTGATAATGACCAATTTGTTCGGAGGATAACGTATCATGAACCATGTGATTATTCCACATTTCCGATGTGAATGACGACTTACTGGATAATTGATTTCCAATTGAATTCATATTACAATCGCCTGGATTTCGTTAAATGAATTAGTATTTTTGGATGAACAAATGAAATTTCATTTCTTCTCATGAAAATAGAGAAAACAATTAAAAAAAATTTAAATTATCCTTGCAAGACTGATCACAGAATTGAAAATAAGTGCCGTTTTTGAAATTCAAAAGAAATTACAGCCTTGCTCACTTTTTTCAATGCAATGATTACAAATCAAAGCAAGTTCCTCAGTTTGTTTTTTCATTATTATTTAAAAAAAATAACAACAATGAAAAAAAAACATTATTATTATTTGAATTTGAGAGTTCGGGGCTATATTGGACTAATATTAATAAAAGGGAATTAAATCCAGTTGAATTCTGTCGACGTTTCGGACATTTATTGTTTGATTACATTCAAAACAATGGGGTTGTCCTTAATCATGACTAAAAAGCAGCAGATGTTAAAATTATATCATATTAACGTACACAAACATATAAATACCTAATTCATTTTAGTTGTTTGAAATTTAAAATCATGCAATCGTCAATCCGTTTAGATCATCAACAAAACCTGCTATAAACAATGAATGCAATCTAAAAACTTTGAAAATATCCTTCCTCTGTAAAATCCAAAACATATTAAAACCTACACATTGAACGACATTGACACAGGTCAACTGAAGACAGATGATTGACAGTTACATCTTTCTATACTTATCATATCTACAGTGTGAACAATCATTATATATCATCCAATGTGCGCAACCTTATACTCAAATACACATCTCACACAATCAAAGAGTCAAAAATATAAAATATACACATACAAAGAGAAGGACAAGTACAGTCGGTGGTCAATAAATAAAATAAAATAGTGACAATTATTAATTCTTTCAGGAGGCTCAACAACAGTATTCTTACCTCTTATTCTTATATTTATTTATTAGGATGTTGTATATTCTACTTAAATTTTGAGTATCAGTTCTTTTATTAATAGTACCATTCGCCTTTATATGTATCATTTCACTGATGGTACGTTTTCTGTAATTAGCTTCAGAATCTTCGATGGTGATGGTGACACCCTGGAAATTGAATTTATGACCGGTATTGACGTGATGTTGAACCAAAGCCGTTGCATTGTCGTCATCTCTCGACGAATGTGTGTTACAACTGTATACATGTTGTTTGATTCTGTTAGAGAGGAGCTGTTTGGTTTGACCTATATATGAGCTATTGCAACTTGAACACGGTATCTTATATACAACGTTGGATTGTTTTTCTACAGGAAGTGGATCTTTAAGTTTAGTGTACAAGTTGTTCAGTGTGTCTTTGTTATAGCAGGCTAAGGTGCAATTATGTTTCTTTGCTATGGTTTTAATTCTTTCCGTGAGACCTCTTAAGTATGGAAAACTGCAATAAACTTTACTGGATTCTTCATTATTCTTCGTAGTAATCGTGGACTTGGGGTGAGATTGCTGGTGTTGGTTGATCAACCTTTTAATTAAACTGGCAGGGTAGTTGTTAAGCCTCAATATAGAAGTGATCTTGTTGTGAATTTCTCGGTGGCATGAAGGGTCACTCAGTGAGAAAGCCCTATACATTAGATTTTTAGCTGTTCCTATCCTTTGGTTGAGAGAATGTTGAGAATGATAATTAATGACCCTATTCGAACTCGCAGGTTTAGTATACCATTTTGTAATCAACGATCCATCTTGCTGTTTTGTAATAATTAAGTCCAGAAATGGAATACTATTATTCACTGATTTTTCAATTGTGAACTGCAGTCTTTTATCATAGCTATTAAATGCCTGTAATACAAACTCAGTTTTGTCTTCCGGAATTGCCATAATAGTGTCATCAACGTACAGTTTTAGCAATGGAATTCTGGAAGGAAACCTATTTACTGTCTTATTAATCAAAGTGAACATTACTAAGTTAACCAGAATTGGACTTGCTGGTTTATTATTATTCATCATCGGTCTCCAGGTCTCAGCTTGAGCTGGTATTCCTTCTATGAACCAGTGAAAAAACATTTCAGTTCCTCCCACTAGTTCAGGAATTTCCGCACGATGTGACAGGTTGGTGAAGCTACAGCCTGTTGTGCATATCCCGCGATCTTCTGGGATAATTCGATCCATTCTGCATTTGTCTTCCACGTTCAGCTTCAAACAGTGCTTCTCGTAGTTGCGAGTTCTTATAACTCGGTCTTGGATAGCCGTCAGAAATCCCCCAGTTCCAGGATACAATTGTCCCGCATTCAACCACGACAAAGAAGCTGATTTATCGACATTTTCCCCCTCAACTCGTTTGGGTTATTATTATTATTATTTTTTTTTTTTAACGTCCGTGTGAGGGGAAAACCCTTTATGGGCACCGAGAGGGTCCGCACTCTCGGTAGTGTGAGAATCCAGGATCTTGTGTGGTTACTCACTAAAAACCCCTCACACTTCAATGGAGGAGTTCTTCATCCTGCCCTCCCAGCGTCCCTTAACAAAAGAGATGAGCTGCAAGTGGCTTCTAGAGTTCATGGGACCTGATGATATGGAGTGACCCGAGCAACACTGCTTTCTGCATTCTGTGCGCCAATACCTCGGCCAGTGATCTGCAGACCGGGATAATCTTCAGTTCATCCACGTAGTTAGCTCTCATTCCACCGAGACATCCTATGATAAGTACGACCATCCTAATTTTATGACCTGGGTATAAAGATCCAAGCTCGAACACAAGGTCTTTGTATTTTTGCCTCTTCTGTTCTTCCTTCATCACAACATTATTTTCAGCAGGGGAGGAGAATTCCACGACAAATAACTCCTTCAACTCCTTGTCCAGCAGAAGTATGTCTGGCTTAACAGCATTGATCTGCCGTGTTGTTGAGACAGGATAGTTCCAGCATATGCGAGCTCTATCGTTCTGGACCACCGCTTCAATCTCCAGAGGCACATATGGTAGCACCGGTTCTTTGTCTATCCCATACGCAGCTCTCAGATGGAAGTATAGGATTCGGAGTGCCGCGTTGTGTCTCTCTACGTATCCTGATGGAGCATGGACTCTGCAGGCGGAAAGGATGTGCATAATCGTTTCCTGTTGCCCATGGCAAGCCCTGCAAGTTGTTGGGGTGTCCATTTTCATGATGTTCTTTTTATACCATCTCGTATTCAGTACTCCATCCTGACACGCCATCACAAATCCTTCTGTCTCTGACTTAAGGCTAGCTGACTTTAGAAAGGCGAAAGACAATTCTTCAGACAGGTCCTGGTCTTTTAAGCTCCTGAAATATATGGAGTGCAAGGTCTTACTCATATGATGTTCGAGTAATGTATCTGACTGGGACTTTCGGATCAGTCTTGCTAGGCTTCTTTGGTCCGCTTGAGTGATCGGTGTTCCAGCGAGCTCAGGATTGATCGATACGCCGGTTATGCTCAGCTTCTCCAGGGCCCTTTGTGCAGCTAGGAAGAGGAAGGCTCCATGGTTCGCAATTTCATGCTGAGCGACGAATTTCAGAAGTGGATCTTCACTTCTCAGAATCCTTACTGCCATTTCCAATGTTTGTTGATAGTGTTGATATTCCAAACATTGCAATCCTCTACCCCCTGGCTTCGAGGAAGGTATATTCTCTGTATTGAACTGTTGGGATGTAGGCTACGATTCATGTTCATCGTTTTCCTTGTTAACCTATCAAGATCGAGGAGTTCGTTTACCGTCCAGGTCACCACTCCGAAAGAGTAGGTGAGAATCGGGATGGCTAGCATATTTGTAGCAGACACTTTGTTCTTTCCCGACAGCTGTGATTTCCAAATGTCTCTCAGCTTCTTTTTGTAGCTGGCAGTTAGGTCATCCTTTATCTGGGTTGTCTCCAGTACACCCCTCTGTTTCATCCCAAGAAACTTGTAAGTTTCTCCGTCTTCGAGATGTCGAAAAGTCATTCCATCTTCCAGTCGAATATCTTCTCCTGCATCTTCAGCTTTTCCCCTGCGCAGATGAAATACAGCACACTTGTCCAAACCGAATGACATTCCTATGGCTGAGGTGTAGTCTGAAACGATATTCAGTAGTTGCTGTAGTGCGGACTCGGAGGGAGCGTAGAGCTTCAAGTCGTCCACGTATAAGAGATGAGAGATCATGTGGTTCCTTCTGCCTGGTGGTCCGGCCTTGTATCCTATTTTGCTCTCCCTCAACTCAATTGATAGTGGTATGAGTGTTATGCAGAATAATAGCGGGCTTAGCGAATCTCCCTGAAAAACTCCTCTCATGTATCTCACCCATCCCGTATATACGGTTCGACCCTCTGCTCGGATGGCAAACTTCGTTTTCCACAGCGCCATGATGTTCTCTATCGCGTGGATGATGTTAGGATGGACTTTCAGCATTTTTAATAGCCGTATTATTAGTTCGTGCGGCGAGGTGTCATATGCTTTCGCGTAGTCCAACATTTGATCTTAAATTAAACTTGTGAGGATCTTATACAGTGTATTGAGGCAAGTTATTGGGCGATAGTTCTTGGGTTGCCCTGAATCACCTGATTTTGGTATCAGCACTGTCCTACCCTCCACCAACCATGACGGAATTGGCTCACGGCGAGTCAGCATCCCGCTGAATAATCTTGCCAGGTGTTGATGTGTAGCTGGAAAACTCTTCCACCAGTAGTTTTGAATACCGTCCAGTCCAGGTGCTGTGAAATCACGCTTGTTCTTAAGGGCTTGTCTAATATCTTCGGTTGCTATTTCAGAAAGTTCATCGTTCTGCTGTTGGTTTTGATCACACATCTGCTGGAATCTGAGAAGTGCTGGAGTATCCCTGATTTCTGCTTGTTGTTCGTACAGGCTTTTCCAAAATTCTTCGACCTCTTGAGGTGATGGTGGGTTCTGTGCCTTTTGTTGTTGGGACTGAAATAGTTTCGATGGTTCTGCGGTGAAGGTGTTGTTATCTTCAATCCATTTTTGCCTTTTTATTAGTTTCTTTCGCGCTGTAGCAAGTGATCTTATTTTATCTACAGCTTTCTGCTTCAGTAGATGGACTGTGGGCAAGTCTACTCTATGATGTATGGAACGAATCTCCTCAATCATTTCCTTCATTTTCTTGCTTGACTCAATTTTGCCTCTAAGAACATCTATGATACATTGGTACCAAGATGCCTGCTGCCTCATTGATTTTATTTTGATGTCAAGCCGACTGAGCCTTAACCTATACTTATCGTTCTTCGTAGCTGTTATTATTATTATCATTATGCGGATATCTTCATAGTTAGATGCTACCAGTCATATTTAGTGAGCGTTTTTTCTAGAATGGCGTGTTTGCTTTGGATGAAGTACCCATTTTGCAAATGCTTAGTAATAAATAAAAATAATAATAAAAGTTGCCTTTTTTGTGAAAAAATTGAAATTAGGACTGCTCCAACAACTCACAGTTGAAAAACGGTTTACCAAAGACATAGAAGACGTGAATTAGCACGAATATTGCCTCGACTTTTTTTGGAGAATAGTCAATTTTGAGAGCCAATATGGCGTGGTCTAGGTCTCTATGGTCTCTGTTCATGATATTGTAGAAATATGTCGAATTCAACCAATTCTCTTTTTCAGCTGACGTCGTCCTCTGCACCTTACCCCTCGGAGTTCTGAAACTGAGCGCTAACCCCTCCAGCGGTCAGCTCAATTCCGTGCAATTCAACCCACCCCTTCCAGACTGGAAAACCTCCGCCATACAACGTCTAGGTTTTGGAAACCTGAACAAGGTCGTCTTGTGCTTCGAACGGATCTTCTGGAACCCTCAAGCCAATCTCTTCGGTCACGTTGGAAGCACAACTGCCAGTCGCGGTGAACTCTTTCTATTCTGGAACCTGTACAAAGCCCCTGTACTTCTGGCCCTGGTCGCTGGCGAGGCTGCTGCCATCATGGAGAATGTTACTGATGATGTCATTGTTGGAAGGTTAGTAGATATTTTTCGTTATAATTTTTCTATTTTTTCTATTTTATTTTTTTGTTTCACTTTGGTTCACACTATTTTTTCACATTTTCATACATGTGTATTCTGGATCTCTAGTTTATTTCATTTATGGTCCAGGATCATTTCAGTAACTCCCTCTAAAAACTTCATGAAATTTAATTCATTTTCCTTCTTCATTGTGAAGAGTATATTGCTTATTGATGTGATCGAAAACGAAGACTTCTTCTTATCCGGCACAGAGTTCTCATCATTAGACATAAGTGAATTGGACGAAGGGGGTATATACACTGCGCAAAAAAATTAACGCACATTATGGAAATCTCAAATTTATTCTACAACTGAAGGTGTTCTCAATGATAATTATTTTTATCAGAATTATGCATGCATATGTTATCCACTTTCAACGTTTTTCTTCGATACAGATGTTTTCTCCCAGCAGGAATAAAAAAAGATGATATTATCAGATTTTGAATGTATTGGCTCCATTCTAAAATCAGTTGTTCTCGATCAATTCTAGTGATCAATAGTTTTTCTTTCGTTTGGTTTTCTACACTCGATCGCTATGCAACGCAAAACACGCAATTTGACCCAAGAGGAATGTGCCCAAGCGGTAGTTTTGCGAGAAGAAGGGTGGACATACACAAGAATTGCAGAAAGGTTTAGAGTTTCCCATACAAGTGTGTCCAGAATGTTGCGATTCAGGGAGACAGGTATGAATGTCCGAAGACCAGGACAAGGTAGACCACTGGTAACAACTGCCATTCAAGAACGTTACTTGAGAGTTTCTTCGTTGAGAAAACGGTTTGCAACCACTCGCCTCCTTCAAAATCAGCTTGAGCAAACTCATGAGGTGCAAATTAGCACTCAGACAATAAGAAATCGCCTCAGAGAATATGATTTAAAGCCTCGTGTCGCGGCAAGAGGCCCAGCTCTTACCCCAGCCCATCGAAGGGCGCGTTTGGATTTTGCGAGAGAGCATATCCATTGGGAAGAGGCCGATTGGGAAAGAGTTCTCTTCACAGATGAGTCTAGATTCTGCCTCTACCATTGTGATCGACGTTCCCTTGTATACAGATGTCCACATGAAAGATATGCTCTGTGCAATTTCCTGAATACTACTGGTTTCGGGGGAGGATCGATTATGTTATGGGGTGGAATATCTTTGACTGCTTACACAGACCTAGTGGTCGTTCATAATGGAGCTATGAATGCTGATAAGTATATAAGGAACATTCTTGAAGAGCATGTAGTGCCATTTGCCCCATACATTGGTGAAAACTTCATTTTTATGGACGATAATGCCAGACCCCATCGTGCGCGCATCGTTCGGGAGTACCTTGAAGAGGTTGAAGTCTCTCGAATGGAATGGCCAGCAAAAAGTCCAGATCTCAATCCGATTGAGCAGGTTTGGGACAACCTCAATAGAAGGCTGAGAAGTTCAGAAAAGCATCCAGCTACTCTTAATGACTTAGGAATCCAACTCGGAGAAATCTGGTAAGCATTAGATCAGAACATTTTAAGATCACTCATTTTGAGTATGAACCGTCGTTGCCGAGCTGTAATTAACGCAAGGGGTGGAAATACCAAGTATTAAATCACTTATCAGCATTTCAGTATTTTGAAAATTGTTCATTTCTCTTCTTTCACATACGATTCCGTGAAATCCTGAATTTTTCTTCCATTTAATGTGTCTTGTTTCGTTCAAAACCTTCCCGAGAGAATATAAAAAATAAGTTATAAAGTCAATGTAAAGTTAACTTTCATTAAAATTGAGATTTTCAGAATGTGCGTTATTTTTTTTGCGCAGTCTATATTGAAATCGACAAATCGTTTTACACCATACACAACCTTCAAAACGCATGTTCTCACTCTTACTTTCAAGGGTCTTACAGGTAGTTAGTACCTTCTTTATTTTGTTGGAGTTATTAACTAATTTAAATATTATTTTCTGACTGTACCTATCTCTGTATCTTGAACACCATAAAGTAGAGTAATTTCATAAAATGTATCAGAAGAAACTTTTTTTGGAATTAAATTCCTGTCGCATAATGAATCTATAAATATAGAAAAGTTTTAAAACACCATATCTCTTTTTTTTTCAGATGTATCGCCGTTCTGAGAGGAATTTTCGGCCAGTCGGGTGTACCTCAGCCGAAGGAAACGATCGTGACCAGATGGAGGGCCGATCCATGGTCGAGAGGATCCTACAGTTTTGTCGCGGTTGGCAGTTCTGGTAGCGATTATGACCTCCTGGCTTCTCCTGTGATTCCACCAAACGACCAGGGAGTTTCGGTGACATCTGGACCAGCTAGAGTATTTTTCGCGGGTGAACATACCATCAGGAATTATCCAGCAACTGTCCATGGTGCCTTCTTGAGCGGCCTGAGAGAAGCCAGCAGGATTGCTGATCAGATTATTGGCAACCCTTGTCATCCACAGCCTGCAGAATAGGATCTGTGTTTTCATATTTTGCTTTGAGTTTTTACAAGATCTCAGATATTTTTTTAAGACGCTTCTGATTTACTTTTGCTTTCAGTATTTTTATTATGTCGAGTTGTAGGTTTAATTTCAGAATGTTCATTATTTCTTGTTGCATGTTTCTTGGACTCAAATAAAGAATTTTTAATAGTTTTGCATTTTCATTACACAATATGTACTCTAAATTATAAGGATTGAATTGATTTCAATTCAAAATAACTCTAGGTGCATTATGCCCGATTTGAGAAAAAAAACGAAATCATCATCATCATCAAACAGTTCAAATTCTCCACCTGGTCTTCTAATATTACATCAAATGAAATTTATGAACGTATTTGATTCACATTTATTTTTCCTAGTAGATAATAATCGTTACTGAACGGCAATTTGTGGTTTGCAACGAGTTAAGGATAATACTATTCACGGAAAACAACTTCATCATGGATAAAGTAGTGAAATTTAATGCATTTATATGGGAAAAATCATTGATTGAAGTTTTTCCTTTCAAAACTCTCCAATAATTCGACGAAAAAAGTGTTTTAACACTTGAATTACTGAAAACATTTCTGAGAACTTACAGAGTTTACATTCTATTATTTTTTGAGGCCCTTCCCAATGTTAGTGATTTTGTTAAATGGATTAACCAGAAATTTCAAATGAGGTCCTGTAGCAAACATACATTTATTGGACAAGGTGCCCTCGACAAAAAAAGATCCATATAAATTGAACCGTGCTTAATTAATTAAAAGCTCCATCTGAGTCCTATAGGTTCATGAGATGGAGACAAGTGGTTCCATCATTTTATAAATGAGCCTTAAGATAAAGTTAGTGAAGAACATAAGATATTGAAGAAAGATTTGTTTGAAATAACATTTGACAAAGCTCAGGAAGAATTATTTCAATACTGTGTGGATGAGGCACCTGGACTCAATCAGTATAATTTGAAATTAAAAAATCAAAAGATTAATTGAGAGTGAGCTCGAATTCAAACAGAAATAGGTTCTCTCAATTATATATAAGAATATTGTTTCTTGAAGAATAAGTTTATATTATATCAGTATTGAAGAGTAATAAACAATGTCGAAGCCTTGATGGACTTCATTTTCACCCCCAAAGCTCTGACGTAATATTTGCAGCATCCTCTGTAAAGAATATTAAATGAATATTAAAAAGACAAAGTCCCAACATATACAATTTTCTTTTGAGAGGAAAAAAGAGGACCAAAAAGTACCAGAAGATAATTAATTTTCGCTTATGGAAATAAATTTCACTGTTTGAAGCTATGATTCTATTTTATTAATAATCTTACCTAATATTTCTCTGTCTGGGTAATTTCATTACTCTGAAAAAATTACAAATAGTTATTGAAAAACAAAACGTTGAGGTTTAAAGAGTTAAATTTCCAATGATGTAGGTCTATTCGATTGAATTTCCATCTTTCTGTTTCAGCTCAAGAGCAGAGTGAAATTCATCAGTAATTTTCGAGGATCAAAGGGTCGAGAAAGAGACAATGCTGCATTAAAACCTTTGTCAATTTTGAACCCTGCTCAAGATAAAATAGTTGCCTCCATGCTGAGGGTTGAAGCACATGCTTTGCTTCTTCAGGAAGCGAAACTTAGTTGAGGACAATATTTATATATAAATTCAATGATGGGATGTGATGTTCCCTTAAAATAATGATCTTCATGCAGACACTCTTCTAAAAAAAATATAAATTTCATAATTATGAAGATTATGAAATGTGAAAAAACTGTCCAATTAATCCACTTGTAACTTCAACCAAAACAAGATTATACATAATTGTTTCCTTTCCCTCTGTATTCTCAAACCAATGAGACAGAGTAAGCGACACAAACCGAGAATTGCAATTACAAAAGGCAGGAAAAAGAGAGGGTAGTCTTTTATTAATAACGCATTTCCTCGGCAACGTATGTTCAATAAATCTCTGCCTGAACTTTGTATTTCTCAATTTGTTTCGCCCCCAGTTTGCCAATGTAGCGTATATCTTAGTTAAGGTTTCCGTTTTCAGTTCATCTGGATTGCATTTCCGTGAACCTGTTGATGATTCCGTTTGGACAATGCGAATGGAACATTTTTCCAGATCGTCTTCAGCGTGAAGCGAAACCCGTACATATTACGTATTGAAAAAGAAGTAATGAACCCTTCATAAAAAGTGACAGAACGTAGTATGTCCCCAGCACGTACACAGCCTCGTATTACTCTCATTCAGGAATGCGTGTTCTGTAGAGAGACTGTGTGTACGGGTAACTGTATCTCGTATCTTGATTAAATATTATTGTTGTCAAACGGTAAATCGTTTTTTCGGATCACTCTCTACAAATGATTAATTAAAGGGGCATTATGTCTCAACACTCGAGTATGTGAGATTGTGCTCGGATGTCCCAGGTCCGGACAAGCGGTAATTTAAAATCAGACAATCTGTAAATTCCGAGGAGTCCAGGAGAAACAACTTCCTTCAGATAAATATTCACTCTATTCGAAAAAGACGAAAATGCAGGTTATGCCAAAAATGTCTCATAGAAACTGATAGCAAATTTATGTATGAGAACTTATGAGATCCAAATTGGGAAGTGAAATCGCAAATCCGTATAAGACCATATACGATATTCATCAGTATTCAATGGGGATTGCGGATACAAATTGCTTTAGTTTCTAATGGCATTAACAAACGTAAATCATATCAGTCTCTTTAAACGATTCCTGTGTTGAATGCTGTCTGTTTTTCTGAGGATTCATAAGAATCTTTTGTTTTCAAACGTGGTTTTCACACATGATGCCTATCTGTTTCTTATGTGTTGTACTGTTGTAACACATAACTCGTATCCGTTTCTCTGAGCGATTCCTGTGTTGAATACTGTCTGTTTCTACGAGGACCCATAAGAATCATATGTGGTTCTCACACATAATACCTATCTGTTTTTTATGCGTTTCAACACATAACTCACATCCGTTTCTTCAATCGATTCCTGTGTTGAATGCTGTCTGTCTCTATGAGGACTCATACAAGGATCTATAAGTTTTTAAATGTGATTTTCAAATATAATACCTACCGGTTCATAATGTGTTTATACACATAATTCATATTTGTTTCTATAAGCGATTCCTTTGTTGAATGCTGTGATAATGCACTTTTAAGAGTTCTGTGAATGACAAGATAAAAAAAAATATTCTGGCCTTCAGAAAATCAGTGTATTATCATTTTTTCATCATTTTACTCGTGAACACGCTACCATTCATAATGAAAACTGTTTTGTATAGACAAAGATGCACCAAAATGCATTTTTCCTTTACCCTGTACCAAAAACTATTGAATTATCTCAAGTGGTTGAAACATTTAGCAAAAATCCAACTTTTTCTAAAATTCAACATATTGCACTTTCTTGACAGATCCTTTTTGGAACTTGGTTTAGAAGGTCAACTATCATTATTTTTTATGTAGAATAACCTGTTGAAATTTGGGCATTTGGACGAGGAATACAATGTGAAAGGTTCCAAAAAGGAATTACACAATGTTTTAAAACCAAGTCACACTATCATGAAAGAAAGAATATCACAAGAGAAGAAATAGTGCATAAAACGGTGTTCCACGTTTTTGTTACAAATTAACTAGGTATAATGAGAAAATATTCATCATAACATAATCGTTCCTTAGTATTATTTTTTATTTTGACTTATTCTGTACTGGTAACTGTTTGTGTTCTTACATAACAAGTTTGACATCAATATCAGCCTTCTACTAGCCGGTCCTGCCACACTCACAAATTCTTGGCTCGCTTAAGGTAGGTGGATATAGTTGAAAAATTTGACAGCCAGTTTTAATTAAAATCAATTTCATTTGACAGGCGTAACAAAACGTTAAATACTTTATTAATGAAAAAAATAATTTAAACATTAATCATGCATGCGCTCACGGTTTTCTCACCTGAATAAAACAGTGACTTCAACAGAATAATTGATAAGTTCATTCATACCAGTCACATTACGATGACTGCGCAGTTTTTTCAATTGACTAAATCAGTGGACGGAATAGGTGGAGCTGCAGTGAACGAGGCCATCAGTCACTCTGGCGAGATGGATTATTAAAAGCGCATTTTTACTTGTCGGGTTTCAGTGACTTTATTAAAGTAGGTTAGATATGGGAAAATTATACCAACATTGAGAATAACATGACAATTTACTAACTGACAAAGAAACCCAGTAGGAACTGTTTAAATGTCATTTTTTTCCGGTAAAACATAGATACTATAACAAGTATTAAATGATTTGTAGAAAAAAACCAAGGGTTTACAATTTGCCTGTACTATAAAAATTTAAGGATCATATAATTTTTGAGGTTTTTCTGCTGAAACTTGCTTGCGACGCCCTACGGGCGAGGAGAAAAAACCTTCACGATTTTTTTCTCCAAATTTAATCATTTACTCCTTGCTCTACTATCTATGTTTTACAAAAAAAAATTAAAATTACCGCAGGTTCTTCTAGGTATTGCAGTTTCTTTTCAGTTGGTATACCTTCGACAACAGTAGAAATCGATCTTAAGAAATGAAGACGACGCGGTAAAACTTTCAGCAAAAATTATCGATAACAAAGAAACGACAAAAAATTAATATGAAAATAAAGAGCAAAATGAGGTAATTGAAAAAAGTTGTATATATCGAACGGATTGAGGTTCAAACTCCTCAACCACCACTCTTAAATCAATTCCTATTCTCCCATTGTATCGCTTCCCATCTCCGTACTTCTAAGCTAAGCCATCTTAAGTACCTCATTTGATTGTATAAGCCGCTTAACAGTAAATGGGCTGTTTCTTCACACTTTGTCGCCGTAGGATCTCCGATTCAGACAACTCTTTCTGCGCGGTCAACACCATTTCGGTGCTCTTTTTCGTCACAAAGCGTCGGGTGATTTGTCATGTCAATGTCTGAGTGATTGATGTAGTCGAACGTAGCAATCATTAGCATATTGAGAGCCTTCGATCCTATCCTTCTTGTAGCGGAATCGAGATTCCGAAATGGAAGGAGCTGAAATATTTCGGCCATTGTCTCAGCCGCGAGATGCTGAGATATCTCCGAATCTGTTGCAACAAATTTAAATTTAAGAGGCTGTTTGGTGCTGCTTCCGAAGGACGTGAGATGGAAGGGAGTATTCCTTGTTCAATTAATCGGCAAAAGATCTTTATCAGTTTATGATTCTGTAGTAAATTTCTTCAAGCTTCAATAATTTTTGAAATGGCCTTTTGAGCCTTGAAATTAAAATTAACCAGAACAGAACGTCTTAAACTATCACAGCTGTGTGACAAGCTTCGCAGAAGTTCAAAGCCATGATGATTTCTTTGGGGCTGTTCAATGGAATGCTTTTCGAATTTTTCCACAAAAAATTTGGTAATGGCTGGTTTTAAAGAGTTACCCATAGCGATTCTATCTATCTATCTCTGCCACTGAATCAAGGCTAGAAAGCCAAGAATATTTGTATGAATTTGAATCAGGCTTCGAAAGCCTTCAATATTTTTGAAGAAAAATGAAATGAAAAAGAGCTTCTTGAAATACCATCCGATGCTGATACAGGATATTCTGATCAGCCCAGATTCATTGGAGATAAATGGTTCAATTAAAATTTTAATCAACGTTTTCTTGGAAGTTGTTGAAAGATCGGTAGCCACGTTGGTTTAGGTAATGCCTATCATCATTAATACACCGTATGACGTCTTAATAGGCCCAAATTATAGGCCACTAGCTATTGTCCGTAGACCTGCAACCCGAGAAAAATGACCGGGATGTGATCAAATTGATTGTGAATTGGATGAAACTCTTTTCTGAGTTGATGAAAAAATCAGTTAAATCTTCGGATATTTCAATGAAGTTCTTCTTTGCTGTCCATTAAGTGTGAATAATAGTTGTTCTTAGCGAGGAAACAATCTTAATTCACAAAACTGCGCAATCCGTTCTTGAGATCTTGACCAGTAAATAAGTCACTACAAAGAATCCAATAATCGGAGACCCTCCGAAACAATTTGGCGGAAAACCATTAAATCTCTGTAGAGATATTGTTTTGTTCTTCGTCGAGATAAAATCGAAGAGTGTGCAAGTGAATAAATCGCCCGAAATCGACATGGCCAATAACTCATTGACAATTAAATAAACATTCGCGGCATTTCTCGTAAATTGAAGGTTGGATAGCGCACCAGGTGTAATTCATCAATGTTTGGTGGCAGGAATTATCTCTCTTTCGGGAAATTGTTTGAACAGTTCATCAACCCTTTGTATGTATTATGTAAAGAATTTTTAATCAGTTCACATGACCACGTATTGTGATGATTTAAGGCCATACAACGAGTAATGAAAGTATGGTCTATAAAATCTTCTTTTTTGTGAAATTTACTGCATATTTGTCTACTGCCTTCTCCAAAACACTTACGACTAAGTCAACTTATTCGTCTAGGACTAGGACGGCTTGAAATTTTTTTGGGTTGAACACTTCCAGATTGTTTGAACTCTCACAATATTCCTCAAAAATAATTACAATCTATTGGTCCTTCGAAATACATTGCAATGAATTCACATACAGCCAGATGATAATTCAAAAATATCAGAACAGCCTTAGGTCATTCTTAAAGTTATCTTACCACCACTACACAAGAAATAATGATACACCGATACCAAATAATAAAACATCTAAATTGGAACATTCACCCTCTTATCAGAGTGTAATTTTTTTGAAACATCTGTCAACTATAAAAATTATGAATTCAACCAAATTCAAGAATAGCATGAAAGATCTACTGCTTACTAGAAGTTATTCTTCTGAGTCAGAATATACTAAAGGACAAAGAAGCTGTAACACCCAGAATAAGGAGCTGTTTGAATTTGATTTTTTTTTAGGTTGAACGTAGGTAGTATAGCAAGGAGTGAATGATTAAATTTGAAGAAAAAATGTTGAAAGTCTTTTCATATTAACATTTTTTGTTACTCAAATATTGTAGGCGTTTTCTGCAATTTTTTAAATTTTACAACATTGGAATGTGGAATGGCATCAGGTCATCTTTTCTGATGAATCCCGATTCTCCTCGGGTGCACATGATGGTATTTTTCTCCAAATTTTGATCATTTACTCTCTGCTATACTATCTATGTTTTACCAAACAAATCTTTAGCTTCTTTGTCAGTTTGTATATTTTGTTTCATATATAATTTCAAAACGTATGTATATTTTCTAAATCAATTAATGTTTCCATATTTTGCTACAGAGAACCATGTTTTATTGAAATATACATAGTCTTCGAATTGTGTTATCCTGAACTGCCTGTTGGGCCTACTCCAGTCCTGCCCACACCTTCCCCATCTCCTCTTCTCATTTCCTATTCCGTATGCCCCAACTGCTTGAACTGCTGACATTCCATTATTTCACTTTGACGAATTGGTTTGCTCGAACTCGTTTTGCATTTTTAGGAAACATGTTCCGAAACCAATTTAAAATTACGACGATGCAACGTCAGGCTGACGTACTCGGCAATTTCAAGAGCTAAATTCTTTATTTGTTTTTCATTGCGAAGTATTTTGTAACTGTTCTTCTCAATTTGGGCCCGATGTTTTCTGCAATGTGATTCCTTTTTTAATCGGGAATGATGAATGACACTAATGCTGTTGTTGACTTAACAAGGTTTTTTCGATACGACTGGACACCTTTGGTCTAATTATCAAGTAAAGTATTCTGAGTGTGTTGAGATGAGAATATTTATTGAAATAGTTTTTTTGTTTATTTTTTTTGAGAGGATTTAGTAATGTAGCGTTATGAAAAAACTAGTCTCAAACCTGAGCTGGTCTCTCCATGAAGTGGTCGATGGAGTTTCATCAGACACTCTACCCATTAATGCTGGTGTTCCACAGGGATCGATTCTGGCACCAAGACTGTTTCTCCTTCACGGCAACAGCTTGGTGGAAGCAACATTATGTCCAGTGCACTGTGTCTTAGATGAAAGTATCCTCCATAACACCTTCTCTTCCAGTGATTCAATTTTAGCCCGCCACATCATAAACGAATGATGAAGATTTGTTGATGTCCTAAATATGAACTTGGCAACCATTCTTGAATGAAAATCCAATAACTTGGTTGAATTCAATAGGAACAAAACACAGGCAAGTCTTTTATCTGAGAAGCTGATCACTTCATACCCAATATGAGCTTGTCAGGAATAACCATATACCCTTAAAGTCATCAATTTCAATGGTTGGTCTCACTGTTAGCAACAACCACATTTGGGAATGTCACGTGAGACCAATTGCTGAAAGTGCATCCCAGCAACTTGGGTCTCTGTTTCAGGCCAGGAGCTATTTCACTTTCAGTCAACGGCTCATGATCTCTTTGAAAACCTGCAGAACATCTCTTTTCAAAGACTAGTTCCGGTTGGGCATGATATTCTGACACATTCCACATCGTATATTTTGAAATTGTTAGGTTATACTCATTCTCCTGTCAGATGAATTAGCAATGTTGTACTTTCTACGTAGTTAATGAATTTGAGAAAATATTCTACCCTGTCCTGGTCTTCGGACATTCATACCTGTCTCCCTGAATCGCTGCAACATTCTGGACACACTTGTATGGGAAACTCCAAACCTTTCTGCAATTCTTGTGTATGTCCACCCTTCTTCTCGCAAAACTACGGCTTGGGCACATTCTTCTTGGGTCAAATTGCGTGTTTTGCGTTGCATAGCGATCGAGTGTAGGAGATCAAACGAAAGAAAAACTATTGATCACTTGAATTGACCGAGAACAACTGATTTTAGAATGAAGCCAATACATTCAAAATCTGATAATATCATCTTTTTTTATTCCTGCTGGGAGAAAACATCTGTATTGAAGAAAAACGTTGAAAGTGGATAACATATGCATGCATAACTCTGATAAAAATAATTATCATTGAGAACACCTTCAGTTGTAGAATAAATTTGAGATTTCCATAATGTGCGTTAATTTTTTTGCTCAGTGTACAAGCATGGTTGGAAGATTCAGTTATGATATTTTCTTGTAGGGAAATCAAGAATCGAGTGTTGAAATTTAACTGAAAAATAATGGATAGAATAGTCCGTTACTTTGTGATAGTTCATTCGAAAAAAGAATAAAAGTACTCGAATAATCCGACAGAAAAACTTATAAACGAACAGTTGAATTCCCCACTTTTCAAAATTATCAAAAAAGAAGTCTACAGAAGACTTTCAAACTTGTTTCTGCACAGCTTGAAATACTCCATTATGAGAATGTAGTGGTAACACTAAACCTGTGTCACAGTTAAACCTTGAAAGAAATAACTTTAAAAGGTTTAAAATGAGTTAAAAGTAAATAATTGCATTGCCAACATCTATCAGAATTATTTTAGTTTAACGAATGCCAACCTGCGTCAGTATTAAGTAATAGGACTTGATAAACTTAAATCATGGCCAACCGGGTTACTTTATAAAAATGAATAGAGTATATGTGGTATGTGAGGTTTGGAGGAAATATCCATTCAAAATTTAAAAATGGACAAGCACATTTCAGGATATTATCTAGAATTCTATTCTTTTCTTACGCATTCTTCTTGGAATCATAGCTGGCAATGAATCTACAACGAAGGAATATCACAGTTTTAGGTAAACATCCTAATTGAAGAGAGGTACCGCAAACAAGGTCCCTGGAACTCTCTTACACGATCGTCTAATTCCAAAACCTTGTACCGCATTATCTCTGAAATAGAGGAAACGGATCGCTAATCACGGTCTACAGAATTTCACTCTTTACTTTATTAACAAGGCTCAAACAAGGCATGTTACCTGACATGCATAAATTACATTTAAATTAATAGCAGATCCTAATCTACGTACCGACAAGAATGTTCACATTTCGGATCGCCATCCAGTTCTACATGCTTACAGAAATAGCAATTAGATGAAGGGTTTTCATGTCAAGTCATCCTTCCTCTGTTATAATTACGTTTTCGTAATGCGAAGAAGCTACGAGCCAGTCAGAGGATTATCTGTAATTGTTTGTCATTTTTCAAAGGCGATAACCAAATGAATCGAGCTGTGGCCAGCTCAGTGATTCATGTCAATCGAACCTGATCTATCAGATCGATTCATCGTGATTACATCGTCCACAAGGATGCCAGTATGGCGTAATGATTTATGGCAAGATCATATTGTTGATGGCACGATAATTATAATGAAACTGAACTGATCTCGAGGTACGGTTATTTTGAGATGTGTGAGGAGGAGAAGCATGTGTTTCGGAAGAAAATATGAAGGTTATGGTCCTAATATACAGGTTGTGCCATGGGAAACCGACATAAACAAATTCAGTAAATGAAAGCAAAAACATGAATCAGCATTGGAAATTATTGCTGAAACTCACAAGAAATTTGTACCATCAATTTCAACAGCTTGAGCTTTCAGATTGAATCGAAAAAGCTTTATTTACCTCGAGTTCTATATTGCTATTCAAAGACTCTGTACATAACCACATTAACTTGTTATATGTAAGATATTTTCTCCCACAACAAGATTTTCTTCGTGTGACCATATTTCGTTTATTTCCATATATGTACCTATTTCTTTTGAATTTTGCAATATTTTAATTTTTTGTGAATAAACGTTCAGTATTAATAGTGTCGGCTGTTTTTTTTTAGAGTGCAATAAAACACATTCAAATCAAGATTGAAGCCAAATTTTTATTTTATTTGAAAGATAATTCTATGACGTTTATGTTTGAAAATAATTTTCGTCATATGTCCACCAGGACTATCTCGGAAGAACCGCCTTCGAACATTCGGTCGCATCATGAGGTGTAGCACCATCTTGTTGGAACCAAAACACTTCTGTGTCGATACCTTTCAAATTTTTTAACAAACTATCATTGATCATTGATCTGTAACGAGCACCATTCACTGTAACATCAGCTGCAGCATCGTTTTGAAAGAAGTATATACCGATGATGCCTCCAGCTTGTAAAGCAACACCGTACAGTGCAGTTTTCAAGATGCAATGGAACCTGCAGAACTTCTTGAGGATTGTTTCCACTTCATATACGGTAATTTTGCTTGTTTAGGAAGCCGTTCAACCAGAAATGAGCTTCATCACTTAATACAATTTTTCGATGAAAAAGTGGATCAACTTCAACCTTTTCTAGGGTGTTTCCATTTGTTGGAAACACAGAGTCCAACATGTTGTGAACGTCGACGAATAGACCAAAACTGTATCTTCATCAACACTATCACTTACAGCAGCGATATTTTCTTTTGTACGTACAGTTCTTTGTCTTGTTGTTTTGGATCGAGTAGAGAAAATGTTGTCCGAAATCTATCGATAGTTCGGCGAATAAGCTGCTCTGATGGAGGATTAGGTAGATCATAAATTTCACGAAGTGCTCTAAAACTTTGGCGAGTAGAAGACTGAATTTGAAAATAAATTTCAACAATTCGTGAACGTTGTTGCGGCGTGAGTCTTTTCATGATAATTTTTGTCAATGCTTACTGAACAGAAATCTCAAAACAACAAGGCTTCTACCGGTCAAATCACAGTTATCCCTATCGAAAATTCTATCACCCTAAAAAAACACCCGAGATAATTTTTTTTAACTACCAACACCGCTGAATTCTTTTTGCACGAAGAAGTCTGTTAATATAAGGACCTTCGAATTTTCGAAACTCCGGTCCTGTCCGGACGATCTTTTAGGTTCATTAGTTATGCAAATAAAATTCATTTTTGAGTAATGATTTACAACACCACACTCAGATGCTACTTGGATAAGCTGGCTTTTTCGAATACTGATATCTTAACCAGATACGCTGAATTTTCCTACAAGCATCATTCGTACACATGTCTATGAACAACAACAAATAGTAAGGCACTATATAGAGCCTTAACAAATAGTTTATTTCATGGTGCCAAGATTGGAATTATCAACTAGATTATTTCAACTTTTTTTTTTACTTCACAGGAACAGCTCATATCAAAAAGATACAAATATTCAGTGTGATCAATAACAAACAACAGTACTTCATTTGAGGGAGAACATATTTACAGTGACTCTAACAAGACAGTGGCGACAATGGAGTGTCTCGTTTTTGATTGGTTCACGTGACGAAATCCGCCATTAAATTGCTAAATTTCTTTGTTTACATCTTGGATAAATAACCTAGCATTCTCGAGGCTCGAGCACGCTCAAAGACTTATAAACTAAACGCTGCATTATCGTATTTCTCGTCCCTCGTGCGTTCGATGAGTTTAGTTATTTTGAAACTTTTGATTTCTTGTGAGTGAGTGTAATTTCGATATTAGAAACAGACATTATTCTTTTCAAAACTGTTTTAGTTCTGTGAAAAGTGTGAAATCATTTCATTATTTTGTGGAGACCGATTTCTTTTCATTGGTGAGTTACATGATGATATCATGATACTTTTCTTCATATTCAAATATGAACATCAAATATACATTGTTGAATACTGGAATTGAGGTATCAGAAAATTTATTTCATATAAGCCTTTGCACTTGTTAACAGATCATGCCAGCAATTCTGCGAAGAATGGCTTTTTAATGAAACATTTCCCCAAAGATCCATTGAGGAGGCAACAGTGTGGTTGATAAAAATGAAGAGGGAAAATTGGAAGCCTACGGATTATTCTTGTTTGTGTGAGGTAAGATCTTAATTTTATTCTCTGTCTGTTCTTAAGTTACAAAACATACATTTTAGGTTCATCTTGCTCCAGAAATGTGGGAGAAAACTAGAGTAGACGGAAAACGGGCTTTAAAATCCAATGCTGTACCTACTCTCTTTTTATTTACACAACCTGCGAAAGTTAGAAAATCACCAAAAATAAGAAAACCAATATCTCCAGAAGAACCAGATATTTTACATTCAGGTGAGTACTGAAACTTACGAAGGTAAATCAGGTCATAAAAAGTTACATGTATAATCATGATATTAAGAGATTTCATTTTATCCCCAGATGATATGTCATCAGAAATCCCTGATACCATCCAATGAGGATGAAAATAATCCATCTACTTCTCCGGTGGATTTGAACAAAAGTTCTTCGCCTCAGACTACTAGCGATGATACTCCAATACCAAACATAACATTGGATTCCTCCGAGAAATTAAAGAAACTAGAGAAAATGTACTTACGAGAAAAGCTCAGGGCTAGGAAGTACAAAATGCTTCTCAGAAATTGCACAAAAAAATATAATTTATGGGATGGCGAATTTGAAATTTGATATTCCAAATTGCCACAATTTAAAAGATAAAATCATTAAATGATTTATTTCCTTTCGATTGAAAATAAATTGGAAGAGGAAAAAATCACAATCGAAAAAATATAGCAGCAAGTCAGTAGCTGGTAATTCACTTTGAAGTGGACTGAATTTTAATCAATGTATGTAACTACTCAAACAACATTTATATTGTCTAATTTTGTATATATATAGATATATGTATTCTATATGTAAATATTACAAGATAAGTTTGAAATTTTGGTGTACTCTCTTTATTTTACAATGAATCGATATCATATCATCATATATCTTGGATAGGTATATGATAATGTATGAAGTAGTTAAGTTAGTTCACAGGTTTTCGACCAGGGGCAAGATATTCAAAACAAAGTCAAGTTGTTATTGGCTCTATATATTTTGTTATGAATTGTAACTTCTTCAGGAGCACAATTTGTAACGAATTATATAGATCCAATAATAGTTTGACTTTGTTTTGAATATCTTGCCCCTGGTCGAAAGCCTGTGAAGTATCTACTTCAAATATCACAACCGTGAAACATCTAATTCATAATGTATGTACATATCTATAATGATGGACTTGGTGAATCATTAAAATAATGAAATAAATTTGTCATATTGAAAACTGCTTAAATATTGCTAGGATATTCTCCAGTTTTCACACTTCTGATTTTCCTTCAAATGAAACCTTCGTTGATGGGGCAGTCCTGCAAATCTGTTGTTTATATAGAAATTTCAAATAATAAAACCTGAATTTTAAGGGATGTTATATTTCTTATACCTCTGAATAAAAAATGATTATTTCATTTTTTCTATTATCGTTTCAAACTTTCGAAACTATTACTTTCCACGAGCATTCACGTTTCGAAAGTCGTCTTTTTCCAAATTCCCATGCCTATACGTGTAGAAAAAGAATAGAATGTCATTTTTCCGCACGCAAATAATGAATATAATCAAAATATATTCCAAATAAAATAGAAAGTCAAACGTCAAACTAATCAGCTGATTCTGATTTAGTCCGCCATTAAATTGCTAAATCAGAATGGGCGGGGCTTAGAGGCCCAATTGTCGCCACTGTCTTGTTAGAGTCACTGTAAACATATTTTGCTGCAGTTGACATCTTACGGAAAATATACGCAACAAAAGGTGGCAACCTTTGGTGAATTTGGAATAAGAAAATGGGACTTGGAATACATCATTTAGAAAGCTTTGGATATAATTTTTGCACAATTGACATTTCAGTGAAGATAATTTCAAAATCTTCCAGATGATGTATCATCACATAGCCTATTTCAAAATTCAAGAAGTGTTACCACATTCTTTCACAGGTTGCCAAATAAATCGAATTCTAATTTGGCGCATTTTCCATTTTTTTTTTATAAAAATGGGGATGGTCATGAACCTACAAAAATTCAAACACATAGTTGATGGCTTGTAATTTTCTCTTTATTCATCGCTTCAACGGTTCATAAAGCCAAATAAAAAAAAAGTTTTATTCAACGTCCTAAAGCATCCAACCAGTGATCCAATCCCTTTGGTGGAACGACCCAGAAAGATTGCTCCTCCTGCAAAAAAAATAATTTGTGAATTTCCTGAACCAATAATTTTCATGGAGAACTGTTTCCTGGTTACACTATTGCAGATTGATACAATTTCTTCTTTATGATGAAAATATCATTTGCTCAATTCATTTCAACTTATTTATTTTGAAAATTGACAAAAAAGAAATGAATTTCCTCTTCGATGGATTCAATAAGGACAACAAAATACCCAAAAAAATTAAGACAATGCACGTTTTCATTTCATCCAAAGTAAGAAGTATTTGTGTTACTCTGATGAAAAAAAAATTCAATCATTTCAATTGAAAATTAAGTAAAATCAAAATAATTTTGCGAAAATAAAGTATATAACAATATATCACCTGGTTCGCTGTATCGACTGGTAGAGCACTTGCCATCCCAACGAAAAGAAGCAGAACTGCAACAGCGAAAATAGCAACTTTGAACGAATCCATACTGAATATTCACCCAGGTCGATTACAATCTACTGATTTTTTTTCGTCGCGAACATTTTATTAGTAGCGTGGGAACACTTTTCCCTATTGTTTCAACCTCGGAAGGAAAAAAGAGTTTCCTTCACAAAAATAGACCCATCTGCGAAGGTTTTCCTCTCTGAACTCCGAATTATTTAGGAATTTCCATGGATTTTTTCCGGTTCATCCAGTTGAAAATATAAAATACTAATATTGGAGTGCCAAATTTTATTGTAGTTTTATAGAGTACTCTTCATTCACTCACTCGAGCCCCTACGAATTTTACAAAATATTTGTCGACTTTACGATCTTTGAGAGATACCTACAGAAATATATTTGTTTGGGCCTTATTCATATTTTGATTGGCTTGCATATGAATTGATTCCAATGAATACCATCGTCCTCAATTAAAGAAGAACAAAATAGCTTTATCCTTCCACTTTTGTATAATTTTTTTTATGTATAAATTTAATTGATGAAGAGCCCCAACGTTCTTTTAAGCGGTAATTTTAGTGATAATTTCGCCAAATGTCTGTAAATGTCAAATTTTTAGATAAAATCGGTCTTCAACAATTAAGTTGCTCAGTATCTAAAATACTAGGATGTATTATTGATATCTAGTTAGCCTAGACCAGTTCCACGCATAAACAAATTATTGCGATACCATATCAACGAACAATAACTTATTAGAAGTGTCAGGGTAGAGTTCGACGACAAAAAAGTAAACCAGAGTTACGCAATAAATTGAAAAAAAGATGTCCACCGAAATTGTAAAAATCAAAAAATTGGAGTATCGAGCCATCATCAAGTACCTGTATATTTAAAAGGGTTAAGAGCTAAGCAGATTTACGAAGATATGCCTAATACCCTTGGTGATGCGACCGTGAAAAGTTGGACTGCAAGCTTCAAAAGAGGTAAATTTACCATTGAAGATGATGACCGATCGGGAAGGCCAGTTTCTGTGTCAGTCCCCGACAATATCAATGCAGTTCATGACATGATATCAGACCGTCGAATTGGGCTAAAACGGATATCTAAAACACTGAAGATTTAATACGAACGCGTTCATCATAAAGTTCACGTCAATTTGGACATGGGAAAAATTTCAGCAAAATGGATCCCCATTCCCCACATGTTTGAATGTTGACCAAAAGCGTGCATGCAAGGGTAGAAGCATCGCGTTCGATCTGTGCTCGATTTGAAAACGATGTAGACTTCTTAAACCGAATTGTTACTATGGATAAGGCTTGGGTACATTTCTACGATCCAGAAACAAAGCAACAATCGATGAAATGGCGACACTCTGGTTCTTCAAGACCTGAGAAGTTTCGTGCCCAAAAATCTGCTGGAAAAGTATGTAAGCGAGCTTTATGGTTTAGGTATAAGAATTTTCATTAACGAAGAGTCCCAGCTTTCTTTTAAGTCATAATTTTGCCAAATGTCCAAAAATATGTATCTAGTGGTTTTTTTTCAAAAATAGGTAGCAATCTTGTCAAAACTGAATCTGTCGTCAATTGTAAGAGTGTGTTGTTTGAACTGTATTGTGTATTTTATGGACTTCCTTTGTGCCACTTACTTGTGGTGTCTTTTTATTTTATATTCTAATTTTTGTTTTGGCTGACCTGTGTTATATTATTTTCACTCATTACTACTCATATCTTTCGCTAATTCCTCCCCACTGAACATGTTTTCACTTGCTAAGTAGGAAAGGCCGTCCACAATCTTTTTTAAATCTATTTTTAATTAAGCTTGTGGTGCATATTTCAGTCTGCTGCAAGTTATGAAGAGCCTGCAACAGATGAGATTTGTATCTGTCACAGTACTCAGGTAACAAATGTTCATTCTGAACTATTAAGTTTAGGTTACAGCACACAGTAGCATAATTGTGATAAAGTGGACCAAGTGCGGATGACATAACATTCTTCCTCAAGTTCAAGATGAGCATGACGTTGGCCTCTAAATATAAATCAAAGGCGTACGTTGAGTATAAAAAAGTTAACATCATAATTTATATTATCGCTCGAGGCTAATTATATATAATACACATAAGCTCGTTTGTTGAAATATAAAATATCACGAGTTATCTGTACTGGAGTCTGCTCTTTCCCGGTTTTCTCCTTTGTTATTAGCGGATCATGACGTTATTAAAGTTTGAGAGGATGGGTCGGATTGTTGAATGCCCTCAGAGTGAATTCCAATCATTAAGGCTGATAGCGAAGAGTCATCCTTATTAATTTGTACCTTACTGAAATGCCAGGGCGAATGTGAAAAGCTGTCGACGACGCGATGAGAATCGCAGCCTGATTTCGAATGTCAGGAACGGATGCTTCATTGGTCCCTAGGTACACCTTCATTTTATTAATCACTGACGACATTTAGCATGAGTAAATGCAACCAGGTTCGAGAAAATCGCCATAATAATATGTACGAGGCTATATTGAAGAATTCTTAGCCAAAATTTCAATGTTGAAATATTTTATTACTCAACATATTCTCCTGTTAATTGAATACATTTATTACAGCGAACCTACAACGTCTCTAGACCTTTCAAAAAATTTTTTCTTCTTGCTCTGCGAACCAGTCCTCCACAGCTTTCATTACCTCCTCGTTGGAAGAAAATTTACTACCTTTTGAACTTCTTTTCAGTTGAGGAAAGAGATGATAGTCGGACGGAGCCAAATCTGGTGAAAAAGGGGGGTGTTCTAGTAATTGTAATCCTGAATCACGATTTTTTTTGCATGGATTTGTGTACTGGGGCGTTGTCCTGTAAAAACAAAATACCTTTGGATAGATTTCCGCGTCTTTTCTCTTTAATTTTTTTTCCGTAGAGTGGTCAGTAATGTCGAATAGTAATCTCCAGTTGTTGTTCTAGCCTCATCCAAAAATCAATCATGATTACTCCATGGCAATTCCAAAAAACTGAAGCAAGAACTTTTCCAGCACTTCTTAGGTCATGGAGAACCAGAGTGTCGCCATTCCATCAATTGTTGCTTTGTTTCTGGCTCGTAGAAATGTACCCAAGTCTCATCCATAGTAACAATTCGGTTTAAGAAGTCCACATCGTTTTCAAATCGAGCACATACCGAACGCGATGCTTCTACCCTTGCACACTTTTGGTCAACATTCAAACACTTGGGGATCCATTTTGCAAAAATTTTTCTCATGTCCAAATTGACGTGAACTGTATGATGAACGAATTCGTATGAAATATTCAGTGCTTCAGATATCCGTTTTAGCCCAATTCGACGGTCTGATAAAATTTAGTCATGAACTGCATCGATATTTTCGGAGACTGACACAGAAATTGGCCTTCCCGATCGGTCATCATCTTCAATGGAAAATTTACCTCTTTCGAAGCTTGCAGTCCAATTTTTCACGGTTGCATACGAAGGAAATTGATCACCAAAGGTATATATTCGTTAATCTGCCCTTTAAAATACAGGATACAGATACTTGATGATGGCTCGTTACTCCAATTTTTCGATCTTTAAAATTTCGGTGGACATCTTTTCTTTATTTATTGCGTAAATCTGTTTAACTTTTTTGACGTCGAACTCTACACTGACACTTGTAATAAGTTATTGTTCAATGATGTGGTATGGCAATATTTTGTTTATGCATGGAACTGGTCTAGGCTAACTAGATATCAATACATCCTCGTACCTTACACCAAACAAATCAATTGGAGGCTTTTACGCCTCGTGATTAACCAGTAGTCCAATTTACCACGAACAAAACATAAACGAACCATTTTTTCAACGTATCTTGCCGAAGATATTCAGAAATAAATCCAAATCTCACTTTTCATACGTAATAAAACGTGATGTCATGATGACAACACTGTTCAAAACGTCAAGTCTAATGATTAGGTTCAAGAGAGAATCATGAAGGAACATTGAAATCGCAGAGCTTGGTCACTTGGTGACAATGAGCAATTATAAATACTCTATCTGAATTCAACGGTTTTTCACTCTTGACTGTTGTGCTACGTGATGATGAAACATTGCATTCCAACGAAACCATAATCATTCTTGATAATCTCCCACAGGACAATGCCGTCATTGACTGGATGACACACGAGTCTGAAACTCTTCAAAACCGCCGTCCTCAAAGTTATCAAGATTATGATTGACCAATATCAAAGGAATTTTTTCTGTAGGACCTACCCAACAATTCTAAATTTCGCATACTTGGCTCACCTGATTCACTTTCGCGAGTTATAAAATTCGACCAATGCATATCAGTAAGAATAATATTCCCTTATAAAAACGAATTTAATTTTATTTATCCAATATCCACGCTCTGAACCATTAAAAAGTCCATAAAACACGATAAGAAGAACTTGCGCATATAACAGGGTATAATTATCATTAATAAAGGTGGCCATTAACAAATCTCAGCATCGTGTCACCTACATTATTATCTCGGGATGAAATAACATTCGTTAATTCGGATATAAATTCGCTTTTTTCTCGGCAATGCAGACTTGTCAAAATTGCGTGCGAGGCAGCTATAATTGGAGGCAGGGTATGTGGTATAAGCTGTCAATGAACCCGCCGACTGCAGATCTGATTTTGCCAGTTTGTAGCCTTCATTCTCCGCCAATGAACAACAACAGGCAGACGATGTAACGGGTGAATTTGCCGTTTACACCTAAGATTATTTAATCTATCATTATTTATTATTTTTTCTGAATTTGCAACAGTTTCAATTTCAAATTGCATTCATTGGAACTTTCGAGGCTTGCTTTTTTGACAGCATCCCTGTTGTTAGTAAAATAAATATCAACCCAAGCTAGATGTTCACTGCCACGTCTGTGATCTTCGTTGGATTTAAATCGTCCAATAAGATCTAATAGAGCGTGAATATATTTCCGCGTATGGTTGCATTGGAAAGCGTGAATCCTATAGGTCGATGTATCCAAGGCAGGCTTTTGGCGTCGATGGTCAGTCAGTCCATCTCTAGCGTCAAACCTACAAGTTATAAGTATGGATTTGAAACACAAGGAAGGCAGGTAGCAGAATGGGGTCAAAAAGATCTGAAAAATAATAATTAAAACAAATCACAGTTACAAAAAATTTAAAGATATCACAAAACATATTACATGAATCAAACAATAATGGGGAAAAAGACCAATTGAAAATACTTCTGCTCTAATCATAAGGACTGAAATCTGATTGGATACAAGTAAAAATTCGAAGGAAAAAAAATGAATGACTCCAAAGGAAAGGGGAAGAAAGAATTGGTAATGCAATTAATGAACCTCATTTTTGTTTTTAATCACTTCATGAATCTTTTCAAGCAAAGTTAAATTAACTTAGGCATACACTTGGTTATAAACGAATATTCATTCATAGTTGTGATTCTGTATCAGTTTTCTAAAATATTATGAATATTTGGACATTCATACACACAACATTTTTTGATCAATTTAAAAAAGAATTATTTTGTGAGTAGAAATATAATTAATATAACAGGATATACTTAATATCATTAATCTGATATAATATGAGTTTTCAGGATATAATTAACAAGGTCTACATTCTCAGTTGAATATTGATGTTTGAATGAATTCAATGAAAATTGTATTATTCTCATATCATTTGGAAATTGGAATTGTTTTTTGGAAATGAAGAATTAAATGAAATTATACTTCGTTCGCTCACAAATCTGAAGAAGCAACGATCCAAAAAAAAACATGGATTATTTGTGGGCCTTTTTGACAATGCGGGTACTCAACAAGACCCTTGGACATGTTTTTTAAAAAGCGCTTTTTCACCATTGATGATTTAAGAACAAACAAACCATCTGTTCTTTAACCTTGTATACTCCATTCACAATTATAAAATCACAACTCTAGCCTTGGAAATTTGACACTTTCCACTCTGTATCGAAGTTATGACGTTTTTCAAAATATTGCCCTTTCTACATTCTTGGCGTATTTCTCAGAATGTGAATTTATTCGGAAAATGAATGAATTGGAAAAGATGTGATGGACGAAAATAATTAACGTTTATATGAATTGATAGAAAAGGACTCCTTTTCTAGTTATTTGCATGAAAAGTACAGGAGATCACTGTTGAAATATATATATTATTTTTCGCCATGGACGAAAATTGCATTGATTTCATATAATTTCCATATGCATGCTTGTGAAGATTTAATGTTTATTATCCTCTTGAACTGAAAGTTCAAGACTTGACGACATCAATTGTTGATTCTAATCAAGAATTCATTAAAAAAAATCAACTCAAAGATATAAGATGAATTGATGGGTAATTACAAGAATCAAGAATAATGTCAATTTTATTTTGTTGATAACTTCCTTAAAATCAATGTTGGGGTATAAAACTCGGCTGCGTTTGTTCAAACAACATCTAAAGAAGACATTTTTCACCATCTCGACCTTTGAAAGGCGTTTCTCATAGGAGAAATAGGTCTAAGTTCCACCTCATTAGTGAGGTACCTAACTTTTGCAAATCTGCTCAGATATCGCCAAATTTCTTGGAAAAACCTGAAAAATATCATCCTAATCGAGGCTCCATCCGATTCATCTACTGCGATATCTGTCCAAATAAAAGCTTTTTCAACGAAATTCCCGTGTACTCCTTTAACCTCGGAATGTGAACATTCCTCCTGGTCTTTAAAATCGTGCTCATGCTTCAAACTGGTGCTAAAAACAATAAACATACGTTAATCTTGGATATTCGACGAAAAACTCACCTGCAAATATCGATTAAATACCGAAAATCTGCGAACAATTTGTAAACCTAACAAAATGTGGAATATATTTGATACTTTTACTTCGATGTAAACAAAGAATAAACGATATTTTCTGTGCGCGCACTGACTTTTCATCATATTTTCTGTGCTTTTCATCAGGAGCACCAACTCCTGAAAACGAAACCATGACCTCCTATGTGATTAAATAAAAGTGAATTGATTTATAAATTAATGATCTATTTTTTCGTATAGACAATTGATTATTGGCTCAACCAAGAATGATCGTAAGCTTCGAGGTCAAATTGGGAGAAAAATTTGATATTTGATGAAAATTAAAAATAAATTGAGTTGAATTAGATAATTTTCACTTTTAAGGCTTCCAGAGTACAATTATATCACAAAAAGTAGTCCCTCTTTGCATATAATTTGTTCTCTGTTGCCAGTCTACAAATATTCATGAAGAATTCAGACCAATTTCAACAGCATATGAATTTTTAAGGCTGCATTCAGATCTCAGGCAAGATTCTTACCTCCGAGGCAAGTCTGGGCGCTCATCTACCGCCCACATTCCATCAACTCGTCGGTCATGACTTGTTTACTCGTCGAGGATTTTTACAAGTACTAATAACATATCACGAATTGCGGAATCATTACTTTGCAATTTGAGGGCACATACACCTGCAGTCAACAGAAATACTATGTCCACAAATTCATCTATTCATCAAGATTTAGCTTCCGTCATAAACTCAGTATTAATTATTATTTTCATCCTTTTTTCAATGTTGAGTATCATTCGACAGTTGTTTCGTCTAGTCGTAGACTTAGGCAAGGTATTTGAAAATACTGAAAAATATTAATAGGTAAGTAGAGTAGACCCAGTCATTTAGTGCTTTTACTACCTTGGCTTCTTGATCAATTTTTATTGATCATAATGAAACTAAGTACATAGTTGCAGACATTGCCACGTGCTCAAACTCTAGGAGCCCGTCCAGGGGCAGGAACATGTTATGAAATTTCATGTTTTCCATTTGCTTCTGGAAATGCGTTTTGAAAGTGAAAGTTGTCATTTTATCGAGGAAAGAATTTCTCATATTATATTTGTAGAGAATTCCGAAATCCAAGTTTCTATAGTAATTCATTGAAATTTTTTCAAATCATCCCCATATTGATGTGAAGAACTGAGTACAATCAATTCAATGAAAAAATAGAGTTTCCTGAAATCCAACTTTCTACAGTATTTCCTTGAAATTTTCTCAAATCATCCCCATATTGATGTGAAGAACTGAGTACAATCAATTCAATGAAAAAATAGAGTTTCAAAAAATACGGAGCGAGGAAACATGTCAATATACAGGATGTATCACATTAAATCACACAAATTTCAACTTTTTTAATTTAAAAGAAATGTCTCAAACGGTTGCAATGTTAATTCGACTGATATGAAAGCTCAATGACCGTCAAGTAGTAATGGAAATAAGTACAGTGACTCTATCAAATAGATAGATAGAGATTGATAGTCACTGTAGAAATAAGTTAATCGCGGCGACATCTATTCGAAATGTTGAAAAGGTTAGGAGCCTGATGCTGGTAACGTTATACGGAACTCTGTAACGATCGGTTTCAAGAGCGCTCTCTTGTATCCTACATTCGAAATACAAATAATTTATGTTGCCTACACTAAGGGGCATAAAATGCCCGAAGAATCTATATCTCGACAAAATATTAAAATTTTGATATCAACAAGGACTTCTCTTGAATTCTAGTTCCGTTGTGCGATCAGGAAGAAAATATTAGATGTTTTCTTAATGCGTTCATGAATCTGCGATAAATATTGCTTGTTATACCTATACTTTCCCATATTTGGCGAAAGGATTTTGTTTGTGTTTAACAGGGAAGACTTAGCCTTATTGAATGATGAAAAAATCAAAAAAACCGCGTACACATTAGAATAATTCATTTTAGTGAAACCATAATTTTACTATCACAAAGCTCATTTCCGAAATACTCAGATTTTGCACTGTTTTAATTTCTACTCGAGACATTTTGATTTGAGGAAACTAGAAAATATTCAACAGGAAGGACTTAGCCTTATTGAATGATGAATAATCCAGATACACATTAGATTCATTATTCGTTAATATTAGTGCTATTTCACAGTTAACCCTTATCTTTGCTTCATTGATTTTAGAGTCAAGGTTTACGTTCATTTGTTCTAACAGTTGTTGATAAGGTTCAATTTTAACATGGTCTATTATTTTGGCAATAAAATCACATCATTAAAGGCTAACGTTTCTGATCTGGTTTGGTCCTTTCTTTAGGTTACAATATAAAGCAACAAATGAAACACAATAAGTAAGTAGAGGTTTGTATTTTGTATGTTTTATAGTAACTCACTGACCATTGTTTCATATTGTAGACTTGAAAAAGGACCAAACCAAGTCACGAACGCTGACCAAGTAGAAAAAAGTTTTTATTGTCAGAATGAGAGTGCAATCTCAATCAACAATTATTCATTCTCTTCCAAATATCTTCAGAATCGTTAATGAGATATTCATGCAATCATCTTCTACTGTTATTATTGGTGTTCGAGGATATATTGAAAAACCTGTAGACTACTATAGAACCAAACAAAATTTCAATTTCGAAATATTTTATTACTCAACATATTCTCCTCTTAGTCCTCATTATTATTGAATACATTTATTACAGCGAACCTGCAACGTCTCTAGACCTTTCAAAAAAAAATGTTTCTTCTTGCTCGGCAAACCAGTCTGTTGGAATATAGATGCTTAGAACATTCTATGCATCTATGTTGGAATTCAAGAATTCACCTACTATGTTTTTCAAATATAAGTTGATAGTCAAGTTGTCATATAATAGTTTTGATGGAACTTGTCAGGTTGTTGTCATCACAGATCTGGAAATAAAAGTTGCTTGTGTTTGAAGTAGATTTTGGCTCTTAACGTGAAAAGGTACACCCATATTTGATAGTTAGGGAACTCTATACCGAAGAAACAATCAGTTTCAACATTTGGCGACCGTGACAGGACCCTTCTATTACAAGTATGGAAAAAACCAAGAAAGCCTTAGCTCTACAAAGAACAGCTTTTATGAGGATTCATGATAAGTTGAAAAAAGATTTCTCCAAAGAAAAATGCGATATCCTAGAAATACAGAGTAGCATCAAAGTTTTGGATGAAAGAATGCTTCAAGTATCCGAACTGAATCAACTCATGATTGATCTCATGTTGGATTCAGGAGATGAAGAAGCAAATATGAATACAGAAGTGGAATTGATGGATACGATGAGTTCTCAATATCACAAGATGAAATGTTGTTTTGACAAGTTGATATGTCAAGGAAGTATCTCCAAGAAGTCAGAATCCAAAACCAAATTGAAGCTTCCCAAACTCCAATTCAGACAGTTTGGTGGTGAAATAAAAGATTGGCTTGGATTTTGGAATCAATTCAGCAGAATTGATGAAGATTCTGATATAGAAGAGGAGGACAAACTACAATATTTAGTTCAAGCTACGACCCCAAACTCTCGAGCTAGACAAATTGTAGAAAGTTACCCTGCTTTCAAAGGTAACTATGTTAAAGCTGTGGATAGTTTGAAACAACGATTTGGAAGAGAAGATTTGTTGATAGAAGTTTATGTCAGAGAACTTCTCAAGCTAGTTTTGATGAATCTCAACACCAAAAATAAACTATCTACATTTTTTGACAAAATTGAATCGCAATTGAGAGCATTAGAAAGTTTGGGTGTGAAATCAGATACCTGCGCTGCGATGCTATACCCTTTAGTTGAATCATTCCTAGGAGAAGATTTAATACGAGCATGGCATCGAAGTCAGTTGTATTCATCCGAATCCAGTTTGAAGACACGTCTTGATACTCTCATGAATTTTCTCCGAGAAGAAGTTATGAACGAGGACAGAATTCATCTCGCTGTATCCAGTTTTAAAGACAGACGAAAGCCTGAAGATAGGAAGATAGATATTAGTTCTAATGTGCCAACTGCTTCTGAATTATTCAACAAAGGAGTCCAACGATGTGTGTTTTGCAAAAATTCACATTCTAATGAGCAATGTAAGGAAGTCTTGAAACTCAGTTTGGCAGAAAGAAAACAGAAACTGTCAGAACATGCTTGTTGCCACCTATGCACCAAATTTGGTCATATCGCTCGAAGATGCCGCTCACGAGAAAAATGTCCCAGCTGTCAAGGTAGACATTGTGTTATTATGTGTCCCAAAAATGATTTCAAGTCACCATCAAGTTCCAATAACATGAACGTGAAGCAGCCGAATTCCAAAATTGATGAACACAGTCTGTCCAACCATACTTTCCCAGAAATTTTTCTACAAACCATAGTAGTAGAACTGAAGGGGGACAAAGTTTTTCGTCGAGTAAGACTCCTGATCGATACTGGATCCCACAAGTCATATATAACAAGAAAAATTGCCGAAGAGATGGGGTACCCTCCAATTCGAGAAGAACAGTTAGTCCATTCACTTTTTGGAGGAACCCAAACTGAATCTGTGAGTATCATATACTTTATTTAGTTTAAATAAAATAACTGGAATATCTAATAGTACGTTTATTACAACTGTCGTAATTAACAATGTGGCTCTTTAAGTCTCTAGCTCGTCTACCGGATGCTGCGCGTCACCCTGACAGTCGACCGCCTTCCATGTGTCTCCTGTCATGCATCATCCGTCACTTCTCTTCTTCTTCTTTAAAGTCTACATTTAACTTTACATCCCCTCCTTTCAGTTCACTAAAGAGAGGTCAAACTATCTCTAAAAAAACATATATATAAAAAAAAGCAAATAAAATTTATACAATTTGAAAGTTCCCTAAATTCCCCAAATATATAAAAAAAAGAATTGTTAATATTGAAGCCTATCAGGCTTCTTTAAGAAATTTCTATTCCTTAAAAGGTATGGTGAATTCGTACTTTCATCACCATTTTCATTGGACTCTGTATCATTAGATATGTCACGATATATAAAGTGTTGCCTATTCCTCCTAAATATCTTATTGTTTTCATCAGCAATTAAATACGACCTAGGCTCATTACATTTTGACACAATTGTACCTTTATTCCAGGAGTTATTCAATCTAAAATATATATTTTTGCTAGCCTCATTTTTTAAAGGTCGACTGACACGATCATAATAATATTTCTGTTTAAGCTGGCGTTTGGTGATAACCTTTTTTAAATTATCATAATCAACTACTTCTGGCTTAAGTAAGGAATCTTTAGTTGGGAGTGTGTCCTTAAGACGTCTATTTAAGAATAGTTGTGCAGGAGACAAGCCAATATCAGGTATAGGGGTGTTACGATATTTGAGTAAGTACATATACACATTACCATTATCTACATTAGATTTCCTTAAGATGTCTTTGCATATACTAACAGTCTTTTCCGCCATCCCATTACTCCTTGGGTAATTTGGACTGGAATGTATTAATTTAATATTGAAATTTTCAGCAAATTGTTTGAAGACATATGAATTGAACGGGTTGTTATCTGAGATAATTTTATTTGGAAACCCAGAACTGGCGAATACTTCCATGAGGGAACTTATTACATCATTAATATTTTTCGTTTTAATGTTTTTGAAGTCAATCCATTTCGAATAATAATCAATAACTCCCAAATATATTTTGTTCTTGAACTCGAATATATCAATGCCTATCTTTTCCCAAGGCCTCTCAGGAAATTCATGGGGTAATAAGGGCTGTTTGACATTTTGATTTCTAAAATAATTGCAAATCTCACATTTGAGAATATAATTTTGGATGTCTTTTGACATTCCTGGCCAAAACAAGCATTCTCGGGCCCTAACTCTACACTTATTTATGCCCAAATGCCCCTCGTGTATCTTTTTTAACATTTCATTTCTCGTATATTTCGGTATTATCAATCTGTCTCCATAAAATAATAAACCTTCGCATTCAGAGATTTGATCTTTCACGCTATGATAAGTTTTCAATTCATTAGGTAACTTTTTGTAACTCCTCCAACCCTGCCTGAGGCATTGTTTCAATTCTACAAGTATTTCATCTTTGTTGGTAGCTACTTTTAAGTCAGATAATTTACTCTCTGAAATGGGAAGTATTTCCGATAAACTATGAACATGTATTTCCTGATGATCTTTAAATGTATGGTCTGCTATACTGGCACGCGATAACGCATCTGCTATGAACATTTGATTACCAGGTAAATATTCCACTTTTAAGTCATATTTCATTAGCCTAAATAGTAATCGCTGTAACCTTGAAGAAACTTTATTAATGTCTTTCCTAAAGATATTCACTAATGGTTTGTGATCCGTATGAATTTTTACTTGTCTCCCATAAACAAAGTAATTGAATTTTTCAACTGCAAAAACAATAGCACTCAACTCTCGCTCAATATTCGCATACCGTTTTTCAGTGTCAGATAAGGTTCTGGAGGCAAAGGCCACAGGCTTGCCATCTTGCATGAGACATGCCCCAAACCCATCTAATGAGGCATCACATTGTATCACCACTTCTTTATTAACATCATAGTGTGCTAAAGTAGGAGCTTGGATAAGAAGAGTTTTAATTTTATTTATTGCCTCAGAATGTATCTTTTCCCATTGAAACAAAACTTTATCTTGTGTGAGCTGCCTTAAAGGCGCAGATAGGGCTGACAAATTTGGAAAAAATTTCCCTAAATACTTGACGATACCCAAAAATCTGAGTAATTGCTTTTTATTAGTAGGAATCTCCATTTTTTCTATGGCTTCAGTCCTCTGAGGATCAATTTTAATGCCACTTTCTGTCACAATGAAGCCCAAAATCTTAAGTTCTGATTTTTTAAATTGGAATTTATTTTTATTGAATGTAATGCCATATTTTTTTGCTATTTCCAAAACCTCAAGTAATTTCCTATCATGTTCATCTTCCGTTGCCCCTGAGATTATTATATCATCAATATAAATCTCTATATCAGATATACTACCAAATATTTCCACATTCTTACGTTGAAAAATTTCTGCGGAGGTGTTAATCCCAAAAGGTAAACGCATAAATCTATATCTACCATAGGGAGTAGAAAAAGTGCACAGTTTAGATGATTCTTCATCCAGTGGTATTTGATAAAACGAATCTTTTAAATCCAATAGAGAAAAATATTTCCTATTATTCAAATTAGTTAAGATTTGGTCAGGAGATGGAATCTGATAATGTTCCCGTTTTAAATATTTGTTTAGATCGGAGGGATCTAGACAAATTCTCAATTTCTTGTCATTTTTTTCAGTTATTACAATATTGTTAACCCAATCAGTAGGTTCAATCTGTCGGCATATAACACCAGCTTTGACTAAATCATCTAATGATTCTTTTAGCTTTGGCATTAATTTTTTTGGGATTCTACGCGGACTATGTACTACTGGAATTGCATCATCTTGCAGTATTAATTTACAGGGTTTACCTGGGAAACATCCCAGTTTATTGAAAATTGTGTTATATGATGTGATTATATCATCTTTTGATTTGAATACAGATTTTGAAATCGAATTAACATGTTTAATTAGGTTATGATTCAAACATGCTTTTAGGCCTAATATTGGCTTATCTGCATTGTCAACTATATAAAAAAGAAGCTGAGATTTTTTGTTTCTTACAATACACTCCAACATTATAGATCCTCTTACTTGCACCATCTTCCTTCCAAATGCCATCAAGTTAACTGTAGTATGAGAGATCCTGTCAAGCGACCCAAGTTTTTCACAGTATAGCTCAGTTGGCAGCACATTACATTCAGCACCAGTGTCTAATTTAAAAGATATTATGAAATTATTAATTAGAACATTCTCCATTAATCTATTTTTAATATCATCAGATTTAGAATTGCATTTTAGTTCATTTATAGAAATCATATCAATAAATAATTCATCTATCTCATCAGACAATGAGATAGTTTCTATTTCTTGTTCTTTGTTCCTCGTATTGACATTTAATTTTTTTAATATACAACATGCAGCAAAATGATTATTTTTTTTACAATACGAGCAAGTCTTTCCAAATGCAGGACATTGACGAATGTTATGTTTATAACCACAACGTTTACATTCTTTATTATCAGTATAGAATTTATTATTAGTTTTACTTAACTTAGGAATATTCCTATTTTTGTTGATAGCATCAACACCATATTCCGTTCTGGGTTGATTACCCGTTATCGCCTGTGCTTGTTGTTTGCTGACTTCCATTATGTTGCAGATTTCTTCGGCCTTCTTCAGTGATAGATTCTCATATTGTAGTAATTTTTCTCTAAGATTGTCGTCCTTAAGTCCCATAATTATTTTATCTCTCACCATTTCTTCATCATCGGTGTACTCACAGTTCTTCACAAGGGTTTTAATCTCCGTTATATAGTTGGATATTGACTGGCCATCCTTCTGATTGCAACTTAGGAATTTGAAGCGGTCAAATATCACATTTTTCTTCGGGTCACAATATTTCTTGAACGCAGCTTTGACGTCTTCTAGTTTTGCGGTGGAAACTTTCAATTTCAATGTATTGAAAATCTCTAAACCTTCATCTCCAATTATATTGAGGAATATTGCGACCTTTTTCTCCTCCGAGGCATCCGTGTCTATTGCAGCTAGCATGTACAAATCAAATTTCTGGATCCACGTTGTCCAATTCTGAGCCATGTTACCGGAAAACTCCATTGAACGTGGTACTTTAAATCCTTCCATTTTTCTGTGATCGTATAACTTCCTCAAAGATCACACCTGACACCATGTAACGGGTTCGTCAAAGTATCATATACTTTATTTAGTTTAACTCTTTGAGCGGCAAATATATCATCAGAGAAAAAAACCCAAGTGGAACAAAAAAAAATGTATCCCCAATTTAAAAAAAAAAATTTGACAAAAGCTCAACCGAAATACATAAACGGCCCATTAACAATAAATTGTTCGAAATTTTTTCCTTATTTTTGCCTTAACAGGGTCTTTGCAAGTCAGGCCAATCTTCTGTATCGATGTAGATTTCTGTTAAGCGTATTTGAAATAGGTGGTACACTAATTGTACCACCACCGCGGAAGAGGGTCGAAATTGGTGGTACATATAGTGTACCACCTAAACCCAAAGAGTTAAATAAAATAACTGGAATATCTAATAGTACGTTTATTACAACTGTCGTAATTAACAATGTGGCTCTTTAAGTCTCTAGCTCGTCTACCGGATGCTGCGCGTCACCCTGACAGTCGACCGCCTTCCATGTGTCTCCTGTCATGCATCATCCGTCACTTCTCTTCTTCTTCTTTAAAGTCTACATTTAACTTTACAATAGATGCTTCAGAATTTCCCTCCAAAGTCTTACTGAAGACTACCGTTGTAACTTCGAAGTTTTGGATCAACCACTGATTTGCAACCATGTAAGCTCAGTGAAAAAGGGACCCTGGTTGGATGAACTAGAACAAATGGGAGTAGAAATTACTGATACTACAGATGGGCCAATTGATGTTTTGGTCGGTGCCGACATAGCAGGAAAACTTTTTTCTGGACGTAAAAAAGATTTAGATTGTGGTCTTGTAGCAGTTCATACATTACTAGGTTGGACACTCATGGGAAAACTGAAATCAGAATATACATCTAAGACATCCCTTCTTGTAACTTCAATGTTTTCGAAAAATGTAGCCATATGTGACTTATGGAACCTAGATGTCCTTGGAATTCAAGCTCCTGAAAGAACTGAATCACAACGGGAACAAGAAAAATTTGTAATGGAACATTTTCTAACAACAGTTAAACGAAGAGATGACAGGCGATATGAAGTGTGCATGCCTTGGATTGAAGGTCATCCACCTTTATCATCCAATTTCGATTTATCCTATAAAAGACTCCTCCACACTGTGAAAAAGTTAAAAAAGGATAATTTTTACAACGTCTACGATTGTGTCTTCGACAATTGGTTGACTGAAGGAGTTATAGAATGTTCATCAGAAAATGAACCGTTTGAAACATCATCTCAGTCTGGTCATTTTTTACCTCATCATCCAGTATATAAGCCCAGTAGTACCACAACACCTGTACGCCCAGTTTTTGATGCTTCGTCGGGAGCAAAGAATCAACCAACTTTGAATCAATGCCTTGAGAAAGGTATCAACCTCATTGAATTGATTCCATCTATGATTCTACGTTTCCGCTTGGAAAAGATTGGAATCACAGCTGATATAAGAAAGGCATTTCTTCAGATTGGATTACAAGAAAACGACAGAAACTTTCTGAAGTTCCTTTGGTACGATAAAAACGGAAAATTAAAAATTTATAGACATGCCCGTGTCGTATCCAGTAACTTGCAGTCCTTTTCTATTGGGAGCAGTCCTCGAATTTCACCTGCAGGACACCCTAAGAAAGTCAATTCATGAAGAAAACTCATATAGTCCCGAAGTTATTTCGAAATTATTGAAGTCATTTTACGTTGACAATATTCTTATAAGTGTGCCCAATGAAGAAGCTCTCAACCAATTTATTGAACAGTCAACTAAAATTCTGGCTGATGGAAAGTTCGAGTTGAGAGGGTGGGAGCATTCTTTGCCAGAAAATGCCGAAGTCGAAGCAAAAAGTAACATTCTTGGTCTCATCTGGAATCGTAAATTGGATACCTTAGAACTTTCTCTAGAATGGTTTGATAAAATGGATATAGGACTGATAACAAAACGAACTATATTATCTGCAGCACACAAACTGTTTGATCCAATAGGTTTCTCATGTCCAGTGACACTGATTCCGAAAATTTTGCTTCAAAGGACTTGGTCTACGAAATTGGGATGGGATGTAGAAGTTGATGAAGTAGTTCGAGAATTATTCCTGAAATGGTTACAAGAACTACCCTATTTGACATATGTTAAGATACCTCGGTGGATATCTTTAGATTCCACTGTGTTGACCACTCAATCTGTACATATTTTTTGTGATGCAAGTGCAGATGCCTATGCAGCTTGTATTTTTCTCAGAACCGAAACGGGTGATGGTCAAGTGGTTTTGAGATTAATCGAAGGAAAATCTAGAGTAGCACCTGTTAAAAAGTTAACCATACCACGTCTCGAACTTTTGGCTGCAACAATTGGAGTGAGAATATTTCGAAATTTCCAGACAAACTATGAAATCAACCTCCAAGTATTTTTTTGGTCAGACTCCTCAACTGTTTTGTCGTGGATCAAAAGGAAGGATAATTGGAAACCATTCATCTGGAACCGCGTTGAAGAAATAAAACGTTTTTCGAAACCTATGGACTGGTATCATGTTCCTGGCGATATGAATCCAGCAGATCTCCCATCACGAGGATGTTCTGCCAAATCACTAGCTGATGGAAGATGGTGGGAGGGTCCTAGATGGTTATGTGATCCAAGTTCACAATGGCCTAGTCAGAATTTTGACAGTAACGAAGAGGAAATAAACTGCGAAAGAAAAAAGACTGTTGTTTCCTCATTGTCTGTGTCCAAAAACTTTGTATGGTACTACAAGTATTTTTCGAAGTTCAGCAAAATTGTAAAGATGGTTGCATGGATAAAACGATTTGTCAATAATAGCAGAAAGAAAAATACTGAAGACGCAACATTTCTGTCTGTCGACGAACTGGAAGTATCAAGAAAACTAGTCATTCGTTTTATACAAGAAGAAAGTTTTGAGTCTATAGAAGATCCCAAATTATCATCATTGTGTCCGTTTACTGATAACGAAGGACTGATCAGATTACGAACGAAAATTTCAGATAGAGCTGATGCAGAGGATTTTCGTATGCCATTTGTATTGCCCACAAACCATGAAGTTGTGAAACGTTTGATTCTCGAAGAACATATGAAGAACAATCATGTCGGAGTACAAGGATTAATGAGTATTCTCAGAGAGAATTATTGGATTCTTAAAAGTAGACGCACTATTAGATCCGTTATTAATAGTTGCATCTCTTGTAAGCGATTTAGAGGCAAACTTCTTGAATGTCCTACCATAAGTTTACCAGAAAACAGAGTCCGTGATGCTGCAGTATTCGAGATTGTGGGCATAGATTTAGCAGGACCTTTGTATATAAAATCAAAGGAGAAAGTGTGGATTGTTTTATATACTTGTGCTGTCTATCGAGCTGTTCATCTTGAATTAACATCGTCCTTGTCAAGTAATGCGTTTTTACAGACATTGAGAAGATTCATCGCTCGTCGAGGTAGACCTTCAACAATCTATACAGATTGTGGAAGGAATTTCGTTGGATGTGCAAACGCCTTACAAGAAATAAACTGGTTAGAAGTAGCAGAAAACTGTTCAAAATTACACCAAATAAAATGGAAGCTGAATCCTCCAACAGCTGCGTGGTGGGGAGGTTGGTGGGAGCGACTTATAAGATTATTGAAAGATTTGTTACGAAAAACTCTTGGGAAAACAAGTCTTTATTTCGAAGAACTGCAGACTGTTCTTTGTGATTGTGAAGCAGTTTTGAACGCTCGTCCATTGACATACATGTCCGAAGATCCAAACGATTGTGTTGTTCTCACACCAGCGATGTTCTTACAAGACATCAAAGAAGTTGGAGTCATTGATCTTGATTTAGTTGAAGCCAAAGATCTTAGCAGACGATTCAAGTATCGTTTGAAACTAAAAAATGATTTGAACAGAAGATTCAAGTCAGAATATTTAGGCCGACTTACACTCTTCTCGAAGAAAATCTCCACTGAATCAGTCGGAGTTGGAGATATTGTTCTATTATCGGATTTCAATAAAAAGAAATTGGAATGGCCCTTAGGTCGAGTTATTGAAACTATTCCTGGACGTGATGGAAGAGTGAGGTTGGTCAAGTTGAAAACTGCCACAGGTGAATTACTGAGACCAGTACAACGTATTTCATTACTGGAAATGAAGAGGTCATTAGATTCACCAAGACCAGCAGTGCCAGAAGAGAAAAACGATAATCATAACAAAGAAGACGAGGAACAGATATCGAAAAGATCAATAATTAGAGAGCCGATAGTTAGAACGAGATCAGGAAGACCTGTAAAGGTTCCTGAAAGATTTAAACAATAATTGTGTCATTACTTCTATGTAGAAATGACACAAGGTGGGAGTGTGTTGGAATATAGATGCTTAGAACATTCTATGCATCTATGTTGGAATTCAAGAATTCACCTACTATGTTTTTCAAATATAAGTTGATAGTCAAGTTGTCATATAATAGTTTTGATGGAACTTGTCAGGTTGTTGTCATCACAGATCTGGAAATAAAAGTTGCTTGTGTTTGAAGTAGATTTTGGCTCTTAACGTGAAAAGGTACACCCAAATTTGATAGTTAGGGAACTCTATACCGAAGAAACAATCAGTTTCAACACAGTCCTTCACAGCTTTTATTACCTCCACCTTGGAAGGAAATTTACGACTTTTCAAACTTTTCTCCAGTTGAGGAAAGAGATGATAGTCGGACGGAGCCAAATCTGGTGAATAAGGGGGGTGTTCTAGTAATTCTAAGCCTAAGTCACGATTTTTTTGCATGGCAACATGAGATTTGTGTTCTGGGCCGGTGTCCTGTAAAAACAAAATGCCTTTCAACCTTTTCTCTTTAATTTTTTCCCGTAGAGTGGTCAGTATAATGTCGAATAGTAATCTCCAGTTATTGTTCTACTCTTATCCAAAAAATCAATCATGATTACTCTATGGCAATCCCAAAAAACTGAAGCAAGAACTTTTCCAACAGATTTTTGGACACAAAACTTCTTAGGTCTTGGAGAACCAGAGTTTCGCCATTCCATCGATTGTTGGTTTGTTTCTGGATCGTAGAAATGTACCCAAATCTCATCCATAGTAACAATTCGGTTTAAGAAGTCTACATCGATTTCAAATCGGACACAGATCGAACGCGATGCTTCTAGCCTTGCACGCTTTTGGTCAACATTCAAACATTTGGGGATCCATTGTGCAGAAATTTTTCTTATGTCCAAATTGAAGTGAACAATATATGATGAACGCTCTCGTATGAAATCTTCAGTGCTTAAGATATCCGTTTTAGCCCAATTCGACGGTCTGATAAAATCATGTCATGAAATGAACTGCATCGATATTTCCGGGGACTGACACAGAAACTAGTCTTCCCGATCGGTCATCATCTATAATGGAAAATTTACCTCTTTTGAAGCTTGCAGTCCAATTTTTCACGGTCGCATACCAAGGACATTGATCATCAAGGGTAGGTATTAAGCATATCTTCGTAAATCTGCTTATCTCTTAACCCTTTTAAATACAGGTACTTGATGATGGCTCGATACTCCAAATTTTCGATTTTTATAATTTCGGTGGACATCTTTTTTTTTATTTATTGCGTAACTCTGGTTTACTTTTTTGACGTCGAACTCTACACTGACACTTCTAAAAAGTTACTGTTCGTTGATATGGTATCGCAATATTTTGTTTATGCATGGAACTGGTCTAGGCTAACTGGATATCAATACATCCTCGTTGGCACTTATATCTTGTACATGTATCTGTGCTATATTGAACTGTTTAGCCGAGGACTTTTGCTTTTGGAAACTAACTAGTTACCTCCTTGGGTTTCCCTCCAAAGGAAATGGCTTCGGAAATTACTTCCATATAAACCAATAAAAAATATACTAATCTGTTTATCAGAGTGTTTCATTTAGTTATTTTTATTCATCAGCAAGACTTCATTTGCGTAATTGCATAGACTGCGCGTGAGACAAAAATGGGTACTCATGGTACGGAATAGATGAATAATCCTACTCAATTACGTATCTGAAAATATTTTTGGTTAACGGAGATAAATATTCGTTAAATGAATAAAAGCAATGGAGTATTATATCATTTATCTCCTTCACCAGAAGCGATATTGGTTTCAACGCGACCTTAAAACCTTAATAATTAGACACCCCGAAACTGAAATTTCACATTCCTCAGTCTGGAACTGTAACCAATTCTGATCCCTAAGAGAAGAATATATAATTTATCTTCATTGACTTGGCTGTATATATTGTTTACATTTCTCAAGATTGTTTGGCAAGAGAAACAGCGCAAAATTTCACTGAAATATTTCTTAATCTCAACTTGATCTCAGATTAAACTATTCAATTAAGTCCCTCGGTTTATAATGTACCCTTAAAATTCGTAGACAATCTTTCAGCATCCCCTTAAACTCTCGCATAATTTAACACAACCTCACATCCTTTCTTAATTCCCTCATGGAGTGCTTCCGTATTCAAACCAGCACACAATATACCTACCAGACGAGAAATCAAGATGGCACATTTGTTTCATCCATTATGCAGTCCAATGAATAGGTGAATAGAAAATACAGGACCTTAAAACGGGGTCCTTTTCATCGCGTATAGCCAATGGAGAACACGGCAATGTTCCATTCAGATCATTGAGCACGCCAATGGCATCCATTCATTCGTTCTTCCTTTGGGTATTCAAAGGAAGCAACTGGGAACGAGAATTTTAAATATGAATGGGTATTTATTGGGAATTGGGAGGATTATCGACGAGTTTTGGGGATATAATGAAGTGGGCGATAATATAATTTCGCAATTATTCAAATTCTGAACGGCTTTCAGGTTTGCGAATTTTCTTTATTCGTTTTCTACGTACATCCTGCAGACTGTCAATCTTCTTGGTCGTCGAGAGATATTTAGTTCGAATACGAAATTTCTCACAGAAATGTCCAGAACAACAAAACACTGTATTGCACCTTTCGAGCTTTGTACGTTAATTTCATTATATTGATTAATTTATCGTTTTATTTCCCTTCTTATTAATTTTCATTTGGGTGATATTCCTGATACTTTCTCCGAGAAATTCATTTTTATGCAGATGATATTGCGATGCGTTTTGTCATTCTGATTTCAATATTATTGAAAATACTTCAACTGAAGATTTAGAAGTTTTGAAGAATTATTTTCTGGAATGACGTTAATGCCTGAGTCCAGATGAAAGAGAAGTGTCGTTTTTCATTTAAATAACCACCAAAACCATGAAACATTGAGAGTTAGTTGCAATAATTCTGCAGTTTTGAATCAGAATTTTATTCCCAAGTACCTTGGAATAAAACTAGATTCTTTTCTGAATTTTAAGGCTCATTTGGAAAGTTTACGACTCAAGTTGAAAACAAGGAATGATATACTTGAAAAATCAGCTAGTACTTCCTGGGGTGCCGATGCCATCACTCTTCGTACGGCTGCTTTAGCCTTGGGTTTTCTGCAGCTGAATACTGCTGTTCTTTTTGGTAGAATAGTTTTCATGCCAATAAAATTGATGGGCAACTTAGGGCCGGTTTTATAAAACAAATTCAAACCTCGGTTACGCCCGAATCCGGGGTTGACTGTCGATTTCCGTTTTATAAACATTCAACCTCGGGTTCAACCCGAGATTGGCTCAACCGCTGAAAATAGCTCGGTTGGAGCTTTGAATCGAGGATTGAAACGTTTGACCGTTTGACGTTTCTAGATGGCTGATAACTAACCTCACTTTACGTGGCAAAACAAAACATTTCGTTTTGGCACATTGATGTTGCTTGGATCGGAAGGAAGAAGGAATATATCATATTATTCCATATTAGGTATAGGATGCCTGATATTAATGAGTCTTATTGTAGGTTGGCTATGTATTAATAATTCATCTTTGGTATTTGGAAAGATATTCCTAAATTTTTGTGCCTTATCCTAAAGGGATAGGAGTGCCAGGTTTCTGTGTGAATATAAGATCGGAAATGACTCTGGTTGAAATAATAATGAAATAACTGCAAGGCATTCAATTGATAGTAACTATAGTGAATAAGAAAGTTACCAATCGAATGATTTCACATTTCCTTTCGACCACTTCAAAGATGACACGAAGAAGAGAATTCGATCAAATAAAAACTCTTTTATCGAGTGGATGAAATTACTCTGAATTAGCTGGATCATTCCAGAGTTGTTAACATATTCGAAGATTTTTGTGGTATTCATAAATCAACGTCAAAAAGTTGTGAAATGTCCAGAACACACTCACCGTTCTAGTGGGATTTCTTGATTTTTACTACATAGTACATACATAGTACAAGTGCATGTTTATTTTAATGGGTTGTGAAAATGCTGAATGCTTCAGATGTGAAAAGGATTGCTTTTCTTCAAATTTCCAAGTTGCTAAGCTTAGATATTTTGTAATTCTAGTTTTGAATATACTCTAAAGACATTATTGAGGACACCGATCCCATCTCGCAGATCAATGTATGGTAAATTTTTCAATAAAGCTCATGTATGAACCATGAATTGAATTTAAAGACTCTCTGGCATGTAAAAGAACATTCCCCATTCTTTTATTCAGGATTTGACTATATTTGAAAACAACTACTATTTTAATGGCTTGAGAAGTCCTGCATAATATTACTATAGAAATGAATTGAACTGAACCTCAGAACCTGAATAAAGAGGAAGTTGATCAAGAAATGAATGTGATCTTTCAATTTAATGTGTACTTCATGTACTCAATCGAACAAGATGAAGAATGATTTGTACTTATCCTAAATATAATTACATTCTTGTACGAATAAATGTTCATGCCATTTCATTGGATGGACCTTGCTTTTATTTGGTTACTTGGCATAATGGTTTGAGTTTGAGATAAGACTAATAAGACTTTCCAGAATATCAAAATATAGGTAGTACAAACTTAGATCATTATAGTCAAATAAGTTGACAAAAGTGATAATGACTACAGCGTATTTTCCAATAGCTTCGAGTGGAAAATATTAAAAAATTCCTACGAAGTCCTTCCTCATTTCACAAATTTCAAAATATTTTTATTGATTTCTTTTGATGTAGGAAACCAGATTCAAATTCTCCGCCGTGATGGTGACAAAACACGAGAATATTTTCGAATTAGCTTCTTGTTTTTTCGTTCGACTGCGATTATTGAATTTATCCTAACATGGTATAAAAAAAACGTGTTAAAATACTTCAAGAAATAAGATTCAGGTTATCCAACCCAAAAAAAGCGATCTCAATCCGAGGTTGTTCAACCGAGGCTGCAAAGACGTTTATAATGCCGAACTTTTTTCAACCGAGAATTGAAATCCAATCCTCGTTTGAGTAACCTCGGATTGAACGTGCCCTTTATAAAACCGGCCCTAAATCTACTCCATCAGCACAGACCAAGTTGGTCTGTGCCATCAGCTTGGTTACCAGTACTTTCTGACCGCCTCATATTCGTAGGTAGGTTGCTGCCATGAAGTCTTTTGATAAATTTAATTCTTTTCCAAATTCATTTCCTATTATGAGTTATATACCAGATACTAGACTAGCTAGATTGAAAAATCGAATGGCGCTATGGATGAATAATTTCTTTTATTCAAAAAAAAATATAGAGAAATTTGGAGATCGGAATAAAAGTTTAATTCTCGATCCGTTTGAGAAAGTTCCTGGTTTTCATCCGTCTAGGAAAAATTGTTATCTGTTGAAGGGTCTTAGGACAGGTCATGGTCGTTGTAACAGTATGCTTTTTAAAATGGAATGCCATTGATAGCCCGAGATGTGGGTGTGGTCATGAAGAGCAAACTATTGATCATATGTGTTGAATTGCTTTCTATTTATATATAATAACAATTTATATATATATAATAATAATTTGAAAGGTGACTTTTTGAAGATCATAAAATAGTTGACAATTTTTTTCATAACCACGATAACATACTTCAAAAATTATAACATGTCTATGATGAAATGAATTAAAACAAGTCCCAACAATATGGTCAATAATTTCTCAGTATATTAATTTCCAGATGGTTTTAAGGCACTCAGTATCTGGCTCGTTTTTGAGATGGGTCGGTACTTTCAAAACAATTGGAATACATTAGTTCGTTTTTTCTTCCTTTGTTTTTTGTTTCAGATTATTACAAAATGCTTTGTCAACCTCTTTGAGGAAAGAATTACATTCGAAGAAGAAGATGCCCTTCAATATCCATATCAGTTTATTCTATAAAGAAATCCAATATCCCTACACTTATACCGGGAGACAGAGTTTTTGCTGATTAAAATAGTTCAATTGACCAAAGTTTTTTGAGTCTTCTGTCGACGTCTGGCTCTAGAAGCGGTTCTGTTGTCACTTTTGAGATTTGGATGATCTCCTAATCTTGTATGGTATATTTCGTTGCCAATTGAACTATTTTAAGCCTGGACAGGAGATGCCACTGGACGTCGACCTATAAACGTCACTTCTAAAATTCAACCTTTTAGCTTATAGAAATGTATTGATTTTCCTGATTGCTGAATAAAGTTCGTGAAAAAAATATTTCAATAGCAAGCTGTCTCCTTAGCAGAACAATACTTTCATAAATCAATCTATGAAAACTATTATAATAATTAGCCCTGATTGACCTATCCAGCGGTATCCAACATATAATGCCTTTGATCTTCGTAATATTGCGCGGCATTTTGACGCAGCATCGATTGATCCAGCGATTAATCAAGGTAATGAAACTACCTCATCCTGATCTGGATTTTACTATTCAATTATTAGCTCTAAGCGAGCTTTGAATAGTTCGCGATTAGATACATTAATGGAGTTCGATAAGGTATATCAAGTCATACGTGTAATTTCATTGTTATAATTGGTATGAGTCGAGGTCACTAGTTCATCCTTTTGCAATGTCTTGCGCCTCTGCCTCAGAGCTCAGTTTTGGCAGAAGGTAAGGAAGAAAGTCATCCATTATAGTCCAAAGCGAATTGGGATCGTATCAGGCCCGGATCTAGGGGGGTGGGCAAGCGGGGCGACAGGTTAATGGGGCGCCAAAAACAACTAAAGGTTAATTTTTTTTTTAATTTTGATTTTCTCGGAAAAAAGTGTTATTTTAATATGACCCGACTCTGAAGTGCCATCTTGACTACTCAAAAAAAGTACAAACATCCTATCGGTCCAAAAATATATAGAATTAAATTATCGATTTAATGGCCACCAAAGTTCGGAATAACATTATTAATGAGATCAAGGAGGCCAACTATTTCACCATAATGTTCGACTGCACCCCAGATGTATCTCTCACAGAACAAATGAACCAGGTTATACGATATTTAAAGAGAACGGAGTCTGGATATGAGATAAAGGAAAGTTTTATTGACTTCTCAGAAGTTGACGGAAAAATTGGAGAATAATATCAAAGTGAATTATAGATGAACAGCAAGCTGATGACTTAAGTGTCGAAAAATGTCGTGGGCAATCCTACGACAACGGATCTAATATGGCTGCCATATATAAAGGAGTCCCATCCAGAATTCTACAGATGAACGAGCTGGCAAAATTTGTTCCATGCCTAGCACACTCTTTGAATCTTGTGGGTGTCTATCTGGCTTCATCATGTTGAGAAGCAGTAAATTTATTTGGTGTTGTACAAAAACTATATTCTCTATTTGTGAGTTCAACCACACGATGGACAATAATGAAAAAGTGCACGAAAACCAAATTGGAAAGATGTAACCAAACAAGATGGGCTAAACATCAAGCTGTTTATGCCTTGCTCAATAATTTACCGGAAGTTGTGGAAGAAATCAAAGAATCCTCACTAGTCGCATATCCAAGTATGGAGCTGGTCATTTGCTTCATGCTGTGATGGATTTTAGATTCATCCTGAATTTAACAATTTGGGAAAATATTCTGCGAGAGATCAATAGGGTCAACGTCGAAATTCAGAATGGAGGTATAATTATTTCACGTTCATTATCGTTGATGCAAGGTCTTGTGAAGATCTTGCAAGGAATAAGAGAAAAACCTATTGAAAACTGGATCTCGGAAGCTGCACTTCTTTCAGAAGAATGGGATGTCAATTCTTAGAAATGAACGTGTTTCCAAGAAGAAAAAGCAGGTCGACGAAATGTGCGAGGATAAGTCAAGAACCCTAGATCTAGTTCGTTCATTATTGTAGGAAATTAAGGTTGTTTTCGACAGATTATTGTCAGAAATCGGAAAAAGCTCAGAAAGCGCACAGTCTGCATACGAATTTCGCATTCCTCAAAACGACCATGCACTTTAAATCATGCAAAAAGAGGATCTGCCGAAAAATGGGACCCTTTTAGCGCAAAAATATTGAAGAGACTTGATTGCAGTTGATTTTTGTTAGGAACTAGGTTTTCAAAGAGCTGGTTCCTGAAATTAGTGAAAGATCGACCTGCTACAAATTCTTCACAGGCAAGATCTGCAAGAAGCTCTCTCTAATGTCAATATAGCTTTAAGAATATACTGCACATTCCCACGTCTGCAAGATGTGAAATAAAAAATTATTTGCGTCCCTCAATGAGTCAGGAACGTCTCTATGGTATCTCGATCTTAGCTATAGAAAACAAAACTGCTTCCGAAACAGATTTCTTGGAGCTGATAGATGAGGTCGCGGAAAGAAAATCACGCCGCGTGAATCTTTGAGAAAAAGATCTAATTTCTTTCCTTGTGATATTTTCCTTATTATTAGTATTTATTTTTCATTTGTTACATTTATTCTTGTTATATTTTATGAATTCATATACATATCACACAAATGTCACTTTTTTTGAATATTGGATAGAGTAGTCCGTTACTTTGTGATAGTTCATGATGAGGAATAATTAAAATAAATTTACTTTGTTGTGTCAGGTACCTGACACAACCTGAAATAGACCAGTTTGAAAATGTAGTAAGACTACGAAACTCGAGTCACTATTAAATCTGTATTCAATAAATTAAATGATAGAAAACAAAGTAAATTTATTTTAATTATTCCTCAGTTTTTTTGATATTTGCTCTAAGTTAATTTTTTTTGTGAAATCCTCAATGCACTTTATGTTGAAGTGAATAATTCATCTATCCTTTATTAATTGAGAAAAAATCATTGCTTTTGAAGAAGATTTTTTTTACCTTAACTCAGTTTTCGATGGGGTTGTAATTTGAATTATATTACTTATTTTCATTTTTTTTGTTGACAAGGCTTCGCTTCAAGATATCACTTATCATAAAAAAACTACAGTTGAATGAATGTAAGAGTCAAAGAATAACCCCTCATAGTTTCTTTCATAAATGAAAAACATTCCATGTTGAAATTCCGAAATTATTCAGACATAACAAGCGTTTTCCTTCGAGGGTCAGATGGAGCGATAAATACATGCTGCATAATAACCCTTTGTGAAGATGCGCCTCGAAACTTCCCGAAAATATTGTTCTAAGCTCAAAAAAACCGCCCTGAAAGCATCAATGAACATTGTCCCCCAGAGAGAGAACAAAGAGTAAATTGCTGGAAGCCCATGAAACTTTTGGGTGACGAAAAAATTCGCCAAAAAGCCTGAATATAAAGCGATCGTGACGAAAGATGGATTAAAAAGCCGGGGAGGAGACATGGAAATGCCGTTTTTGCAAATGTAGTTAATTATCTGAACCCCAGTTCGACGGTTTTAATCAAGAACTGAGGCGCACTCTTAATATACATTGGCAACATTCTTTAACGTTACTTGTCTTTCGACTTTCCATTCAATTTCGACGAAACTTTTCATTATGCTGGAAATGAACCACTAATTTCGTCGCGAACCGGGAACTGAAAAAATCCGGGAAATGTTGTTTTTTCAAGGTCCGTTTATCGGTTTCAGTCGACTGGAAATTGAACTTTCCAGGCAGAAACCAGAATTGAATTTTTCCCGGAAAAACCAACTTCGACAAAATCACTGGCACATCCATGGGCGTAGCCAGATAAGAACAGGAAAGAGCAACTGCCCCCCGCCTCCCCGAAAGAAAAATAAATTAAATAATTTTCAATTTCAATAAACACATAAATTAAATCTAAAATATACATATTTTTCTGTTTTGCATATTTTTTGTTATCTGTTTTATATATTCTGTTTGTTGTTATAGTCCAAGATCCCAGAGCAATCAGACATAACCTATTTTCACACGGATGAAACCTGAAGTTTTCAGTAGAGTCTCGTGTGCCTTTAATACCTACGCGCTTTGTGGAACTTGCCGAGTGACACCTGGGCAGGTACCAGGTGAGAAAGGTAACTAAAAATAAGAATTATTTAACTTAAATTCACATACTGAAAACTTCAGGTTTCATCCGTGTGAAAATAAGTTATGTCTGATTGCTCTGGGATCTTACTCTATTATGATCGTTTGGTTGTTTTTATGAAAATGTTGAAATTAATTCCTAAGCTCTAATAAATAAAATTATTCGCGTGCCTTTTGCCACTAAAATATATTTCATCAGCAAAAAAACAAAGCTGTTTGAAAAATAAACATAGTGCAAAATAAATATTTAAAGCGTTTTCGATCTATGCTTTGGTGCACATCAGAATTGTCCCACGCCAGAATTGTATGAAAAGGAGTGTTCGATATACTCACTCTACTCAAATGTCGGACATTTTCAGGAAAAATGGTAAAAACATTGTCAGTTTTTTGTTTTCATTAAACTACATTTTGTGATCCTATTAATTAATTCAAATAATTTCTTTAAATAAATAGTTTTGGTTTGAAATATTTTGAAACAGTCAATATACAATCCTACATTTTTCAAGGAAATTCAGGACTGTATAGTGAGGAAAGTTTCCGATAAATTTAGTTCAAACCAAAGAAAAATGTAATAACTCTAATTTAAGGTCAACTAAAATGTCGAAATTCTGTTTGCATTTGCCATCCCAAAATTTTACATTTTGAACGACCATGGACCATGACCAAGGTTTGCCCCCCCTCCTGTAATAAATCCTGGCTACACCCTTCGGCACATCCATGACATTAATTAACAGCATTGACTAGTTTCTACGCAATACTCTTCTTTATCCTGTTCAAATGTCTCGCCCAGACTCAAATAAGGTACCTAAAGCTGTCGGGTCCCAGCTTTAGGATAACCTTAGATAAAGGATCCTTTGTCGAAGAGGATAACCCATATAAAGGTTTCCCAATAGTAGGTGTTATTTTGACATTCAATAAAACTACCATTTTATCAGATGAATGATCGAATGTTCATTTCATTATGAAGAGGAAGGAATGCCGTTAATAATAGAAAATAACATCAGCCAAATGACAACCACGACTATAGGACCATAACCTTTTCATCAAATTTTCCATAACCAAATCGCAAAGTGGCTGCCATATGTCCTGGATTATTTTCATGCATTTCAAGGACCTAATCAGCAAAGACACGATGTTGTTGGTGATCGGCTGGCTTGAGTTATTGTGTTAACTGAACTTAATAACCAAATCTCCATGCAAAATGCTGTGTTAGGACGTCTTTGGAATGCCTCAATCCAAAGAAAGATGAGGAATGGACAAACCCTGAACACTTTCGACTGCAGCAGCAATATTGTCGGCTGTTCTTGAGCGCCGTTCACGGGTGTTATTCTTCACATCACTCACTTGCCCCAACAGCTCAAAATTTTCCACAAGGTGCTCCACGACGATACAAAAATGTTCTAGTTTTACGAACCGACTCTGCCAAATTTTCACCCTTTTTTATAGAGAATTTTAATGATTTCAATGCGTTGTTGAAGCGTGTATAGTTCCATTTTCATTGATGGCGTAGTTTCTACTTGTCAAATGGCAAAAAACGACAGTGCCTTCTACCGAAATAGCAGGCTATTAAAAATAACACTGCATTGGAAAACCCTTCAGTTCGCTTTCATAAAAATTCAATGCCGTAAAGTGAACTTAAGGTGAACGTAATTTGGTACAGAAAAACGTCATTATCTTCAATTGACTATTTCACTCATTTCAAAAACTAACCAATAACAGTCCAAGGACATTATCGCGATAAAACCAACTGTCTCTGAATTATGATTGGTCTGACAACTTCGGTATTCTCAACGATTGAACTACATAATAATCTGTGATTGGACTATGGATACGAACGGTTTGACAACTGATAAATATAAATTGTAGACGTCAACATGAGTTTTTCTTTGCTTTTCTCGAATATGGATTTCCTGACCTTTTATTTTGTTCTTGAATTAGTCTTATTAAATATCACACGAAATTGAATTCATCTCATAAGTCTATCTTTCATTTCCAAACTCAAATGAGTTGCTTTGAGGCAACACTCATTTTAGTTTGAAATAAATCGATAGACTTATTACGGAAATTCAATCTCTTGTGATGTTACTACTGAAAATCACCTTTGCCTAATAAGTACTCCAGACGCCGTGGGTTTTCCGCATGGAACTTGTGATATCGCGTGGCTTGAAGGAGCTTTCTTTGGAGAAGATCCTATTGAACCCATCAATAGTATCTTACAGACCCAGAACATCAGCATCGTGTCTTTCCATTTCGCGCAAATCTCAGGGGCAAGTGTGAATATTATCACAAGAGACCTTGTGTTTTTTGGGACATCGGCCAGGAAATAAACCGTCGTAATTACTTGATTCACCGAAATACCATATTGACCTTGGGACAGGGACACCTAGAACTGACTTTTTCTGTTCTACTGAAAACTATTTTGGTTTAAGCGATGCACAATTCTTCTCTTCTTTCCTCGGGAAACGCAGCGATATAATAACAACTTGTTCGTTTTATGTGACTTTCAGCATCGTTCCCTGCTTTCATCAACGTCTAAATAACAACTATAAACTATTAAATACCGGGTAAATTCCCGAGAAAAAGTCAACCAAATTTTCTTTTTGTCCCGTTCTCCGAACTGCTCGAACTTGAAAGCTCCAGGACTCCATCCAAGGATGGCGGCAATTCATTCAGTTTTTCTTTTTAATTAACAATCTCCGCTTTTTAATTCCATGCTATCGTGACGTCTCTCTTGACTTTAATTAAATTCGGCCGATAAAAGTGATGCCTTCTATTCATCAAGTCTCTGGATTCGGACTGGCGGGGTATTACCAAATTCTCAGTTCCGAATGGATGGACAGACCCATGCAGAAGAGATTTAAGCGACTTTGCATTCCTTAAATTGTCATAAATCACTGAGTTCCAACTTTACCCTAGGATTTCAACGCAGAATAATAAGGAGAATATGGATTATTGATTTCATTCCTGAAAATTGAAGATGACGGAGATTTTATGCAACGGAAGGTTGAGGGGTGGCTTCTTCTACCAGTTCTACCCCTTGAAATTGTTGCTTTGTTTCTGGATCGTAGAAATGTACCCAAGTCTCATCCATATTATCAATTCGGTTTTAGAAGTCTATTTCGTTTTCAAATCGAGCACAGATCGAACGCGATGCTTCTACCCTTGCACGCTTTTGGTCAACATTCAAACATTATATAGGGGAACCATTTTGCAGAAATTTTTCTCTTGTCCAAATTGACGTGAACTATATGATGAACGCGTATGAAATCTTCAGTGCTTCAGATATCCGTTTGGGCCCAATTCGACGGTCTGATAAAATCATGTCATGAACTGCATCGATATTTTCGGGGTCTGACACAGAAACTGGCCTTCCTGATCGGCCATCATCTTCAATGGAAAATTTACCTCTTTTGAAGCTTGCAGTACAATTTTTCACGGTGGCATACGAAGGACATTGATCACCATTGATCATATCTTCGTAAGTCTGCTTACCTCTTAACCCTCTTGAATACAGGTACTTATTGATGGCTCGATACTCCAATTTTTCGATTTTTACAATTTCGGTGGACATATATTTTTTTTTGATTTATTGCGTAACTCTGGTTTACTTTTTTGACATCGAACTCTACACTGACACTTCTAATGAGTTATTGTTCGTTGATATGGTATCGCAATATTTTGTTTATGCATGGAACTGGTCTAGGCTAACTAGATATCAATATATCCTCGTATCTTGGGGAATGTCTTTAATGCAATGTTGATATATTCTTTCTATAGTACATAATTTTCTTTGTTTTTCTTCTTATGTATCCTTACTTTATTTCTGGAATTATCTTTCCCTTATGCTCAAATCCGTGGAATGAAGTATTTAAATTGAATTTTGTATACATATATCTAGAATTGAGGACACTATTGTATTCTTTGGGAAATAAATTTATTTATCTGATGGCATGTCATAATGACAACGTTATGTCACTCAATTTTGATGACATAAGGAAGCTCATTATGGGACTAAGTACCATAATGAATTCATTATGGGACTAAGTACCATAATGAATTCATTATGGTACTAAGTACCATAATGAAATTCTATAATATTTGAAACTACACAATATTTACTCCTTTAAAAATAGTTGTCATTGTGACATGTCGAAAATGCAGTTTTTAATTTTTCGAAAATGTATTAATATAAATGCCATCAGATAAAATTTTGTATGTAATACGAATCATAAACAATCATTATGGCACACGCCGTGTTATCGGACTCGGCTACGCCTCGCCCGATAACATTCACGACTTGTACCATAATGATCGTCTTTATGATCCTTATTACATAAATAACTATTATCTATCTATAACGAAATTGACAATTACCTACTTCAAACTGGAATAAACCGTTAGCGTTTTTTTTTTAATTTCAATACAATGTGAATTTTGATTGTTATAGTAAATGAATAAATAGAATACTTCAAAGAGTTATATATAAGTTATAATCCCTCACTATAGTGAGTTATAGAGTACAGCACACCAGTGGATTATTTGATAGTTTACTTTCGAAAATCATTGCTCTGTAGTAAACATGTGAAATCAGCGAAGCTACCATATCGTTTCACCTATTTATTCGTCAACTTCCACGTAATGAAAGAAGTGAAACTTTATACTCCGAACCAATATAATCTCGGGAATCCAATGTCATTCTAAATGTCCCCGCGTAGTCGACATCCACTCCAGGTTCTTTCGAACACAAAATTCCCTTTGTTACCTCAGTAATTTAATTCCTCTCCATTGAAGGACCAACATACAAAGATCCCAATGCCGTTCGGGACGAGACAAGGGACCAAACGTACATTGCATTTGTTTTTTCAGCGCGCGGGTCCCAAGATGTCACCAGAGAGGATGTACAGGCCGTCTGCCGTTTGTCTGTGTGTACCCTCTTAAATAGCCGTTCATTGTCCCGTCCATTGTTCGGCATAAAGCCGAATCCTGCTGATAATGGCTGCTCAATGATGTATACAACATGGTGAACAATAATTATTGATTCAGGATGGCACACCGAGGGTACAATGATGTGTGTATGGTAATAGATAAATAACACGGTGGCGTATATGGCAATTTGGATGATATCGAGGGTCGTTGAGATTTGTCAAAGTGGTCTGTCATTGGGGTCCCATGCTTGAATGCGCACCTGCTGCATCTCTTCAGGGGTTCCTCGATGATACTCACGTAGGAATTTGGATTGGATATGAGTTTATCGGTTAGCTCATGTTACTCGAGAGATCTGGCAAGTTCGCGAAGAATGCTAAAGAGATTAAATTAAATTATAAAGAAATTAATTCTAGGAAATGGAATTTCTCTTTCGATTAAGGTCTAATGGATGTCGGATCGTGTTAAATTCAATTATTCCCATCCTTCCAGCCCTGATCACAATCGAATGATCAGAATTATAATACTTCTAAATTCATTTTCAGGTTTCGATACCTACTTTTCTGTAAGAAACAGGAGATATGCGAGAATATAAGCAATAGGACTTTTGATTTTCGGATCATGCTTCGTCTTAAAACGCAAGCAAGAAATCGAAAATAATTTGTATGTCGAGACGGATTCAGGCTGATCTATTTCACGACCTGAGTGACGGGAGGCAGCGCAAAATCCGAGGCTGGAGCGCGGAAACTGCAAAAAAACTCATACTGGAGGTGGCAAAAGAAAATCTTTATTTGCTTCTGAAAACGAAAAAGTGGAAGTAGCTGGAGGATTCTTGAACGGCAAGATTCTCAGTCTACACGACTCTTTTGTAGGAAGATTAAGGTAAAACATCAGACCTAGGAAGTTGAGACGGAAAAAGTGCTATTCGGGGAATAGCGGTGTGAAGTGTTGAATCGGTAGTTGAAGGTGAAGCTTAAGTGACGTATTTTGGAGGATACATTCGTCACCCGTTTGAGTACCTGCCAGATGTAGAAAGGTTATATAATTTTGAGTATGCTTCGCTTATTTGAGTGTTGTTGGAAGGCGGCATCAAACGCCAAAAGCCACACCGGAATTTCAAAAAATTGAATTGTCTGATGCATGCCGCTAAATCTTTCTCTAAAATTGTTATATCATTTCAGATGTGAATGAAGGATTTCCTCAGTGTTGAAACATAAGTTACAGTGTGACAACCTCGAACAAACTCTTTTTCATTTAACTTTATTAAACAGAAGAAATTGAACAAAACAACAAATAATTATGGCATGAACATTTGTTAATAATATATTTGAGCCGTTTCGAAGTGGCTTCCTTTGGCGGCGATACACAGCTTCAGACGCTTCTTGAAATTTTCGGCAATGGGCCGCAGCTCTTCGGGCGTTAATCGGTTCCATTCCCGGAGCAGAGATTGCTTCAGCGACTCCAGATTTTTGTGTTTTTTAGCACAAGCCCTGTGCTCCAAAATCGACCACACGCTGTAGTCCATTGGGTTGGGATCCGGTGAGTAGGGCGGCCATTCTGCAGATGAGATGAAACAAGGAAATAGGGTCTTACACCATTCTTGCGTCATTTTCGCTCTGTGAGCCGGAGCCGAGTCCTGTTGAAAGGTCCAATGCGTATCGCCGAAGTGCTGCTTGGCCCACGGAAGTACTACGGCCTCGAGGATGTCGCAGCGGTAGACTTTTTGATAGATTTTGACCCGTTAGTCCACGAAAACTAAGGGAGTTTTACCACTGCCGTAAATTCCGCCCCAGACCATAACGGGGAGCCTCTACGGACCAGACTCTGTCGTTTTGGTGGTTGTGGGATTGTTCTACAGTGAAAAGCTTCTCGTCTGTCAAGAGAATTCGCTCCCATTGCTGACCGGCGGCGAGACGAAAGAGTTGGCGGCACCTTTGGAGTTGTACGCGCTTTTTTTCCTCCGTGAGGGCTTGTGTGGCTTGAGGTTGAGCTCCTTTTTGGCAATTTGACGGACTCGGATTTCGGTTGACTCGCTTCTTGACGATGTGGCGATTGCTATAGGTATATTGACAGTGCGTTTTCTACCACTTCCTGGACGACGAACATCATGGACAAGCTCCTTGAAACGACGAATTGCTTCGGACACGGTTTGTTGAGGCACATTGAGGAAACGAACAATTTCGCATTGACGCCTATCTTGACAAAACAGCTCCAAAATCGCACTACGTTTGTTCGACATCCTAAAACTCTGCAAATTCACATATTAGTACAGGAAAGTGTAGAGAAACCAAGAGAATAAAAATTATTTGGCTGCGCTGAAATACTTTTGTTCCAGACCACAGCGAAATCTGACCGAAGTTTTTCTTGTCGCCTTGTATATTTGAATTCTAGAATTATTAGGATACTGTTGAAAGATCAAATAGAGAATAATCTCCAGCCATGTCTGCCTTTGAGATTCGAATAGCACAAGAATGGAGTCGATATGAGCAGAGGGTTGTCCCATATATTACACACAAAGAACAAATCATATTCGTCAAACTTTTTTATTCAGGCAGTTGCCAGACTCGATTCTCATTCGTTAAATCTAACACTGTTATGGCGCAGCACGTTCCTCTTTTCACTGTTTTGGTCTTTTGTATTCGAGTACAAAGACCACCGCGCTCTTATGCACAAATATTTTCAGGATAGACGTCAACGAGTTGGCTTTTAATTATTATTTATTTCTGGTTCTTGAAGGGATTTGTTATTTTTTAGCTTTCGACTCCTTTTGTGTGTTTGTATGAGTGATGTGTGAACATAGTTTGTGGTCTTAACATATTTCAATCAACTTCTTCAATATGAGCATCTGAAACTTACATAGAAAGCTCACACTGAAATCCTAAATTTTCATTTTCTGATACGATAAGGAATCCTGAACATTTTCAGTACTCTGTGCCGACCAAAATCAGTTCAGTTCTCATTATTGCAAGCGAAATATCTCGGCCTCAAGACGAACATACAGGGTACAATGAAATCACGTCTTCTGTCTTCCCCAGTTTCCCCCTGATTTTCTCGGGTAAGCTTATTTTTATGAACTACAAAAAGAATACATGTGGTACAACAAAGTGTCACAAAGTGTGGAGCCTACAACGAAATCGTTTTCTACGCAGCCTGGGACCGTTTTTATATCCCAATAAAACTTTAATTGTCGACAGAGACACACACAAGCTCAACATCTGCAAGCTTGGATGAAACTTTTATCTACTGTTTCACATTGAAGAGACCATGAAGGCAATTCTTAATTATTCCTGCTCTAGGAATTGTCTCAATGAATTTCTCACCTTAATGTCGGAAGGCTCCTGGAATTCAAGGTGAAATGACGCGTGAACATACAGGGTGAGACTTAGAGTCGTACACTGATTTCCTGTGCCATTTTCCAAAAATCAACTTAGCTTGGATGATGGGTGCCAAGAATCCATGTAGTTTATGCTTTAGATGGTGAATATTGGCAGTGAGCATGGGTTTCGTTACCAAATTTTTTGTATCTTTTTTAAATTTTAGAACTTACTATGTTGTTATTCATTGAATAAAATACAAGATGAGTCATTGACTTGTACATATATTCCTTAGATTCCTCTGATCTAGCCAAACATTTTTTTCTCATAACATTTTCCAAAATTCGGTTTCGTTTGAAAGATACAGGGTGCGAAAATCCATGAAAAAAAAACACTTTTCTGTTCATATCTTCGGAACCGTTATTACAAATGAACTGAATTTTGGTTGATTGTTTACTCTATTTATGATGCATATCCCTCAATCAACTCTTAGATATTCAATATTTACCCTGGTATAAAAGTTACATCGTATTCGACTCATAAATCCATGCAAAAATGCTAAAAATCCACTTGAAAAAGATAAACAGTTCATATTTTCGAAAGAACCAATCATTTTAAAAAATAAAAGTATTTTTATATTTTTTCATAGAAACGCGTCGTTCTCGAGTTATTCCTAATTTTACCCGATAAAATTTGACGAAAAAATCAAAAATCATAAGAATAATCAGGATGTTTCTCTGTTTTTTCAGTATCACAGAATGGCTGAAATTTATAAACTCTCTGATCTCTATACAAGTTAACAATGTTATCAGAATGTTTATCAACTTAGTCAAGACTAGAATCTCTTTGATGGAATAACGTTTGATGTAGGGATATGTGATAATAGAATCCCACGAATGTGGGAGATGAAATTGAATTCTAAGAAGCATGGTATTATACATTCTTTACGCACAGTTTCTATTAAAAACTGATTGTAACCGGTCCATTTCAAAAATGAATGTCAATGAAATACAAAATTCGGATATTAATGTTGAATTTCGATAAAACAAGGTATTTAATTGAAATCAATGAAAACTAAAATGATACTTAGCACTAAATAATGTTTGTCGATGTTTCTATCTGAACAATGTCCTATTGGAATTTTATAAACTCGACATAACAAGCTTATTATCACATCAATTCACTGAAAGTCTTCACATAATCATCACGAGATAGCTCTAGAAATGATTTGACCATTTTATCCATTTAGATCACATTGTTATTAGCCTATTGTTGTTACTTGGCTGAGGTCAGGGATGAAGGGAATCAATTAGATGAAAATTCTCCCGACGCTTCGATTGTTATAAGTATTTACAAACTAATCTTCAGGAAAATCGAAGGAGGGACTTATTTTGGTGAGATAAATATGGCTTTTCATTTGCAGATATAATCGGACAAAACTGAATGTTTTTGTTTGGAAATATCGTGTTTGTAACATTCTTATTCAAATGAGGTTAGCACTTGAGTATTTCCTAAATGCATCGACTCAATTTCAATCGAGAAATATGCACTTTTAGGTGTTTGCAGAAAATCGTATCAGGCACGTATTCGGCTCAATTTTTTTTCAAACTGAGCCGAATTCGGAAAAATGGAAAATGAGAAAAAGGTTCCATTCGGACTCGAGAATCTACAATTAAAATATAGGTTCATATATTTTTATGAATGTTGAAGTCAAAAGACATGGAGGTGCCGGGCATCGATCCCGGTACCTCTCGCATGCTAAGCGAGCGCTCTACCATCTGAGCTACACCCCCTGATACCACAATTAGTTCCACAAAATCTGGTAGAAGCGAATGAACCAGAAACTCTGATGAAGTTCAAAATTATCGAAACGTCGTTAAGACCAAAATACTGGAGGCGCCGGGCATCGATCCCGGTACCTCTCGCATGCTAAGCGAGCGCTCTACCATCTGAGCTACGCCCCCTGATATCAATGATAAAATGCATCAAAAACTCAGGTAATTCTTGAACCAGATACAAACTTCAGTTCGGGCGTGGTCGATGACCCAAAATAACATCGCCATCCTACGTCGTTCACGAGCCTCGAGAGATACAATTAATTGGCAACAATCAGTGGAGTCAAACCAGTTTCGGCCCAGGACGCATTTTGTTGTTAGAATTCTCATACTTGTATAATGCTCAGTGAATATGAATTATCGAAAGTGTGGAGCACCAGAAGCTCGACTTGCATGCCACACTCCAATTGCACTCCAGGTTAAATCCCAACAGGGCCATGAAAGCCAAACCGACGAGTCCAATGAGCGGAGCTGGGGCGAAACGTATACCTATCCCGATTTTATTCCTAAAGCAGGTCCTATGAAAAATTTCGAGTTAACATCTAGAGCCTGACTTCACATTCACCTAACCGAGTTTAGGGAAATCCTATTGGGACTTATTGCAATACGAAATATGGCCCCATTTTCAATCATACAAAAATAGAAAGATCTCGCCGTGATAAATGAAAAAACTCCAGTATTTCTCCACTTCACTGATACCACAAAGACCTTCCGCTTAATAAAGCAGAAATTCTATCTGCAGAGCCAAAGGCTATCATCTGAATCAACCCGACTTCGTAGGTTAAACGTTTCTCCCAAGAAATTTCCCCCTTAAAATCGCGTTCGCCATACGTATAAAGGGATAAAGGGTAGAGAGGGTTTATGCCATAGACATAACGTAAGAATACGAGGATAAAGGAGAAGCCCTAGGCGATTTTCTATGTCTCTGTCAGTCTCCGCAGGAAATAATTTACGCTCCTTCCAACAGATGGCGCTTCACAAGAATCCGTTTTGGCAGATGTTGGGAATTTCGATGGGAAATTGCGGAGCAGAATAGTTATTTCATTCTACTGCAGAAAGATTGAATGATCTCCATCTCTTCGTGTTAGTTATCTAGTCAACGATTTTACGCGCCCCATAATTTCAACGGGAATCGTCCTTTTCTTCTAGAGCTGCGTTCCGGTAGCTACGAAACAATCTGAGTTTCTTACGCGCTTCGAAATCAAATTTAATCTTTGTTTAATACCTTAAGTATCTAAGTTTCCAGCCAGAGCTTGATACTGTCGTTTGCCACACTTCTACGCAAGCCCTTACGATTTGTCACCGTTGCCACCGAATTGGAGACAACGACTGATTCTAACACATAATATTCCACCGCTTCTCTTTGGCTGATCTGCTGATATTTTTTGCCGGTGACAGTAGAGAGCTCTACATTTAGATCCAGATATCTGAGAACTCTTGTGAAAAAATTATGAATGAATAGATAAATTTCACTTTCATGATATTTCTGTATAAAAAGTACCCGGAATTGTAAAAAAAACACATAAATTTAAATTTAATCATCAATATTTATTTTGTCTCCTTCAAAATAGTCCCCATTGCTTACAATACAACTATGATATCGGCGAACCCACTTTTCCATGCACCGCTCATACGCCGCCAAAGGTATGGCCTTCAGTTCTCGTTGCGAATTTGTTTTGATGGCTTCAATGGACTCAAAACGCGTTCCACGTAGGGGCAATTTGAGTCTTGGGAATAGAAAAAAGTCGCACGGAGCTAAGTCAGGTGAATACGGCGGTTGTTCGATGGTATTTATTGAGTTTTTGGTCTTGTATTCCTTAATAATTATGGCTCGGTGCGACGGCGCGTTATCATCATGCAAAATCCACGAATTGTCTTTCCATAAATCTGGCCGTTTACGACGAACATTCTCACGCAAACGCCTCAATACACCCAAGTAATACTCCTTATTCACTGTCTGTCCTTCAGGAAGAAATTCTGAGTGCACAACACCACGATAATCGAAGAAAACAGTGAGCAAAACTTTAATTTTCGATCGACTTTGACGTGGTTTTTTCGGACCGTCTTTGAATGATTTGTACCAATCGTATGCTTGTGTTTTTGACATACAATTATCACCAAAGGCTTTTTTTAACATTTTCAATGAATCGGCACAAGAAAATTCGTTTGCAAGACAAAATTTGAGGCAAACTCTTTGATCAACTATTTTTTCCATTGTAAAATTCGCAGAGCACTTTTGAGGTCGACTGATACTGACAGCTGTTGTAAACACACTAGTTGACAGATCGCGCTCAAATTTGGCTTGGTAATAAAGGAAGGTCCTATCAACTTTAAGAAAAAAAAAATTACCGATTCCTTTTTGGCGGTTCATTTAAATAACATTTTCCGGGTACTTTTTATACAGAGAGTATCTCTTTATAGTCAACCTAATGAATTAAACCGAGCGACCGAGCGTACCTGTATCATACAATGGATATCCTGCTCTTCGATATTACGATCATCATGTTTATGCGCCTCGGCTTATATTCATTATTCGAGATCACTCAGCTGAACTGTTCATTTCAAAGGATCGATGGGTTGAAAGATAACCGCATTATCGAGGCCCTAATGACGTTTCACCAAGGGAAGATATGTCACACGAAGAACAAATCGACGAACTGTGTTGAGGCGAAGGAACAAAGCGTCTGTAATATGCTCATAGTGGTGAAGCTCACAAAATGATGCATTACAGTCGAAGAATGTATATCTATCTCATGATGGATTTACAATCTTCGAACAGGCATGTTAAATCCATTCAGTATTCAATTTTGTTTACTTATGTGCGTTGAATACTTTGTTCAGGACTACTTTTTGATTAAGAAAGTTTTTTTGGAGAGAAAGGTGTTGAACTGGATCGGAAACCCAGCAGTTTGAATTTGGTGTCCCACAGGGATCAGTTTCGGGAGCTATATTGTTCTTAAAGAATATTTTTGATATGAAATCCTAGTTATTATTTCAATGGGTTCAGAACTACTCTAGATGGAGTTTAAGAAAGTTGTTTTGAAGAGAAAGGTGTCTGAGTGGATCGGAAACTCAACAGTTTGAATGTGGTGTACCACAGGGGTCAGTTTAGGGAGCTGTATTGTTCTTACTCTATATTATTGATATGAAGTCACTTCTTGTTTACTGGCAATACTCTAATACGGAAGGCATGAACTCTTGTGGTAACATGAATCATTCAAAAACCAGACAGAAAAGTCACATTACACGTGATATTTATCCAGTTTGATAACTCCAGAGCCAAACCATTCATTCGGCGAAGTTCACCAAATTCCCCATATTATGACAGCCCAACCGTGTTGGAAATTTGCATGAAATCTGAACATTGTACGCCCCAAAAAGCGGACAGGAATGCATGAAAATATTTTTTCAATTCTATAGAATACCGCTGTCATTCCGACAGTGCTCCAATTCATCCAGAATCGAAACGTAATATTTTGTCTTCCCTGAATAAAAACCACAATCGACGATCTGGGACTCATTTCAGCGCTATATTGTCCTGATGCAAGCAAGATGGTACAGGGAAGGAGTTTGCGAGAATTCTGCCCCTATATTCTAACCCTTAGGATGCTTTTTACAAGCTTTTATTCAGTTTCACCTGTTTGCAAGTTAGATAAGACACACTTCTAATCGTCCGATTGATTTCAAATTTGGTGACAATGCATCATGAAATACTTGTTACAGAAAAAAACAAGATGGCGGCTCCAAACGGCGAATGAGTTTTGTGATTACAATCCAATTCCATTCAAAATTAGTATCTGACGGTTTTTGGGTTCGACAATGATGATTCTTCTGTCAAAATTAGAAGATTCAAGATGGCGGCTACAATATGGCGGACTAATTTTGTAATTATGATCCGATTCTATTCAAAATTGGTGTCTGGGAGTTTTCTGGGTCGGAAATTACGATTCTCCAAAATCGAGGCATTCAAGATGGCAGCTTCAAAATGGCGGATGAGTGCTGTTATCATAAAAGGAAAGCTTGACTATTGATATGTTTTTTTTTCAAAAGCTTGTTTTTAATATAGGTATATTCTGCATCGTTCATCTCTTCGGTGGTTATGAAGCAGATAACAATGACACGATGGTTTTAATAGGTCAGCACAATTCGATGACAAAAATAACGCAATTAAAGTCCATAGTGTAACATATCTGAATTTCCTACCCAGCAATAAAATAAAATGCACCGTTGCCAGACTACTTCATGGCTTCCAACTTTGCAACGTCTATTGTCGAAACGTGGAACTACGTTGAATGAACTTATTTGATATTATTTTATAATTCTATGAATGCTGAATATTAGTACGACTTCAAGCAATACTTAAGGCAATTTGCATCCTAATAAAAAGGAGATTTTAATCATATCGAAGATCCACCATGAAGTGAACTTGTTCTTCTGTGCGGCTGCTGTTATACATTCGTTTCACTTTAATTCTGGTTCACAAAGGTTTTCTTTTGAAATGGGGTTCCTCTTCTAGGAATCCGCTTTTTGTTATCTGGTATGTACACTGTCCCCATTTAAATAACTATGTTTCATTTCACAGGATTTAATCTCATGTAAGCTTGTTCTATTTTATTATTGCATTTCTATTGAATATTGTGGAACTCTGTTCTGCTACCAACCCATTTGGAATATTCTTATACTGTTCGTAAGGCCTACTGCACATTTAACTATTCACTCGACACTATGGTATAGGCATTTGGAGTTGTGGCTTTAAGTATAATATTTCACGTACAATAATCAATGGTTTGGAGGCCTAGGGTGAACTGTTTATATCGTCTGTGCCAAGGAAAACATCCCCCACAACAGTGGCAGTGAGACTTCCTTTGAGAGTTCTATAACGAACGTCCTCAGTAAACAAAGCCTCGTCTTCGGGCCATGGCGAGCCAGGCAAGTGAAGGATTGCTTCGATCTGGTTCCACCGTTCATCAGTTAACAGGAAATATAAGGAATATATCGTCACTTCCAAACCAACGCGACTGCTAGGATCTCACACATAACACTTGGAAGGAAGGATTCTCACACTAGGAACTACAAGCTGCTTATGAATTTCATTAATAATCAGGTGACACACTCTATATGCCTATAACCTTTGGATAACTTTGGATGTATTGGATTCTGCTTTTTATCACAATTGTGCCAGTAATAACCTCACTGGAGTATAGGAAGCTCCTTATTGTACATATCACCAGTGCTCGTCTTATTAATTATAATTGTTCTATGGATTGTAAACATATCATCTGTATTGCTAGAAGGTTTTTTGCTTTGAGTTTCAATTGATTCTCGTTTGTTTTTCCTTCATATGGCTATGGTTCCTCGAACTATGGTGCTGGACGAATAAAGGCTCTTCTTCCATCTTTATGTCCAACCTAGTGTATTATTTATCTATTTTACCTCATTATTTCTCATCCAATATTTCACTAATCTGAGTTATTACGAATCTGAATTACTGCGACATAACATAGAGTTCTACCAATCTAGACGATCACATCACAAGCCAAAAGTATAAGTATAAAACCCCCTTTAACGTTAATATACCCTCAGCTCTTCAGAGCAGGATTGCACTTTTCTCTTTTCATAATGTTCCTAGGATTTACAAACTTGGAATGTTACAATAGTGTGAGAGAAAGATGATGACTGAAGCTTAGGCAAAAATCTCAAAGTATTAAGAGATTTTTCTATAGGTCTTTTATTATTCTGCGAATCCGAAAAGCTGACGTTTGTATGAAGGGCACGGATTAACCTCTTCGTTGTATTCATTTGGTTTCATCAAGTGGGGTAGGTCATGTCAGAACATGTTGAAGAATTTGGTCTAATTGAAGAAGAATAGATGCAGTACATTCATTGCTGAGATACTTGAATAAACCGCATGATAAAAAGTCCAATGATCAGGGTGTTTCCTTCTGCTGAATACGGTCCTGACTACAGTTTCATCTACAAAAGAAGGGCTCTGAGGCAAACCGATATCAAAATACAATAAACTGCTTCGTCCCGATGGAAGAAAAACAATTCAAATATATAAGGTAAATAAATTTACTCTCATTTTTCACTGGGAAGTTCGGGAAAAGCCCCTTGTGGGACGAGCCTACTTATTGGGGAATTTATCTTCTGCATTTTATTCCTCCTGTTTCAGCATCCGATATTGTGGTTCTATTCGTGTGGCTCTAGGGCTAGACTGAGCTTTGTCACGGAAGTTGATCGATTCAGATACAAGAAACTTCAATAGGAAATAAAAAGAAAATAAAATGAAGCAGTAGATATTTCTGAAAGAAATAACACACATAAAGATAAACATGACATATGTCATTATCCATTCCAATTACTTGAAAGATCCTAACATTGCATTCTCTCCAGTATGCTGATTTAAAAGATTCATTATATGAAGTTATTCAGTCGATGTTAAATCACAATCATCTAAAAATACAACTGAATCAATAATCATAAATTCAGTTGGCACTCTGTGAAATAGAGATAGATAACCCTTTGAAGGAATATAAGACTAGGAAACATGAAATTAGGAAAATTAATAGATATGTATGAAACAACATATTTTTGAAAGAGGTAGAGAAAGTGAAGGACCACATAATATGGCCTCGTTGTCACTTCGTTCTTAGACTGTGTCACTGACTACAAGAAACAACATTCCGCATATGTAATTCTTCAGAGCATCCCCGAAAGCATTTTTCATTGAATTGCCGAGAGAAGGAATAAGAAGGCGTCTTCGAAGGATATGGGTATTCAGCAGGTTCAATATTGGAGGCACGTACTTGGGGTATGCTGCGTCTGAGGCGGATTTAATAGTATGCAGAAAACTTTCATTCCTTTGTAGTCCAATTCCTGAAAAAAAAACTTGATCCTGATACCTTGGATTGCTATTGAAAGTTCCAGGAGTATCACGGAAATAGAGGAGCGTAAGATCTGAAAAGTATTCTTGAGAGGAAATCGATGAAATGGAGGTTATTTTTTATTCTTCCGCACTTTGCCTCGAGAGGTAATTCTTCTCTATGAAAGTAGGCAGTTTATAGGGGAATATTTTGGATAAATATAATGAAAATAAACGAATTTTTTTGTGAATTACAATGATTATTTTACCATTCAGTGCTTTTTTCAAGTTTACATTTGAAGTGAATCATTATACAGAGTGAGTCTTCGACTTGTACAATGTATTAACTGTAGATTCTTGAGGCCAAAAGGAACTTTTTTTTCATTTTCCATTTTTCCGAATTAGGCTCTGTCGAACAGATATAGCCGTTTGAAAAAAAAAAAATTGGGCCAAATACGTGTTTACATTTGAAGTAAATTAATATACAGAGAGAGTCTTCGACTTGTACATATGTATTAACTGTAGATTCTTGAGGTCAAAAGAAACTTTTTCTTCATTTTCCATTTTTCCGAATATGGCTCTGTCGAAAAGATATAGCCATTTGAAAAAAAATTGAGCCAAATACGTGCCTGATCCGATTCTCTGGATTCAATGCAAAGTTCATATTCCTCAATTGCAAATGAGTTAATACATTCACTCAAATACTAACCTTATTTGAATGAGAATGTTACGAACACGATATTTCTTAACTAAAACACTTACTTTTGTCCGATTATATCTGCTATATCTGAAAAGCCATATTTCTCTCATCAAATCAAGTTCCTCCTTCGATTTTCTTTAAGATTTTTTTGTGAACACTAATAACTTGTTCATATTTTTCTCGATGTCCCAAAAATATCCTATAGAAAAAGGGTTTTCGTAAAATTGTAAATGATCAAGCTATATCAAACTATTTCGTATTAAGGTGGGCGTTCAATGTAGTGTGTTTTTATTTCAAGTTGATTTCGAAAACGGTTTCATTTTGAGAACTGAAATTTTGTGGGTAAACTCAGAAAGGATTGGAGTTCTTGTTGAAATAATTTTAATCGATTTCATTCCGATAGTTAATTTTTTTCTTTCAAGAATAGAAGAAAATGAGCCAACCCATGCTTCTGTTTTATTTCAACAGAAAGACCCATGACAATGGTTCAACTTCCGATTAAAAGTGAATCTACAGATAATTTCGTTTAGAAGATCAACTTGAAATACAGAATTGGCAGAAAATGGTCAAATTCAAATTTTGGCGGGAAAAATTCCTGCTTTACCCACAAATTGACTTATTTCATAGTTCGGCGATTTTCGGATAGAGAGCGCCATTGTACATTTCATTCATGATTAGAGAGATATTCATAGAACTTATAGTGATAATGTAAGTTCTATGGAGATATTTCATAAAATGCACGGTGGCGCCTCTATCGGAGGAAATTCCTACTCGCTTTAAACGCCGACCTTAAAGCAATGATCAGAGATCTTCTGTGAATATTTCACAGAACTTTGGAGAAGATGTCGCCAGCTTGTTGATTTCTTCATTGAGGTAAATGATTTTTTAGGTAACCTAGTATGAATATCTATGAATTCTGCCATTTCCATCAAAAATCGACTACGCAAAATTTAACGACGCATGCGTATAGCGGAAACCGGACATTGGTAATAGCAATAACCGTTGGAGGCGCTGCCAAATTTAAACAATCAATGAAGGAAATCATTTCTAGAGCTTTGCGTTTTTCTTCAATCTCATGATGATTATGTGAAGAAATTCAGTGAATTAATGTTATATTAACCGTGTAGTACCGATCTTATAAAATTTACGTGTATAAATTGAGATTTTCTTGTGCAGAAGTTTCTGCCTATTCAGTTGCTGCATAAAAACATCGCCACATATTATTTAGTGAAAAATTTCCATCAATTGAAATTTATTTTCAATATGGACGTGTGACAATAAATTTTCAAAAGAAACTAGACATAATAAATGTATAATTTCATGATCCTTGTTGTTGAATTTCATCTGCCACATCAAACGTTTTTTTCATATTTTGGATTTTAGATTTTTTATTGTTTTATTTCGTTCACAAGAAAGTCTATAAATAATTCCAGTGAATCTCAAGTATCGGCCACTTAGAGTATTCGTGAAAATCTTGCGATCTTGACGTCGAAAGAATGATATAACTGCGGCCCTCTACAACAAGTTAGCGTATAGGAGGAATACAAGAATATAGAACCGTTATTGGCTTTTCAAACTACTTCCGTTGGTTACGAAAACTGGCATTCCCAAATATATCGTGGTTTTATCGCTATTTCAATCAGAATTTACTACCGAAACGGAGATGGAAAGATAAGGATCGGGTTTTCCTCTACGCCATACATTCAGCAAGATATTTTTGCCCGTAAAGGAATAAAACATATGCAAATTGAATCAGAGTATAAACTGACACGAGATAGACATATTCTCACGCAACAAAGCATTAGAAACATCGCATTTTTATTCCGAGAATAAAAATTAGCATTCATATTTTCGCTATTTTTTGCTATAACATTCACTGGCTTATCCGACATTTCACGGAACAGAATTTTAAATTTCGATACTTACCTCCAAGATATGCATCTTTCTAAGAAACAAAACTTTGCAATTTGTTTGATGAATAGACGAGAAATTTTGCACATATGATGAAAAATGTTAATCATAAACGGCTATATGAAAAGTTACCAATGACACCTCTGAGGAAACACGGAAGTATCTCCGAGAAAGAAAAGAGCGATCAAAAATTCCAAAAGTTCCTCTGGCCTGCTCGAACAGTATCAACATGTTTCAAAATCCTTTGAATATTTCATCTCAAGGATATCCGATACCCTTCGGTAACATTATCCTGATTAAATAAATTATTGAGAGCACTCATAAAATTCAAGGGCTCCTAATGGTACTTGTTCTTCAAGTGCGCCTGGAGCTAAGAATAGATAAAGTTTATAATGTTTAATCGATTAAAATTCTCATAAATATCAGGAAGTTTTGAGAACACTCCACTTTTTCCGTGCTCTCGTTTGAAATTCCGCAAAACTTATGATTCGAATTTTCATCGGGTCTCTGAAATATGTGCTTTCTCGTGTCGGTAACTCGTGGATAGGAGTTTTGGATCATTCTGAGGCTCTTATGCAGTACACGGCTAGATGCAATTAATGGATATAAATCTATTCCGAACGGTAATTGAGTCTCCGAATTTTCATTTTTCATTAATAGAAAAAAGTCTCATATTGCAAGTACAGGGTTTTCATTGATATAAAGCAGAAGTCATGAGATGTATAAAAAACATTTGAAATCGATTCCCCTTCTATGGAGGGGGAATATTGAATATGGTTTTAGACACTCACTTCGACTGGTGCCTCTATATAGACACGCCTTAGCAAGAAAAAATATTCCCCTCTTAATTTATTGTAATATTTTCAAATGCTTTGTCATGCCTCTTATAACTTCGTAATTATAAGTTGACTGACTCTACGACTTGTTCATAAATGTTATCTGTAGATTTTTGAGGCTAAAGGAATTTGGTAATCTCAAAAATATAAAGCCATAAGAAATTGAAATGGGGCCAAATACGACCCTAACACGATTCTCTGATATGAATGAAATACGAGGATATATTGAAAAATTCTTAGCCTACTATAGAACCAAACAAAATTTCGATGTCAAAATATTTTATTACTCAACATATTCTCCTCTTAATTGAATACATTTATTACAGCGAACATGCAACGTCTCTAGCCTTTCAAAAAAATTGTTTTTTCTTGCTCTGCAAACCAGTCCTCCACAGTTTCATTATCTCCTCGTTGGAAGAAAATTTACCACCTTTTAAACTTTTTTTCAGTTGAGGAAAGAGATGATAGTCGGACAGAGCCAAATCTGGTGAATAAGGGGAAGGAGGGTGTTCTAGTAATTCTAACCCTAAGTCACGAATTTTTTGCATGGCCACATGAGATTTGTGTACTGAGGCTTTGTCCTGTAAAAACAAAATACCTTTGGATAGCTTTCCGCGTCTTCTCTGTAATTTTTTCCCGTAGAGTGGTCAGTAATGTCGAATAGTAATCTCCAGTTATTGTTCTACCCTTATCCAAAAAATCAATCATGATTACTCCATGGCAATCCCAAAAAACTGAAGCGAGAACTTTTCCAGCAGATTTTTGGACACGAAACTTCTTATGTCTTGGAGAACCAGAGTGTCGCCATTCCATCGATTGTTGCTTTGTTTCTAGATCGTAAAAATGTACCCAAGTCTCGTCCATAGTACCTACAATTCGGTTCGAGAAGTCTACATCGTTTTCAAATCGAGCACAGATCGAACGCGATGCTTCTACCCTTGCACGCTTTTGGTCAACACTCAAACAATTTGGGGATCCATTTTGCAGAAATTTTTCTCAAGTCTAAATTGACGTGAACTATATGATGAACGCGTTCGTATGAAATCTTCAGTGCTTCAGATATCCGTTGTAGCCTCGGTTGTAGCCCAATTCGACCGTCTGATAAAATCATGTCATGAACTCCATCGATATTTTCGGGGACCGACACAGATACTAGCCTTCCCGATCGGTCATCATCTTCAATGGAAAATTTACCTCTTTTGAAGCTTGCAGTCCGATTTTTCCCGGTCGCATACGAAGGACATTGATTACCAAGGGTACCTATATTGAGCATATCTTCGCAAATCTGCTTACCTCTTAACACTTGAACACAAATACTTGATGATGGCTAGATATTTCGTTGGACATCTTTTTTCTCAATTTATCGCGTAACTCTTGTTCACTTTTTTGACGTCGAACTCTACACTGACACTTCTAAAAAGTTATTGTTCGTTGATTTGGTATCGCAATATTTTGTTTATACATGGAACTGGTCTAGGCTAACTAGATATCAAATAATCCTCGTACCTCAAAGATAAAATTCTCGAATGAGAACGTTGCCAGGAACGGAGGATACATTTCGGAAATCAGGGACGTTGATTTGTCGGTGGAATAGACGAACGTAGCCAAGCAATACGTTTCGTACCGTTCACGAAGATAAATACCGCATGGGATATAGAATGCTTTCTTTACTTTAGTTTGCAAGTGTTTCAATGTTGAGTTGAAGTTTCATTTTGTTTGAGAACTTCAATATATTGAGACAGAATGAAACCTAGCGCCATTTAAGATTCTCGAATGATCGTACTTGTACGAACGAATCTTGGAGCGGGTGAAACTGCAGGCCACAGCTAGTCATCAAATATGAAATTAGAATTAGAATCTTCTGCAAATATTCATGTGCGAAAATTACACTGAGCTTTTGCTCTAACCGTGCTCAACACCCAATCCCAAACTTTGTCGATGTTTACTCTCCCAACTCTGTCGCAGGTCGAGGATCACTAAATCCTTTATGGCGAAACTTCCGAATGTATAATCAATAATTATGAAGAGCGCTTTACATTCGCGTTACATAAGCGCCAAAATTTATCGTTCATGAATACGGATTTTGTACACGTTAATGCCGCGACCGCAGCTAACGCCGTTCGTTACTACCCCATTTATTCATTTATTCGGATGCAATGGCCCATCATTGTTATATAAATAAATTAATATAATTATTTTGGGTAAACATTATGGTGTTAACTCAGCCCGGCTAGGGGACCCATCGCAATTCACAGATTACACACGCTGTTTGGCTTGATTCATGGCCCACGGTTTGTCCAGATCTCTGCTATGTGTTCTTTCTCTGTTTGTCCCCATTCGGAATACGAACTTCGGATACACAAAAGGCTTTTCTTTTAATATCTTCAGGACTATTATTTCAAATGAATTCTGGTTGATTTCAACATACACTGATCAAAAAAATTAACGCACATTCTGAAAATCTCAATTTTAATGAAAGTTAACTCTACATTGACTTAATTATAACTTATTTTTATATTCTCTCGGGAAGGTTTTGAACAAAACAAAACACATTAAATGGAAGGAAAATTCAGGATTTCACCGAATCTTATGTGAAAGAAGAGAAATGAACAATTTTCGAAATACTGAAATGCTGATAAGTGATTTAGTACTTGGTATTTCCACCCCTTGCGTTAATTACAGCTCGGCAACGACGGTTCATACTCAAAATGAGTGATCTTAAAATGTTCTGATCTAATCCTTCCCAGATTTCTCCGAGTTGGATTCCTAAACCATTAAGGCTGGATGATTTTCTGAACTTCTCAGCCTTCTATTGAGGTTGTCCCAAACCTGCTCAATCGGATTGAGATCTGGACTTCTTGCTGGCCATTCCATTCGAGAGACTTCAACCTCTTCAAGGTACTCCTGAGCGATTCGCGCACGATGGGGTCTGGCATTATCGTCCATAAAAATGAAATTTTCACCAATGTATGGGGCAAATGGCACTACATGCTCTTCAAGAATGTTCCTTATATACTTATCAGCATTCATAGCTCCAATATCAACGACCACTAGGTCTGTGCGAGCAGTCAAAGATATTCCACCCCATGCCATAATCGCTCCTCCCCCGAGACCAGTAGTATTCAGGAAATTGCACTGAGCATATCTTTCATGTGGACGTCTGTATACAAGGGAACGTCGATCACAATGGTAGAGGCAAAATCTAGACTGATCTGTGAAGAGAACTCTTTCCAATTGGCCTCTTCCCAATGGATATGCTCTCTCGCAAAATCCAAACGCGCCCTTCGATGGGCTGGGCTAAGAGCTGGGCAGAGGCCCAGCGGCAAGAGTGCCGCGACACGAGGCCTTAAATCACATTCTCTGAGGAGATTTCTTATTGTCTGAGTGCTAATTTGCACCTCATGAGTTTGCTCAAGCTGATTTTGAAGGAGGCGAGCGGTTGCAAACCGTTGTCTCAACGAAGAAACTCTCAAGTAACGTTCTTGAATGGCAGATGTTACACGTGGTCTACCATGTCCTGGTCTTCGGACATTCATACCTGTCTCCCTGAATCGCTGCAACATTCTGGACACACTTGTATGGGAAACTCCAAACCTTTTCTGCAATTCTTGTGAATGTCCACCCTTCTTCTCGAAAAACTACCGCTAGGACACATTCTTCTTGGGTCAAATTGCGTGTTTCGCGTTTCATAGCGATCGAGTGTAGAAAATCAAACGAAAGAAAAACTATTGATTACTAGAATTGATCGAGAACAACTGATTTTAGAATGGAGCCAATACATTCAAAATCTGATAATATCATCTTTTTTTATTCCTGCTGGGAGAAAACATCTATATTGAACAAAAACGTTGAAAGTGGATAACATATGCATGCATAATTCTGATAAAAATAATTATCATTGAGAATACCTTCAGTTGTAGAATAAATTTGAGATTTCCATAATGTGCGTTAATTTTTTTGCGCAGTGTATTTATCATTCAAAACTTAATCAATGATTCTTCTGATATGAAAGTTACAGCGTAGTTGACTCATAAATCCACGCAAAAATACTATGAAACTACTTGAAAATGATGAACCATATTTTCGAGAAAATCAATTATTTTGGAAAATGAAAGTAGGTATACTTATGTTTCTTCAATAAAACGCGTCGTTTTCGAATTATTCCTAATTTTATCCGATAAAATTTGACGAAGGAATCATAAATCTCAAGAATAATCTGGATGCTTCCCTGGATTTTGAACATCACCGAATCGCAGAAAAATAGGAAACTCACTGATCGCACTACAGGTGAACAGTGTTGTCAAAATGTTTTCCAACTTAATCGAGACTAAAATATGAAAAAACGTTAGATGTAGAGTAGCTTGAAATTATACATTCTTTTACGCACAGTTTCTATTAAAAAAATCTATGGTGATGTTTCTATCTGCAAAATGTCCTCTTGAAATTTTATGAACTCGATACTACACGGTAAATATTACATTGATTCACTGAAAGTCTCCACATAATCATCACGAGATCGAAGAAAAACACCTAAAATGATTACTTTCCCCTTTCATAACAACGTATCTCTCACAGACTATTTTCTCCAAGTTTGTTCACAGATCGCGCCGGTTGTCGCTATGTGCATGCGTCGTGAGAAGGGTCATCGCAGATCAGAGACTAAGGGCCGTAAGATCAATCACTGTTCAAACCATACTGATGGTTTAAACTGTTAATTAGAAGGACAGATATACAGTTTGAACCTTACTAACAGTTTAAACTGTGATTGATCTTACGGCCCTAAGAGTTAAGGGGAAGCGGACGCGCGCCCGACTACTTTTGCTGCCACGCAAGACACACCGTTATACTATGTTATCCGAAGAATCAACAAGCTGGCATCGTCTTCTCGAAAGATCTGTGAAATATACATAGAAGATTATTGTTGTGAATTCAAAATAGGTTGATAAAGCTTGATTAATCACCACTTCAATGAAAATCTTTTCTTTGCAAGATATTTTTGGCATATCCAGAAAAATATGAAGTTATTAGTGTTCACCAAATAATGTTAAGGAAAATCGCAAAAGGATCTCATTCTGATAGGAGTAATATGGCTTTTTAATTACAGATATAATCGTAGGTCTGTTGAGAAATATCGTGTTCGTAACATTTTCATTCCAATGAGATAAGTACGTGAGTTTTTCCTAAATGTATTAACTCAATTTCAATCGAGAAATATTAACTTTGAGGTGTGTGCAGAGAATCGAATCAGGTACGTATTCAGCCCATTTTCGTTTCAAATGACTATATCTTTTTAAGACTCGAAAGTTTTAAATTTGAGTGATTGGGCTTAATTAAACGACGGATTATAAATAGTATATAAGAGTACTAGCAAGGTAAGAGGGTTTTTACTGGCGAATGGAGGATATAACTGACGAGCCGCAGGCGAGTCAGTTACCTCCTTGAGCCAGTAAAACCCGTTACCTTGCTTGTATTGTTTTATATTTTATTTGTTTCTCATTTGTAAAAAGGTTAGATAAATTCCAAAAAAATCTCAATAATTTGTCGCCAATGTCGTAAGCTATGGAAGCGTTGCCATGAACATGTCTGTTTATTTTTCTTCACATTTGTTTTGGCGAAAGCGAAAATGAATGTACCAAAAGAAATTATTGAGGCAGCCAGCAGTGTAGCTTCAAGTTTATTACCTGCAAAATCAGCTTCAAGGTACGAGCGAGAATACGACGACTTCAAAAAGTGGCAAAACAAAAATAGTGTGATTGGGGTAACTGAAGATGTTTTGTTGGTCTACTTGAATCAACTATCAGCTAGATTCAGCCCTAATACTTTATGGGCAAAATGGTCTATGTTGAAAAGCTGCTTGGAAATTAAAAAAAATGCCCCTGTTCGCAGGTTTGTTTTCCTTAAAAAATGTATTGAAAAATATGACGTTTAGTTGTCATTTGCAGATTTCAAAAGGTAATAGCGTTTCTGAAACGAAAAAATGAGCGTTATACGCCAAAAAAGGCCAAGGTATTAAGTAAAGAAGAGGCTGACCAATTTCTTTTTTATGCTCATGATGACCAGTGGTTGCTGGCGAAAATTGTAACAATATTTGGGATTTTTGGATGTTGTCGATGTGACGAAATTATCTCCTTAAACATGAATGATGTAGAAGATATGGGAAAATACGTTATTGTGACATTGCGGCAAACAAAAAATTTAACAACTAGAAGATTCACCATAACCGAGGATGGCTGCAGCTTCAAGCCCTGCATGTTATACAGAAAATATGTAAATCTTCGGCCTCCTGAAACAGAAAGCCTAAGATTTTTTTTGACATACCGACACGGAAAGTGCATTTCCCTTTATGCTGGCCAGCACAGTATTGGTGGTGTCCCAAAGCAAATAGCGAAATATTTAGGTTTAAAAGACCCAGAGTTATAGGTACACCGGCCACTCTTTTCGCAGAACTGGAGCCACTATGGTTGCGGATTCGGGTGGAGATATTTTAGCACTAAAGCGTGCAGGAGGCTGGAAGAGCACCGAAATTGCGATGACTTATGTCGATGATTCGGTCAACAAAAAAATCGAAATGTCCAGCAAATTATTTGGTAGTAAGGAGAGTACGAATGTTCTGCAGTCCTCGAGTTCAGCAGTTTCTGAGTCAACCGATGGTTCATCATCATCAGTATCAACTCTTTCATAATCAAAAATCTGTGTTACTGGAAATAACAATTGTACCATGATTTTCAACATATATGACGATAAAACAAAATTTTCTAATGTAAATAATACTACTTACTTGTAAACATTTTGCAAGTTAACTGTCAGTTTTACAAGTTAGTGACTTGATAAAATAAACTTTCTTGATTAATATTGCGTTTTTGGAAACTGACTTTCACAAATGAGAAACAAATAAAACAAATTAAAGTACCATTAAAATCGGTGGAAAAAATTCCTATTGTCCCAATACAATTTCGAACTCGAAAATATTGTACATGGACGAATTAGATCTATTGAATGATGAGATATTAATCTAGTTGAGAGTATCATTGATATCCGTGAAAGGTACTCTCGATTTATACGGACTGCTAATGGAAAAATCAGAGGATAAAGGCTCATCACTTGGTTAGGTACAGAGAAATTTTTTATCAAATGTTTAAACCTTAATGGCCAAAACATACACCAGGATAGTAGGAAGTATACTTACTAATGAAATAAAACGATGAATTTCAGCGAATCCAATGTGAAACTTCCATAAATGGCTTCTATCAGTTGTCCGAACAATAATACAATAATTGAAACTCAGCTGGCTCTAGCACAATCGATTTATATCGAATTGCTAAATCAGAATTCAATATATGCAGCAATTCAACCCCAGCTCCGCAAACCCCATTGAAAATATACCCGTCGAACGATGTGACCCACATTGTCACATCTCATTATAATCAATTCAGCTGGTAAAATGACCACTCCGGCATATGTAACAATGCGCACCAATACAAATTGTACAGATGCATTCAAAGTTATACGTAATTCCACTAGTTATTCAGAAATGTACGTACCCGAAATGGGCGAAACGACAGGCCTTAATTGACAATTTCACGCCCTATTTAACGGATGGGCTTAAAATAGCGAAGTCGTTAAAATATAGATGAAATTGAATATTTCAAATTGGCGTCCATTTAAAAATGTATGTAGTTTATTCCTCGTCGTTCGGCTCGTTAGATGGAAGCTATTGAAATATTTATTCCGATATAATTGGCCGATGTTTGTACGGGGTAATTATTCGGGGAATATAGTCCAATTTTCCGTTTAATCGCTCATATTCGCTGGGTTTTATTATGTCAACTGTCAATGTTTCGATACATTTATCATATTCACGGCTGGATTTCTGAATAAATCATTCTATTGCACAGATTCAATATTTTACATGCGTATATAAATATCGAATTGCATCTGCATACCGATACATAGTTTCGCACATAATATCCACCAAAAATTGTAACACATAATACTCCATTAATAATCAATGAAAATAAAATATAACAAAATCGTAATGAAGAGTGTTATTTTTTATTTTTTTAAATTCATTTAACGCAAGATAATTCGACTCTGGTGGGAATGGTAACGGTCAGGTAGAGCTGTGAATTTAGCAACGAATAAGTGGCTACAGCAAACGGAACTACCGACTAGCGACGTCCAACGAATTGACGAACCCGGAGTGATCTCGGCGATTTCAATCAACAAAGGCTCATAGGAAATGTTGAACAGTTACGTCTGTGTCTCCATCAACGTCTGGATGAGGATATCCAGAAAATTGAACTGATGAATGACCAGAAGGCATACATCTGCTGAAACTTGAACTGGACGCAAAAAAGTACTCCTGTTCACCCAGTCGAACCTTTTAGACCCTTTGGAATACTCGACGCCCTCAGATTTTCATCATTATGTTCAGAAACTAAAATTGGAAGAAGAGTGACGTGTCCATATTCGGCTGGGCTTTTTTATCAGCCACCTGTATGTGAAATGTGGAATTTTCAACCAGACGTATTTCCCATGCTCCTATGCGTTCCGCCGAGACTTATCGAAATCGCTGGAGTCAATTTGAAACTAATTTATTCGGAGTTTCTAGACGAATTCAAACTCGATGTTTCCATAATGTTATAACGATGGAAATTTCTCGTAGGGAGTAGGGTTGCAATACGAGTTCGATAATATGATCCCTATTCGCACATCAGAAACTGTTTATTTTTGATTCGGAAGGAATAACATGATAATCCGATCAAAATTGACACGCTGAAAGAATGTAGGCGAGAAACATTTTCAGTTCATTTCCTCATCAAATTGATGCTTATCCTTGAAATGGTGGAGCTTCAGTGACATATGTTCAATCATTTCATAACGATCAGAATTTCACATTATTATTATCAATAAAGTTACCTACTTAATGTGAAAACTATAACTGTACATCCACCTTGTCGATAGTACGATAGTTCAACCTATTTTGTATACAAAACAGTCAAAACATTGCTCGTCATTAATATTTCATAGACCTTTCGTTGAACACGTCGCCAGAAACGGCTACATTTCTGAAATTGGGGACGTGTCGGTGGAATAGACCTTCAAGAAGATAACTATAACATTTGGTTTAAGAAACTTCAATATAATGAGCAAGTATGAATTCTCCAATGAGAATACACATCAATGGTGTATCTTGTTGCTTATTTGGAGCTGAGAGAAATCTTGAATATACGAGGATATATTGAAAAATTCTCAGCCTACTATAGAACCAAACAAAATTTCAATGTCAAAATATTTTATTGCTCAACATATTCTCCTCTTAATTGAATACATTTATTGCAGCGAAACTGCAACGTCTCTAGACCTTTAAAAAAAAATGTTTATTGTTGCTCTGCAAACCAGTCCTCCACAGCTTTTATTACCTTCTCGTTGAAAGAAAATTTACGACCTTTTAAACTTTTTTTTCAGTTGAGGAAAGAGATGATAGTCGTACGGAGCCAAAACTGGTGGATAAGGGGGTTGATCTAGTATTTCTAACACTAAATCACGAATTTTTTGCATGGCAAAATGAGATTTGTGTACTGAGGCGTTGTCCTGTAAAAACAAAATACCTTTAGATAGCTTTCCGCGTCTTTTCTCTTTGATTTTTTTCCGTAGAGTAGTCAGTAATGTCGAAAAGTGATCTCCAAATATTGTTCTACCCTTATCCAAAAAATCAATTATGATTACTCCATGGCAATCCATCCCAAAAAACTGAAGCAAGAACTTTTCCAGCAGATTTTTGGACTCGAATCTTCTAAGGTCTTGGAGAACCAGAGTGTCGCCATTCCATCGATTGTTGCTTTGTTTCTAGATCGTAGAAATGTACCCAAGTCTCATTCATAGTAGCAATTCGGTTTAGGAAGTCTACATCGTTTTCAAATCGAGCACAGATCGAACGCGATGCTTCTACCATTGCACGCTTTTGGTCAACATTCAAACATTTGGCGATCCATTTTGCAGAAATTTTTCTCATGTACAAATTGACGTGAACTATATGATAACCCAGTGGCGTAGCTACGTGGGTGCAAGGGTGTGCAGTGCACCAGGGCCCCTGACCTCAGGGGACCCCCGACCTCAGGAGGCCCCCAAGCGCTGACCATCAAATCGCGTTTGAAGTTAAAAAAAAAATTCAAACTTTGATTTTTCTCTGTGATCTATTATGTGAATAACATTGTTTTTATTATATTCAGTTGTTGAAAAATGTTTTTTCCGAAATATCATAAAATCTAGGGATTTATTGCCAAAATTCAATGGTGAATCGGACACCTATCTAAAAAAACTAAATCCGAATAGATGGTCCGGTAGGGTTAACATAATTTGGGCAATCAAATTTCAGTTTTTTTTTTCATATCATTCGTGCATTAGCTGAAATAGAAGAATAAATTCTGGCAAATAATGCACCGCATTCTCAATGATATCAATTATGCATCTGAAGTATTACAAAAATGCGATGTAAGTTTGGACGACGTATGCAGTACTTTAGAAGAGACGAATACAAAGAAAAAAATTATAGGAGTGACTTCGAGACCTTCAAGTGTAAGGCTAGAGAAAATGTCATAGCATAAGATAAAGATACCCATTTCGAAGAAAAGAGACAACAAAAGGTAAAAAAAAATTTCGATGAATTAGCTTGCGATCACCGATTTCGAAGCAGGGGAGAATTTTCCGAAATAAATATTTTCAATAGAGTGCTCGAAACAATAATTCCTCAATTTTAGAAGTCGCCTTCTTATATTTGGGTTGCAGTTTTGAACAAACTGTCGAATCATTGGAAACTATTAAGTTTCATTAAATTTAAAAGAGAATTGAGGGCGCTCCTTGCACTGGCGGATCCAGACAGTTTTTCAGTGGGGGGGCATCAATTCTTTCAGGGGGGGCATCAATAGATAGAAATTTTTCACCAACGTTATAGGACTACTAATAAAGGAATTTTTGTCAATTTCGAGGTCCAAGGGGGGGGGCCATGGCCCTCACGGCCCTCGCCTGTACCTGCCAGTGGCTCCTTGTAACAACAGCGTATTATTCGCTCTCAGAGTTTTTCTGCGACACAAACCTATCTTTGATAGGAGTATAGTTTGCTCTAGACTGCGAGTTCATTTTATGTCCATATTCAAGGGCGGATTTACGGGGGGAGTACTGGGGGTAACTACCCCCCTCATGAGTATCGAAGATCTTGGAAAAAGGTGGTGCACATAAAGTATTTTATACATTTTGCACCTGATTTTATGGTTTTAAATCGTTATTACCCCCCCCATGATTGTTATTAGCCCTCCCATGAAAAACATCTATATCCACCCTTGTCCATATTTATTTTGATAATGTGTTATTTATGCTGAAAATTGACGAGTACACGCTATTGTATTAAGCCTGTAGTACAATAAAGATTTGATTGATTGATTGAATTCAAGTTTCGAGTGTATGACTGCAGTCAACAAAATTTTGAATTTTCACCATCATTTCTACTAGATATAGGTAGACGAAAAAACTTTAATTCAAAGCTTCGACCAATTTCAAAGTGAATATTGCGATATGAAAGGGACCAATTTTTAAATTCTTAATATTTATCACCTATTATTTTTACCTGAATTGAATAAGGCATGGACAATTCATGAATTGTGTATGAAAATAATAAGGAAATACGTAATGCTGGAATGCGATCTAACAGAAGTATTTACAGCAATACTGTTCCATACAATCTTCCTGTCACCTCTGTAGAAGCTGAAAGATCTTTCAGCAAATTAAGAATAATATAAAATTATTTGCGGAACACTATGAGCCAAGCTCAACTGCGACATATATGGCTTATACCTATCAATTGAAAATGAAGCTGCATCAAGTCATTCAAGTCTAGATTTGAGTGAAGTCATTGAATCTTTCGCAAAGAGTAGGTCTAGAAAGAGGTTGTAAACATATTTTTTCCGAAGGAATGAATGACTTCAAATCTAGACTTGACCTCTAGGTTCGAATCCCCAACAATTAATTTGAATTAATTCCTCAAATATTCTTATTGGGATTTCACCAAATAATCTAACGTATCAATAAAAAAAATAAGGCTAGAAGGTCATAGTGACAATGGCAATTTTTTTGTGAATATTTGAAAATATAGTAAATATCTATAAAAAATGTTTTCAAAGCCCTTTTTTTCATCCTCATGAATATAACATCAATATAATGAATTTAATATACCTACTCAAATACAAAAATAACATCATAATTTATTCAAGTATATTCCTCAACTGTACCTTCAGTAAGTAGCTTTGCTTCTTCGAAGTATTTATATTTTGTCTCGAAAACAATTCATGAAGGGGTCCCTCTTCGATTTTTGCACCAGGGCCTCGGACTATCTAGCTACGCCACTGTGATAAACGTGTTCGCATGAAATCTTCAGCGCTTCAGATTTACGTTTTAGCCCAATTCGACGGTCTGATAAAATCATGTCATGAACTGCATCGATATTTTCGGGGACTGACACAGAAACTGGCCTTCCCGATCGGTCATCATCTTCAATGGAAAATTTACCTCTTTTGAAGCTTGCAGTCCAATTTTTCACGGTCGCATACGAAGGACATTGATCACCAAGGGTATTAAGCATATCCTCGTAAATCTGCTTGCCTCTTAATCCTCTTGAATACAGGTACTTGATGATGGCTCGATACTCCAATTTTTCGATTTTCACTATTTCGGTGGACATCTTTTTTTTATTTATTGCGTAACTCTGGTTTACTTTTTTGAAAACGAACTCTACACTGACACTTCTAATAAGTTATTGTTCGTTGATATGGTATCGGAATATTTTGTTTATGCATTGAACTGGTCTAGGCTAACTAGATATCAATACATCCTCGTAGTTTCCATATTTCCTGCTCCAAACAACCACAACAATACTCTTCTATGAATATTTCTTGGACCTTTCGGTAAAGACAGAGCTAGAAACTGCCATAGTGTTGAATTTTATTTGGGTCCGTTTTGTAGGAATAATATACATACTAGTCTTACACTCTGTATAGTGTATACATATTTTTCATAGGACAGGATTCACCTATACAGAAGCATTTAATTGAGTGCATGAAACAATTCATATTTCGGCCGACAATTCATCCAGTAATTCCCCTGGAGTGCGGTTAAACGGATATACCACTTTCATTTCTGGGGGGGTCGTGAGAGCAATAATGATGACTCACCAAACTCCAACATTTTTCTCTCAAGAAATGTTATCGGTGCTAGTGGTGATATGCGAAACCCTCCAATCTTTTGATTTATTTTCCCTCTGGGACCTCAGCCCATTGCCCTTTTCCTTTCTTGCTGTAATCGAATTTTGTTATTGAACATTTTTATTTGCGATTATAAATTGAATGGCTCGAGTGAATAGAATATGAATTGTCCCACTGGTTGGTGGGTACGTTTTTGTGGATTTGAAAGAATTCAAGTGCATTATTTCTATTCTATGTAAATGATGACAATGATAGTCAAACTTCAGGCCATGTTACAACAAATTCAATTCATTTTATACAATAAAGCCCTGAAATGAGTCGGTTCAAATAATTAACGAGAAACTCTTATGTGAAACATTCATAGAAGATTATTGTTTTGATTTTTTTATATAAAATAGGTTGATATAGCTTGACTAATCACAAATTGAATGAAAAACCTTTCTTTACATAATAAATTTGGTATATCGAGGAAAATATCTTATTAGTTATGAGTGTTAACAAACTTATATTCAGGAAAATCGAAGAAGAAACTTATTCTGATGGGTGAAATATATCTTTTTAATTATAGTAATAATCGGACAAACTTAGCTATTTTTGTTGAGAATTATCGTGTTTGTACCATTTTTGTTCAAATAAGCTTAGTACTTGAGTATTCCCTGAATGTATCAACTCAATTTCAATTCAGAAATATAAATATCATCAGGCAAGTATTTGGCCCAATTTTTTTTCAAAAGGCTATATCTTTTCAACAGAGCTGAATTCAGAAAAATGAGAAATAGATTTTTTCTTCTTCTACATTTATTTACCAGTCAAAGACTTGCCCTGGATAAACTCAGAATCGGTAGAATTTGAATCGAATCATTTGCGTAGAATGATATCCGAAGAATACGAAAAATCAACAAAAAAGAGTTAACTTATTTTTTTCCTTCATATCAGGAAATTTCGAAGTTTAACATTACATCATGCGTGAGTTACTTCAAAACCAAGTTTTCAATTTATGTGTATTCATTCGCCCACAATTTCCTCGGTTGGATCCTCCGAACTTCCAAGCTCAGCCGAGGGAACTTTCTTCATCTATGTTCGCAGTTGAGAAACTTTTGCCCGTTTATTGAACAACATAATCAGCTCACTTCACATCTCCTCAATCCCTAAATTTCGAATGGAAGAATTTTCATAGTCGACATATTATGTATAAGGAATGCCATAATCTGAAATATGAAATTAAGCGGATATAGACGGGAATGAACAATCTCAGGAATGTCATAAGAATAAATTACTTATTGGAATGTTGAGATTGGAGTATTCGGAAATTTGATTCGAACAAAATGGAATTTCCTTATGAGAGCAAAGTAATTGCGGAAGATCTTCGCTAACGGTTTTAGTGCTCTCTATTGGAAAATTCAGTGGAGGCGTTCGTAATTCCTTCCATAAATAATTCGATAATGCTAAAACTTGAGACTTCAAGACCATAAGGCGTTAATTGAATTAAACTGTGATACCTTCAAATTATGCTCAATTGAAACGTATCTAACGTTATGCAATTTTTTTCGAATATATTACAACTCAATACTTGAATGAGAGAGGTTTTCAATCGAAATTCATAGTATTCCGGATTTCCTAGCCATGATCCACCTAAAGTTTCATCTACAACAGCTGCTACGCTATAAAATTCTTTATCAGCGCTTAGGACTAAAAATCTCGCTTATATGCTGGATGGTCCCAAAGCTCAGTTGAAGATGGGAGTGGGTTATACAAAAACGATATTATTAAGGGGGCGCCAAGTGATTTAATATTCACATCCAGCACACTTGCTCTAGTTGCCGAAAAATCACTAAACAAATCTAGATAAATGATCTCTAACTGTTCACGCCAAGTGAACGGTTCAGAAATTTTTCTGAATTTTCGTAGTTCATTTCCTTCAGAATTGATTCAATTTGTCCGATACCAGGGAAATCCCATATGTAGTGTGGGCGCAAGAAGAAATCGTCAGTTTGTGGAACGCGCATATGTTGCGTTTTTATATTTTCCATATTTTTCATTCAGTTCATTGATTGCCTTAATCGTGAATACAATATCTGCTAACGCTAATTTAAATTTCTTCTGTTTCCTTTCGTGAATCTAGAAAAGTTCAGTTTTTCTTGTGATTCACAATTTTAGTGATTTCGAGTTATTCGAATTACATTCATTCAAGAACATTCGTTTGTGCGAATTTGGTTCGAGAAGTACTGTTACCAGTGGCGTGGTTATTATTTGGCCACAAGGATAAGTGTTCCTACTTTGACATTTTTAGCAACGGATTTTAACGTCATAAGCTTCATTCCATGTTCGTTTGTCGAGCTCGATCACTCTGTTCATGGAAATAGGAGTAACCGACAAGATCTGGTTGGCCGTTTTGCTGAAATAGGTAAGACCTTGCAATTGTTAATTTGGGTGCATTTATCCTTTCATTTGTGTTGGGTTTCAATAAAACTTTATACCTAATTATATACAGTCCGCTAGCTCTTTTAACTTTTCATTCAGAAATTTGGTAAATTTCTCATCCAGTAAAATTGAACCGCACTTCAGTTGTTTAACTGAAATTCTACCCAACACTAACAATAATTCTAAAGGAGGGGGGTAATTTTCTCGAGGTCCTTATATAGCGCTTTATATGGCTCACACTGTATATTTAAATAGATCATACAACGACAGCAATTTATGTGTGAAATAATGTACAGAAACCTTATGAGTTTCCCATCAAAATAACTTAAACAGATCTCATACGTTAACCAAATATTGATGAGACTAAATAATAATGCAAGTATTATCTGACTTAAGCTTAATAATACAGTTCGATATTAGCGCTGATAAATTCCAGAAATTGATGATACGACCTTGAAAAAGCTCCTCGATCCAAGGGAAAAAGGTAGTGACGATTTAGAACCTCCACGATGTTTAAATCACCAAAAGGTACCTAACTGACGGCAGCAGTACAGATTTTCTTGGGCTTATTCGACCCGGTGACTTATCAATCGGCAATTGATATTGCAGATATTTCAGCGAAACCACTGAAATGTCCCAGAAGAAGGACCCTATGAACACAAATTCAAAGAAATCAAAAAGGCGAACTCGCCAGTCAGCAATACCTACCTCTTTCAGAGAGTTCTCTCAGTACCAAATTAAGTACACTTTCCTAACTGATTATAAATGAGAAAACTTCACTGAAATAGAGTTCCAGCTGAATAGTGATCCTGGTTCTAAAATAGAAGACACAAATTGCACGAGGCAGAATTGAAGGAATGATGAATCTCACCTCTCAATATGGTAAATCCCTTTTCAGGCACAGTAAGATTTGACAAAATCCTCCAAATAAGTTGTGAAGCTGAACGAAATTATCCCATTGTATATAACGATTTCGAAATTCAAATCCCAAAACCAGGTAAGTATCAAAACTCCTCGACTTCCGAAAACCACCATTTAATTGAAGAATTCGCAGAAAACAACAATCCCACTAGTCTTCACGTGAATCAAATTCACCTATCACCATATTTCAGTTCAGTTATCCTCAAATAAAATCCCTAACCAACATATCCTCATCCTTGTCCCACAAATCGAAATTTCCAAAATTCCATCTCGTTCCCACACCGCAGGCGACACAACAGGTTTCCCGACAAGAAAACATATTTTTCCCCAACCTCGTCGTAATACAGTGGCATGACCACAATCTGGGATCGGAAAATTAGCGTTCGCCAAATCCGGATATAATATAACACAGCGGTAGGCATCAGCAGAGGTTATACCCCGACGAATGACCGCTCCGAACTGGAGTTGCTAATGCATGCCTCGCTTTATTCATAGCCGCAGCCCCACCCCCTTCGAGACCGGTCGATCAATCCCTTTCGCTTCGAACAGGTTTAGTCCCAGCATTGCAGATCCTTTTTCTTTTCATGTTGTTTTTGTGCTTAGAGATATCGATGGCCTCCATATTCATCCTAGGATAGTAACTCTTGATATTGGAAATGACCTCTGTTTTACCAAACTATTATACGAGTATGTCAATCCATCCATCAAAATTTTTGGGAATGTGAAACCCGTATATACAGGGTGAGTCTTTGACTTGTACATACCTTTATTTTAACTGAAGATTCTTGAGGTCAAAAGAAACCTTTTTTTCATTTTCCATTTTTCCGAATTCGGCTCTGTTAAAAAGATATAGCCATTTGAAAAAAAAAATTGTGCCAATTACGCCCCTGAAATGATACTGTGGAATTGATTCAAAGTTCATATTTCTCGATAGAAATTGAGTTTATACATTTAGGGAATACTCAAGTACTAACCTTATTGGAATAAAAATATTGCAAACACGATAATTTCAACAAAAACAGTTAGTTTCATCGGATTATATCTGCAACTAAAAAGCCACATTTATTCCACCAAAATAAGTTCCTTCTTCGAGTATTCTGCAGATTAGTTTGTAAACACTAATAACTTGTTCATATTTTCCACGAAATTCCCAAGCAATATCATGAGGAAAGACTTTTCATTCAGATTTATTATTAAGCAACCTAACCTAATCTAATTTGTATCGATTTTGTGAATTTTTGCACAGAAATTTCAAGAAGATGTTGTCAGCTTGCTGATATTTTCATTGAGGTTAAGGATTTTTACGAAATATAATATTAATCACGATACATTTGTGTACCGTGGTATAAATATCTATGAATTCTGCCGTTTCCATCATAAATCGACTTTGCCGTCAAATTTTACCACGCATGCGTAGAGCGAAAACCGAAGTATTGGTTATGTGGAGGCCAACTATAAACAATGACAAACCAGAGTCTCTGAACAAACTGTAAACATTATGTGAAGTTCTGAATACATTCAGTGAATTATTGTTCTAATGTGATTATTATGTGAAGTGAATTAATATAATTTCAACCGTGTCGAGTTTGTGAAATTCCAAGAGGATGTTGTATAAATAGAAACATCGCCACAGATTATCAGGTATCATTTCATTAATTTCAATTTAATAAGTAGTTTGTATCGAGATTCATCATTCATATCCGAATTTTGTATTTCATCGACATTTAACTTCAATATGGAATGGTAACTATGAATTTTCAATAGAAACTGTGCGTATTGAATCCTCCTTGGTGTTCAATTTCGTCTCCCACATTTGTGAGATTTTATCATTGAAATATCTCGACAAAGCTGATAAATATTGTGACACCATTGTAAACTCGTTTAAAGACCAGAGAAGGAATAATATTCGACGATATTTAATTCAGAGACGCATTCAGATTATTCTTGAAATTGATGATTTTTTCGTCAAATTTCTCCGGATAAAATTGGAAAAACTCGAAAACGACGCGTTTTATTGAAAAAAAAATAGAAATACTTTTAGTTTCTTAAATGATTGATTCTTTCTAAAATATGAACCGTTTATCTTTTTGAAGTGGTTTTATGGTGTTTTAGCGTGCATTGATGAGTCGACTACCCTGTAACTTTTATACTAGTAGAGATATTGAATAGGTTTCGATTGAGAAATATGCACCATGAATAGAGTAGGAACTTAACAAAAATTCAGTTCATTCGAAATAACGGTTCCGAAGATATAAACAGAAAAGTATTTTTTTCATGGATTTTTGACACCCTGTATCTCCCAAACCAAACCGAATTTTGAAAAATGGTAAAGGAAAATAGTGTCTCGTTTGATGAGAGGAATCTACAGTTAAAATATATGTGCAAGTCGAAGACTCACCCTGTATATTCAAAAAGGAAACCCTCAAACACATGACAATGAACTGGAGTTCCTCGAATGCCTGCGTGTATGCATTTTGAATATGCAAAACTACCTTGAATAAAAATCAATATTCAAAGTTTCCAGTCGACTATCATCAGAAGGATCTAAAATGACATTCTTCCAAAGAAAAAATCTCGCCTTCTTCAACTGAAGTTTTCCAACAAAACGAATATAAACTAGAATAATTCCCGGCGGATCTAGAGACCGAATCTCCTCAACTGTGAAAATTATCAAAGCGAATTCCTACCCGTTTCTCGCAATCTAAGTATTTCTATACGCTTGGCAACCATATTGTAAAAAATCCATTTTCCACCGCTTGCCCCAGGGAAATTCGAATACTTCGGAATTTTTCTAGACCCGGTTACCTGATTTACCGCCGCATGTAAAAATGATGAAAACAGTGCATCAGAAGAGGATGAAATTGTCACTATATTTCACACATTAGAATGGCTCTGGTACAAGAGACGACCTTGCCCTTTCCTCTCCCTTCATTCCCATTAAACTTCCTTGAAATACTTCACACATTCACTATTTTTTCGAATAGAATTCCCATCTGATTTTCGTGAAACAGGCCTTACTCTGCTTGAGATGAGAAACCAAAGGGGAGCGTAGTCAACAGGTTTTTTTATAAATCATCGATTTTTAATTTTTTTTGCTAACCAATGGTGTGAGACCACGTCGTTCCAGACAAATTCCTTCTAGAATATTCCAAGAGGACAGAGAGATAGGGGGGAATTTGCTTCAAATAGAATAATTTTCTGGAATTAAGTTGAGTCCCGACAGTGGCGTGAAGTAGAGAAGCACAACGTGTGCATCGCGGGGAAGGGAAAATGCGAATTGAATCGTCGGGAGTACCTATGCCAATTGGAAATTCCCTTTCGGCAGAAAAAGTGTACAGGTTTTAAAAGGTGAGGTTTCTATTCTTATTTGCGATAACAGGTGTGTTGAAAAACACCCAAACACATCCGCAGGTAATACAACGACTTTACCCTAATGCTTGATGAAAGAAAGAAAGGAAATGATATTCTTTGAAACTGATAATTCGAGGCGATCAATTCGATTACGACGTATCCCCTTACAAATCATCGAGATTTACGAACGAAATATGTTTTTCCATTCCATTATCGCGTAATCGAAAATACCCCATTCAATTCGATATAGTGCTTTCCGTTGCAAATCGATCAGGCCTATGTCCAAATATTGCTTTCCTAAATAAATATTTGAAGACTTTCTCCCTTCATAAAAGGAGGTGTAGCTAATCCCATGCTCTGTAACCGGTATTCCCGCAACTGAAATATTCCCCCATAATAATTTATTGGAGAGCCAGAGCGGTTAATGTCCGAAGATACTCCTGGAATGCCCCTTTATTGCATTAACTGAATGGCCTCTCCCTAATCCCGAAATCTGAGAATACAATTTCTAGGGAAAGTCTTGCGTGTAGGCAGGTGCACCACTGTTTCGAAATTAATCAATTACTAGGGGTTTATCGTTCCGGCAATATAATTTGCTCGCTATGACGCCCACAGCAATTCGATATATTACGACAAGTACCAATAGAAGTCAATCAAAGTCTCCCTTTGAAGAATGGATGATACTTGAGTATTTCAACATTGGTCAATATTTTATTATCATTGAGCTGTGGTCAGCGATTCTCATTCAAGAACTTGGAGATTAGATCACCTTTTATTCTGCTCAAGAAATTGGTATCATTCATGGAGGACGAGTGCAGGGGCGGGTTTCGTGTTAAGCTAACAATAACTACGATAATCTCTTTCAAAAAACTTGTTGAATGATCAATTTTCGGCACTTTCTTCACTAAATGTATACTCCTTTCACAATTATAAAATCACAACTCTGGCACTGGAAATTTGTAACATTCCCCTCTGTACCGAAGTTATGACGTTTTTCAAAATATTTTTATGTTCCAAGTCAACACTATGTTGCCCTTTCTACATTCTTAGCGTATTTCTCAGAATGTGAATTTATTCGGAAAACGAATGAATTGGAGAAGATGTGATGGACGAAAATAATTAACGTTTATATGAATTGATAGAAAGGATTACTTTTCTAGTTTTTTGCATGAAAAGTACAAGAGATATATTATTTTTCGCCATAGAAGAAAATTGCATTGCTTTAACATAATTTTCATATGCATGCTTGTGAAGATTTAATGTTTATTATCCTCTTGAACTGAAAGTTCAAGACTTGACGACATCAATTGTTGATTCTAATCAAGAATTCATTAAAAAAAATCAATCCAAAGATATAAGATGAATTGATGGGTAATTACAAGAATGAAGAATAATGTCAATTTCATTTTGTTGATAACTTTCTTGAAATCAATGTTGGGATATAAAACTCGGCTGCGTTTGTTCAAACAACATCTAAAGAATACATTTTTCACCATCTCGACCTTTGAAAGGCATTTCTTATAGGAGAATCAGGACTAAGTTCCACCTCATTAGTGACAGCGGCGTAGCTACGTGGGTGCAAGAGTGTGCAGTGCACCAGGGCCCCCGACCTCAGGGGGCCCCCAAGCGCTGACCATCAAATCGCGTTTGAACTTGAAAAAAAATTCAAACTTTGATTTTTCTCTGTGATCTATTATGTGAATAACATTGTTTTTATTATATTCAGTTGCTGAAAAATGTTTTTTCCGAAATATAATCAAATGTAGGGATTTATTGCCAATATTCACTGGTGAATCGGACACCTATCTAAAAAAAACTAAATCCGACTAGATGGTCCAGTATAGGGTTAACATAATTTCGGCAATCAAATTTCATTTTTTTCATATACTTCGTGCATTAGCTGAAATAGGTATGAAAAATTCTTGCAAATAAGAGCGAAAACAAGCAGAAATTAAAAAAAATGTTGAATTTTGAATTTATTTTCCTCGGCGATTTAATGCACCGCATTCTCAATGATATCAATTATGCATCTGAAGTATTACAAAAATGCGATGTCAGTTTGGACGACGTATGCAGAGCTTTAGAAGAGACGAATAAAAAGAAAAAAATTATAGGAGTGACTTCTAGTCCTTCAAGTGCAAGGCTAGAGAAAATGTCATAGCATATGGTAAAGATCCCCATTTCGAAGGAAAGAGACAAAAAAAAATTTACAAAATATTTCGATGAATTAGCTCCCGATGACCGATTTCGAAGCAGGGGAGAATTTTCCGAAATAAATATTTTCAATAGAGTGCTCGATACAATACTTTCTCAATTTTAGAAGTTGCCTTCTTATATTTCGGTTGCAGTTTTCAACAAACTGCCGAATCATTGGAAACTATCAAGTTTCATTAGGTAAATTTAAAAGAGAATTGAAGGCGCTCTTTGTAACAAAAGCGTATTATTCGCTCTCAGAGTTTTTCTGCGACACAAACCTATCTGTGATATAAGTATAGTTTGTCCTAGACTCTAAGTTCATTTTATGTCCATATTTATTTTAATAATGTGTTATTTATGCTGAAAATTGACGAGTGCACGCTATTGTATTACCTGTACTACAATAAAGATTTGGTTGATTGATTGAATTCAAGTTTCGGATGTATGACTGCAGTCAACAAAATTTGGAATTTTCACCATCATTTCTACTATAGATATAGGTAGACGAAAAAACTGTTATTCAAAGCTTCGACCAATTTCAAAGTTAATATTGCGATATGAAAGGGACCAACTTTTCAATTCAAGTTCTTAATATATTTATCACCAATTTTTACCTGAATTGAATAAGGCGTGGACAATTCATGAATTCTGTATGAAAATAATAAGGAAATACGGAATGCTGGAATGCGATCTAACAGAAGTATTTACAGCAATATTACTGTTCCATGCAATCTTCCTGTCACCTCTGTAGAAGCTGAAAGATCTTTCAGCAAATTAAGAATAATTGAATAATATAAAATTATTTGCTGAACACTATGAGCCAAGCTCAAATGCTACATTTATGGCTTATACCTATCAATTGAAAATGAAGCTGCATCAAGTCTAGATTTGAGTGAAGTCATTGAATCTTTCGCAAAGAGTAGATCTAGAAAGAGGTTGTAAACGTATTTTTTCCGAAGGAATAAATGACTTCAAATCTAGCCTTGATGGACCTCTAGGTTCGAATCCTCAATAATTAATTTGAATTAATTCCTTGAATAATTTATTCAAGAACAAATTATAAGTTGTGATTTCAACAACATAATCTAACGTATCAATAAGAAAAATAAGGCTGGAAGGTCATAGTGACAATGATAATTTTTTTGTGAATATTTGCACATATAGTAAATATCTATAAAAAATGTTTTCAAAGCCCTCGTTTTCATCCACATTAATATAATGAATTTAATATACCTACTCAAATACATAAATAACAACATAAGTTATTCAAGTATACTCCTCAACTGTACCTTCAGTAAGTAACTTTGCTTCTTCGAAGTATTTATATTTTGAATCGAAAATAATTCATTGAGGGGCCCTTCTTCGATTTTTGCACCAGGGCCCCGGACTATCTAGCTACGCCATTGATTAGTGAGGTACCTAACTTTTGCAAATCTGCTCAGATATCGCCAAATTTCTTGGAAAACCTGAAAAATATCGAGGCTCCATCCGATCCATCTACTGCGATATCTGTCCAAATAACAGCTTTTTTAACGAAATTCCCGTGTACCCCTTCAACCTCGAAATGTTAACATTCGTCCTGGTCTTGAAAATCGTCCTCACGCTCCAAACTGGTGCTAAAAACAATGAACATACGTTAATCTTGGATATTTGACGAAAAACTCAACTGCCAATATCGATTAAATACCAAAAATCTGCGAACAATTTGTAAACCTAACAAAATGTGGAATATCTTTGATACTTTTACTTTGATGTAAACAAAGAAACTGGCAACGTCGTTTTGTCATTAACGATGTTTTCTGTGCGCGCAGTGACTTTTCATTATATGTTCTGTGCTTTCCATCAGGTTCACCAACTCCTGAAAACGAAAGCATGATCTCCTATGTTATTAAATGAAAGTGAATGGAGTATACAGGGTCTTTCACGAGGAACCTCACCCATATTTATACGGGAAACTACTGAACGTATTTTCATGAAATTCAGCACTTATAAGTATTTCACGATGCTGATGAAATCTAAAATATTTTCAAGGCATGAGCACCTCCGGTTTTTCCGGAAATGACGTCAACTTCCGTTTTTCAAATTAGAACACCATTTTTTTATTGCAGAAATAGATTCCTTAGAAAATTTCAAGTTATTTTGATGTAATATTTTTCAGTTTTGGTTGGAAAATTCTCTCTGAGCGGGAAAATTCGAAAAAAAAATCGAAAATAGAGCTCCGCTGAAACAAGAATAACTTCGAGGTTTTTGGATGGAAAATTTTCATTTTTGGGATTTTTCAAGATGTAAGATTGATGTATCCACTTTGAAAATCGAAATCGCGATTCATGATACAGGGGGTGAAAAAATCGCTTTCAAAGTTAGGGATGACAAAATCGTGAAAAATCAATTTTTTCAAATTAGAACCCCATTTTTTTATGGCAGATATTGAATCTACGTTAAAAAATAATGTGAGTGTATGCATCACACCCTTGCCCTAAAGTGGATCTTTTCTGAGTTATTCACAAAAAACTGTTTTTCGTCTTGAATTTTCAGCTATTTCTTTTCCCTTCACGCCAAAAAGATGAAATTTTCAGGAACTGTTACTTAAACCATGTTTCAGATTTTACTACCCTAATATGCAAAAGAAAAAAGTTACAGGTTGTTCCTAAATAGATGGCGAATTTGGATTCGAATTTGTATCGGAAACCTCTTTATTTCAACTAATCGGCCATCGGTTTTCTCTCCAGTGATAAATAAATAATTCCTTATGAACCATATGCAAAACTTACCATGTTTCACATTCTTTTTTTTCAATGATAGATATCATTAATTACATGCTACTGAATAAAGAGGAATTTGGCAGATGTTATTAATGATATCTATCATTAAAAAAAAATGTAAAACATGGTAAGTTTTTGCATATGGTTCATAAGGAATTATTTATTTATCACTGGAGAGAAAACCGATGGCCGATTAGTTGAAATAAAGAGGTTTCCGATACAAATTCGAATCCAAATTCGCCATCTATTTAGAAACAACCTGTAATTTTTTTCTCTTGCATATTAGGGTAGTAAAATCTAAAACATGGTTTAAGTACCAGTTCCTGAAAATTTCATCTTTTTGGCGTGAAGGGAAAAGAAATAGCTGAAGATTCAAGACGAAAAAGAGTTTTTTGTGAATAACTCAGAAAATATCCACTTTAGGGCAAGGGTGAGATGCATACACTCACATTATTTTTTAACGTAGATTCAATATCTGCCATAAAAAAATGGGGTTCTAATTTGAAAAAATTGATTTTTCACGATTTTGTCATCCCTAACTTTGAAAGCGATTTTTTCACCCCCTGTATCATGAATCGCGATTTCGATTTTCAAAGTGGATACATCAATCTTACATCTTGAAAAATCCCAAAAATGAAAATTTTCCATCCAAAAACCTCGAAGTTATTCTTGTTTCAGCGGAGCTCTATTTTCGATTTTTTTTTCGAATTTTCCCGCTCAGAGAATTTTCCAACCAAAACTGAAAAATATTACATCAAAATAACTTGAAATTTTCTAAGGAATCTATTTCTGCAATAAAAAAATGGTGTTCTAATTTGAAAAACGGAAGTTGACGTCATTTCCGGAAAAACCGGAGGTGCTCATGCCTTGAAAATATTTTAGATTTCATCAGCATCGTGAAATACTTATAAGTGCTGAATGTCATGAAAATACGTTCAGTAGTTTCCCGTTTAAATATGGGTGAGGTTCCTCGTGAAAGACCCTGTATACATGTCTTTAGCTTGAACGTTTTTTCAACTTTCACCAGGGACCTCTCGCCAAGCTTCCATCATTTGTCTTGTCCCCCCAGATATGCTCTCTGACTGAGTGGCTAGCTTCCTCACAAATAGGTCTCTCCAGGTCGTGGTCGATGGGGTTTCATCTGACACTCTACCCAAATGCTGGTGTTCCACAGGGATCGATTCTGGCACCAACACTATTTCTGCTTTACGTCAACAATTTGCTGGGGGCAACTTCATGTCCAGTGCACTGTTTCTCAGATGATATTATTCTTCATACCACCTACTCTTCCAGATATCCTATACCAGCCTGCCCAATCATAAACGAACGAGGAAGAATTGTCGATAACATAAATATCAACATGGAAACAATTCGCGAATGGGGAATAATTTGGTAGAATTCAATGCAGACAAAACTCAACAAGACAAGTTCAGTTTTCATACCCCTTCGTGGTCTCTTTGAAGACCTGGAAAACATCTCCTTTCAAAGTCTCGTTCATCCAATGAACAATAAGGCACTGGAACTCATTACCTGGGAGGTGTTCTCCGAGCCAGGAGAACACCAATTCCTACCTTCTTTCCCTTGATTTTCACGATGTTCTCTGAACATAACAGAATATGTGGGAATCAGAACATAAAAAAATGGTAAAAATAGAGGTTAACTTCCCTAGGACATGCTACCACAGTAAGGGTTATGTGGCACTGACGACGGCTAACAAGCCAGAAACCTTTTTGTCATTATCCTGCTGTGTTCTTGACATCATTGGTGTACATCAGAAATTAGATCTCTGCTAGTCCATTCCCCTCATAAAAAATGTGCATTCCAATTTTGAAAAATCATAGTATATCGATGGAATTGTTGAAGGATAAATGAAGAGTTTTCAAAGAATGAATGCACGAAATTAAAACTCGAAATTGAACTTCTGCCAACGAACACAGTCCATTAGTCGAACTTTTCAGCAGAATTTTCCGTTTGGCATTCCGATGATTTTCCCATTTCGGCACATGCATTCCACCGGCCTCACATAGCAGCAGACAGAGGAAAATGTCGAAATCGTTAAAAACATTTTTCTGTATAAGGTGCTGAGTGCCGAAAAATTATAGTGCAATGCAGCTGGTTCGTGACCACATTTCCACATTTCATTTGGGATCGGATAAAATTCAACTGACATTTTAATTTTGCGCCTTCGCGCCCTGAAATATGTTACGGCCGCCATATTGGGCATTCCGCTTTATTAAATCTTTCAGGGTTCTCTCAGCAGATTCGGAGACATCGGGGATAACAATAATTGTGGAACTGATGGGAATGAATCGGAGTTTTCTGCTCTCTTATTGCTTGGTTTAGCCCGGATGGAAAGTAGAAAATACCACAGCCCTTTTTGCTATAAGCCGCAGACTAACATGTGTGAAGACAGGACTCGCATATACTCGAGTCTATACTGCGATAGCACCAGCTGGCGAAAACGACGTTTTTGAATATTTATTTTACCACGTCTTTGCTTGAATCACCATATTGTTCAAGAAATTATTATTTTTGTTCAGTATTCATAGGACTAACTTTTCTGTTACTATCACTCTGTAACGTTGCTTTTGTTATTCCGTTTGTTTCTCTAATTTGTTTCGATCGATTTTTTTAGACATCGGAAATCTGCTAAGAACTCATCTTATTCTGAGGAACATTGGGAAATTTGGCTCTGTTAAAAGAACAAAAATGACAATGTTTTTTCTCGATTGAAATTGAGTAAATACATTCACGGAATACTCAAGTACTAACCTTCATGAGGCAGTACTTTCGAACGACTTGAGAAGAGAAAACGAAAAGGAACCAATAGCTCGAAGCAAAACCCTGGGATTTATAGTTGAATGGAATTACATAATATCAAGTGTCATGCACGTTGGCAACGACCAATTGGTAAAATATTTCATACAGTACTCAGAAACATGAACAGAGAACTTATTGGTAAGCGAGGGGTGCTGGCTCGCTATTTGTCCATCAGTAGCGCATACGATGCATAAATAATTACATAGGAACATAAGGCAAAAACCTACACGATATCAAACGGATTCATACAATTCTCAACATCTTAATACTGATGTCTGGCAAATACCGCCCAAATAAGCCAAGTATACGTCAAAATCCATACAAACAGATACGGTAATAGCTGGTATTCCACATACGTATCTGTACGTACGTCAAACATCCGAAATTCAATGCAACTGGCGTCCATTATTGCCAACGTTGAAAAATCTCTAACCGCACGTATGGAGCATGGACCCATCCGCAGTATGCTGCGAATTACTTCAGCGTCGTAAAGTATGCAGATGACAACGCTTCCGCAGACGTTCATGCAACATGTCGCAGTGGTAGTGTCAAGCTCTGAACGCATTGCACTATCTGGTAGGTGATGCTTTTGCGAGATCCGATTATTGTAGTGGCGCCTGGCATATCCGAATATGCAGTTGGATTCAATGGAATCTGTGCAAACTGGATGATTTGGAATGGGAGAGGGCCAGTTCGAAAGTGCAGTCTCAATAAACACACACACGCGTAATTCTCGTTCATATACCGTTGATACGTTGATTAGACGTTGAGAATTTCACAACGTTACTTTTGAAACCGAAATTCAACCGAACGTTCATTTTGTAACAATTGCGAATTTCCTACCCTCTAAGAAAATGAAATGCACCGATGCCAGACCTACTTACGTCATGGCTTCCAAATTTGCAAAGCTATCTATTGTCGAAACGTGGATCTTCGTTGAATGAAACTTATTTAATTTTATTTTATAATCTATGAATGATGAATATTAGTACAGCTTCAAGAAACACTCAGGCAATTCGCATCTTTATCAATAGGAGATTTTGACCATACTGAAAGTCCAGTCTTGTCCTTCTGCAACCATCGAAGACCAGCAATTCTGTAAAAGAAAACCCTCGAAGCGGAAATAAATGAAGGAGACCACTTCTCACATCACTTCTCACTTTACTCTACTTCTTATAATTTCAGGTCCATTCGTTTCATTTCTACTTTCATTCTGGTTCTCAGTAGATATTCTTTGAAATGGCTTTCCTCTCCCAGGAATCCGCCATTCAGATTCGCTCAAGGAAGCTTCCTCTTGTCCCCTGGTATGTACACTTTCTCCATTTTAATATAACTCTATTTCTATTCACAGGATTCAATCTGATATTACATTTCTATTGAATATTGTGGAACTTCGTTCTGCCATCAACCCCTTTGGAATATTCTTACACCGTTTGTACTACTGCACATTTAACTAATCAATCGACATTATAGTAGAGGCATTGGATTTGTTGGTTTTCGGATAATATTTCACTTACAATGATGAATGGTTTGGAGTCCTAATATAAACTGTTTATATCGACGCAGTGGCTTGAAGGCATCCCTGGAGAGTTCTTTAAACAAACATTCTCAGAAATCAAGCCTTGCCCCAGGGGTCCCGGCGAAGCAGATAAGTAAGGAGTGCTTTGATGGTTCCAACGTTCATCAGTCAACAGGAAATATTAGGAGTTTATTGCCACTGCCAAACCAACGCGACTACTAGGATTTCACACGTACTACTTGGAAGGAAGAATTCTTAAACTTGGAGCTGCAAGGATAATGATCATGAAATTCAATCATGATCAGGCGACCCACCCTCTATGTCTATCACCTTTAAACAACTGTTGCTGTGTTGTTCTGCTGTCATGGTTGTGCCAGTAATAACCTAACCGGGGTATAGGAAGCTCCATATTGTACATACCACCAGTTTCATTTGTTATGTATGCTTACAAGGGTTTTTGCTTTGAGTCCAATGATAAATTGGTTCTCGTCCGTTTTTATCCCTCAAGGCAAGCCGTTCTTCGAAATGCCTCCACTAGAACAATAAAGGCTTGTTCTTCCTTTGTGTTCAATCAAGTGTTTAATTTATACAGAGTGTAACAGCCAAATGGAATGAATTCGATAACGAATAAATGAGGGGGTGTTAGGAAAAACGCTCGGACACGTCGATTTGTAATTTTAAATGCAACTCCCTGCATATTTTTCATTTTTTGAATTCTTCAGAAAATTCTAGACATAATTCATGTACAATGTCCTATACCTATCTTCAATTTTTTCGGAAATACTAAGTGTTTTCAGATTTTTTACAAAAATTAACATTTTAAATGAAAATTATTTTATTTTACAAATTCGATACATTACCCTCAATACTTATTTCGCATTTACCTCTTGATATGAAGAAAGTAAGCAAAAACCATTACTGAGAAGAAATTAAAAAAAAACAGATTTGTTTATTCTCATAGCCTTAGTAACACGTTGTCTGTTTGCATGACGGTGAGTGATCAGTGTAAGTGCTATTGTCTTTTGAATTTCGATAACTGTACGTAATAATATTAGAAAAATGATACATTTAACAGAAATGCACAAAATAACCATTCTTCAAATGGAAGTTTCTTGCTTATTTCACGAAAAATTTCCAAATTTGCCGCCTAAATCCCAAGGAACAATTAGCAAAATAGAAAAGCAGTTTCAAGAGCTTGGTCATGTGAGACAAATCAAAAAAATTGCTGCCAATGCAGTAAGTGATGATACGAAATTGGATAATATGCTTGAGTTTCAAGAAAGCCCACATGATTCTGTTCGAAAAGTAGCCCCGCTGTTCACAGTCAGCCACACGTTAATATTTCGAATATTAAAGGAAAGTTAGATGCATCCCTATACAATCTGAAAACACTTTATACTTCCGAAATAGTTAAAGATAGATATAGGACATTGTGCATAAATTGTGCCTAGAATTCTCTGAAGAATCCAAAAAATAAATAATATACAGGGGGTTGCATTTGAAATAAAAAAAATTGTATTGGCCACGGTCACATGGAACACCCTATATAATATTATTTTCTTGAAAAATATGCGCATTTAAAATTACAAATCGACGTGTCTGAGCGTTTTTCCCAACACGTCCCCATTTATTCGTTATCGAATCTATTCCATTTGGCTGTTACACTCTGTATTAATGATGTATTGAAATAAAGTGAGAATTTTATTTGTGGAAGAAAATAACAATAAATGTATTATTATTACTTCATTATTTCTCATCCTATAATATGTCACTTATCCAAGTTATAACGAATCTGAATTACTACGACATAGCAAAGAGTCCTACCAACCATAGACGGTCTCAAGCCAGGCCAAAAATATGAGTATGAAATATCCTTCAACGTAATTGAACCTTCAGGTTTTGTTTCATTTTTCAAATAATTTTTCCTTACTTCCAATGGGGGAATGTTACAATATTAAGGTCGCATTGATACAACTCGTTAATACAACTTGTTCAAAATTCATATTTTCATTTTAAATACCACAAAGTTTATAGTGCGAATGGCCTTCGCCGCTAACAAAGTAGAACCAAAGCTCTATGATGTGCACAGTTTCTCTTTGGTCTGAAGAGGAGTCACCTAGAACTCCTCAAAAATTCTACTTGTATTAATCACACTTCTGCTACTTGTCTACCAACGTTCATACAGCGTCATCAGTTCGCTATCTCTCTTCGTTTAACACAGCAGTCCATTCTTCTCACCAAGAGAGCTCTTGTATGATTAACACAGGTAACATTATAAAACGTGCCCTTATTGCACTATATTCAATAAGAAGTATGAAACATTTCATCAAATACCTGAAGATTTCATCAAACTGAGAAATCTGTGTTCTGTTTTTTTTACGTTTTCTTAACGTGGGGGTCTACATCATTCTTAGTTCCTTCTCGTTCTCCTAGGTAGCTGTCACGAATGTCTACTCTGTACCTGGTATAAACGCTTATCGGTTTCAAGTAGTGCAGTTAGCTCTCTTTTTTCGTTTTTTCAACGAGTTATGAAAGTGTCGTCAATTGAAAAGTACAAAGATTTTACTACGTTTGTATAAAAAAAAATTAACTTCAATGGCTCATTTCCAAGAGTTGTATTGATACTGAAGATTAATAAATGTTTTATTTGCGATCGACCAGAGGAAAATACGAAAATACTCAACTGAGGATCAACACAATATTCGGAGTCAGCATACTTGGAAAGATCCTAGAGAGAGTATCATGAAATTGAGCTGAGAAGGTAATACCCTCGTGTTTTATAAGAATTAATTGAATGCGTTTATATTTTTGAACCCGAAATCCACAAAATAAACACCATATATCTATCTCCCTTTCTCTCCGTAGCATAGGCCGCCCCTTTCTTATCAACCAGTGTTGTTTTCCAAGCGATTTAACTATTAGCGTCACCAAAATAAACGTGATTTTTTCACTATGTATACTGGTATGCAGTTCGTTTACTTCAATGTTTGAAACATTAGGTACCAAGAACGCGTAAATATGGGATGATTCGAAAGTTTCCGAAACATTTGACCTGGGGGCCTGAATTGTGGCTACTAGCACAGAAACAGGGGTCACCATTTGTAATTATCGTTACTCATTGCAGGACCGGACAGTGGACTACAATTGGTATCCGATCTAAGGAAAGATCTGTTCAGCTATCTATAAACATTTCAGTCCTGCGTCAACAAAATGGTGAAGGAGCCAGTATCTCATTTCCATAATTGATTCATATAATGGAACTCAATCCTTGAATGTCCTTGCATTTTTCGAATATCACAAACCATATTCTTGAAGCAGCGTTTGAACTATTTGCTTTTGCGACTTGGATTTCTACTTTCATAAAATAGAAACCATGGTGAAACATGATTAGACTCGTATTTTTATAATTGGTTTTTGATTTCACTAATAGTTGTTTGATGCCTGAGGAAGGCCTTATGAAGAGCCAAAACGTTGTGAAGGAGTAGTTTGAAAACGAGATTTTTTCTTGTCATTCCGTGAAACTTTTAGTATTGTTTTATTTTCAAGAAAATGTCATTTAAACTCAAACAGAAACAATCCTTTAGGAAATGAACCAAGTTATTGGTGAATCCGAAATTCTCCTATTCCTATTCTTAATATCATTTTTCACATCGCATAATGCTTCATTACCTCGAGAGTCAAGCAAAAACAACTTTGAGACGAATCGAAAGAAGTAATGAAATGATAAATCGAACTTCCAATGTTACACATTCTCTTCTATTATTTACTTCGTTAGACACATGAAACCATATAGTTATCATCCGAAACAGATAGGAGAATGAAATAGTCCATAAGTGCATCTGATATATTATAGAAATTTGAAAACATTTGAAAATTATAGATCCTTGTACGAGAATGTATTGATATTTAGTTAGCCTATACCAGTTCCATGCACAAACAAAATATTGCGATACCATATCAACAAAACTTATAAGAAGTGTCAGTGTAGAGTTGGACGTCAAAAAAGTAAACCAGAGTTGCGCAATAAAAAAAATGATGTCAACCGAAATTGTAAAAATCGAAAAATTGGAGTATCGAGCCATCATCAAGTACCTGTATTTAACAGGGTTAATAAGGTAAGCAGGCTTACGAATATATGCTTAGTACCCTTGGTGATCAATGTCCTTCGTATGCGACCGTGAAAAATTGGACTGCAAGCTTCAAAAGAGGTAAATTTTCCCTTGAATATGATGACCGATCGGGAAGGCCAGTTTCTGGGTTAGTCCCCGAAAATATCGATGCAGTTCATGACATGATTTTATCAGACCGTCGAATTGGGCTAAAGCGGATAACTGAAGCACTGAAGATTTTATACGAACGCGTTCATTATATAGGTCAAGTCAATTTGGAAATGAGAAAAATGTCTGCAAAATGGATCCCCACATGTTCGAATGTTGACCAAAAGCGTGCAAGGGTAGAAGCATCGCGTTCGATCTGTGCTCCATTTGAAAACGATGTAGACTTCTCAAACCGAATTGTTATTATGGATGAGACTTGGGTACATTTCTACGATCCAGAAACGAAGCAACAATCGATGGAATGGCGACACTCTGGTTCTTCAAGATCTAAGAAATTTCGTGTCCAAAAATAGGCTGTTAAAGTTCTTGCTTCAGTTTTTTGGGATGCCAAGGAGTAGATAATCGTGATTGATTTTTTGGAAAAGGGTTGAACAATTAATGAAGACTACTATTCGACATTACTGACCACTCTACGGGAAAAAATCAAAGAGAAAAGACGCGGAAAGCTATCCAAAGGTATTTTGTTTTTACAGGACAACGCCCCAGTACACAAATCTCATGTTGTCATGCAAAAAATTCGTGATTTACGGTTCGAATTACTAGAACACTCCCCTTTTTTACCAGATTTGGCTTCGTCCGACTATAATCTTTTTCCTCAACTGAAAAAAAGTTTAAAAGGTCGTAAATTTTCTTCCAACGAGGAGGTAATGAAAGCTGTGGAAGACTAATGTGCAGAGCAAGAAGAAACATTTTTTAAAAGGTCTAGAGACGTTGCAGGTTCGCTGTAATAAATGAATAAAGAGGAGAATATGTTGAGTTATAAAATATTTTGACATTGAAATTTTGTTTGGTTCTATAGTAGGCTTAGAATTTTTCAATAGATCCTCGTAAGTCCTGATAGAAACAGACATAATTCAACATAGGAATACCTTATAGATACGAATATGAGTTATGAGTGTAAACAAATCAGAAGCAGATACGTATTATATTCGAAAACCACATTTGAGAACTGAAGATCCTCATAAGGCCTCATAGAAATTGATATCATTCAACACAGGAATCGCTTATAGAAACGGATAAGATTTGAGTAAGGGAATCTCCTTTGGATACTGATGATAATCGTATATGGTTTTATACGGATTTTCGATTTCACAATACAATTTGGATCTATTGAGTTATCGTACAATAATTTTCTGTCAGTTTCTATGAGACATTTTTGCCACGGATGTTACATGGTCACCTGAGATATTTTGAGAATTATAGAGGCTCAATTAAGCTTCATCTCCCTCCTCATTCATCATACATGAAGAAGATAGGTACTTCGCGGTTTTCCAATACGAGAGCTCGAACGACATACTGCGAAACCCAGAAAGATGAAAGCCAAGATTGCTAAGGACGCGAATGAGATAATTCGAATCGATACACGCTCATATGTTTCCCGATGAATAATCGAGACGAAAGCCACCCGCCATCCTTCCATCCCTGCCTGCGGTTTCCAGCACAGTCGCCCTGTGACGTTTACCTATCGTACGGCACCAAATGACAATTACCTGCATCGCGCACCAACCGTAATGGTGGCGTACATTCCGAGGCACGTCGCAGCCGGTCATACATTATCTCGAATCCGGGCATTCCGGGACAATTTGGACTGTCACGTAATGTCCAAAGTTTGTTTGTATATATATGAACCCCCTTGCGCAATACTGATGAACTTAAGCCGTGTGTATCGCACAAGTAGGCATCCAGTTTATATAAATAACAGTTATTTGCCGTTGGAGAGCGGAGTTTAGTAGAAATACGTACTTTCGTTCGGAGTTATTATTTTTGAGTTGCTGCATTAATTTTCCTTTGGGATTTGATTGGGGTTATAAGGTTCGGTTGTTTATAATACGACTGCTTGAGGGCCAGATGCTGAAGGAAAATTATTGGAGTTAATTCCGAAGGAGTTCAATTGGCAGGGGCAATCGATATTCTGTAAGAGCAATTTATTCAAAAAGAGTAAATCAGAGTATATTAAAGAAACATCGCCCTAGCCTCTCCTCGTTCACTCGTATATGACGCTCCAGGCAACCCAGACTTCTCCGCGATATCTCTGAGAGGTTACAATGCGACTTTTATGGGAGCTCCTACCACGAGGTTCCAGAGATCTCTATGTGATGTTACTGAGCGAATTTCCCACTGATGTGCCCATGCGATATCTTGGAGAGGAGAGCTCACCATGCGATTGACAAGGTCAATCTGTTCTCGCAGGCGCTATTTGTCTATCAAATTGATCTTGTATAAATAGCGAGTTCACCAGGACATCGAGAGGGGTTTTGTGGATAGATTAGTTAGTTGTGTTTATCGGTGTTGCTGTGCTGTGCGAGGTTCGTTATTTTGTGAAATTTCGATGATGATATTTGTGCTCCAAGTAAGTGTTATTTTCATTTAAATTCTGGAGTTTTCTCACCTATTAGGACATCTGTTACAACAGTATTTGAGGCACCCCTAAACGAGAACACTGGTAAAGCTAAGAAGAAACGTAAAAGTAAAACTAAAACTAAAACCACCAAACTTAATGTTCCTACGAAGAACATGGAGACTCTTCAAACGAATCAAACAAAAAACAAACAAGTTATTATTGGAAACAATTCTCGGAGTAAGGGAAATGGCGCTTTCTCTGCATCACCCCGTAAAATCTGGCTATATATTGGTAAATGTAAAAAGGATTGCACCGTGGAGATCCTGAATGAGTATATGGTGGCAAACGAATCATACCTTCGATATAGCCAAACTTGAATCTAAAGGTTACCACACATCGTTCAGAGTTGGTGCTCCTGAATCCTTGAGGGACTCATTGTATGATCCCGATTACTGGCCGTCTGGTATTCTGGTGAAGAGATATTTTTTCCCGAGAAAGACTTCAGAACTGGTAATCTCCTGAATGGATCATTGCTGGTTTCGTATGACAACACCACAAAATGTAGCGAGGTAATTGAACCTAACGCAACTCACTCATCTGAGGGAAGTAATTTTAAAGTTATGCACCTCAATATTCAGTGCTTGTCTAATAAACTCTCTCTTCTTCCATTGTTATTGATAGAAAAAAATCCAGATTTTATATGTTTGACAGAACACTGGATTACTGCTAAGCATGATATTAATTTATTCAAACTAGCTCAGTATGTACAGGTGTCACAATTTTGTAGATCCATGCATATTCATGGCGGAACTATAATTTATGTCAAACAAAATATTTTCAATTACTGTAAGAAACTATCTTTTCTTGATAATTATAATGTTGAGCTTTCGTTTGAGTGCTGCGGCGTCTCTGTGTCTGATAATGTATGTATTATATGTGTGTATAGGTCCGATGGAGGAGATTTTGAAATTTTTGAGAGCGCTTTCGCGTCGATGTTGGGAGAGGTGACATCAACTTTTTCTTGTTGTTTCATCTGCGGTGATTTTAATATTGATGAAATGGAAACTAACTGCTACAAAGTAAAATCTCTCAAAAACATTCTCACTGCTTTCGACCTCCGGTCCATGGTTAGCTCTCCGACTAGGATATTCACTAATTGTAACGGTGTAACAAGCCAAAGTAGCATCGACTATGTTATTACGAATGGGTCTGCCTCAGATCAATTTATTGTTGAAAACAGCCCTTCCGGCCTATCAGATCATCATGTTCAGTTCTTTGAGATTTTTTCACGATCGGTTGAGCCGCATAGGCATACAACGTTCGAGAGGTACTCTAGGTCGGTCAATCCAGAATCCCTAAATGAATTCAGTGTTCTTTTAAGTAGAAATCTCTTGTTGGATTGCCATGAATACACGAAATTCGACTCATTTTCCGTATTCTATGAAACCTTTATATGGTGTTTTCAGGTGGCATTTCCTACAAAGCGTACAAAAACCAGATGTTGTTTGCGCGATGAACCCAGGTATTCGGATGAAGTCAAGATGAAATTCAGACAATTGGAATTCCTTTCGAGGTCATCTTTGTACTTATATGATGACAATATAAAAAACGAGTGTAAACGTTTGAAACTGGATATTTCACGTGCGGTTGAACAAGAAAAACAGAGTTTTATTCTTGACGAAATTAATGATAGCACGAATAAAAACAGGACCATATGGAAAATAATTAAATCAATTGAATCAGAATGTTTCCCTCGACTAGACCTGAAATTAGAAATGAGTGGACATATGATTACTAATACCGCGGATGTATGTCGCGAGTTCGGCAAGTTTTTTGCAAATTCTGCGAAGAATATGGTAGACGAATATTTTACGGACTTAGACGAAGTTGAATGCACGACCACGAGATGTAGAGTTGCGGAATCTATGTATTTCGATCCCATCACACCTAGTGAAATACATGAACTTATCAACGCGCTACCAAATAAGCGTTCCACAGGCGTAGATGAGATTCCGGTGTCGGTTCTGAAATATTCCGTTGATATAATCAGTCATTATATTGCGGATGCTATCAATGCTTCCATGTTGGGGGGTGTTTTCCCGGATGTTTTGAAAACCGGGCGCACAATACCTCTACTTAAAAAGCACAGCCCCACTGATATTAACAACTATCGACCTATTACAATCGTTGGAATTTTTTCCAAAATTTTCGAGAAAACAATGGCCCGTCGGCTCGTGAATTTTCTTGAAAGAGGTGGGTTACTGTCGGAGTCTCAACACGGCTTTCGGCCAAACAGGTCTACGAACACGGCTGTGGCCGACATTGTTCAGCATATATCCTCGGGTATGGACAGAGGGGAATTCGTGATAATGCTCTGCTTCGATCTGCGTAAGGCATATGATTGTCTCAATGCAGATTTTGTTTCCGAGAAGATGGAATATTTGGGTATAAGAGATTTCTTGAATCGGTGGTTGACATCCTTCTTGAGGGATCGCTCAATTGTTGTATCCGTTGATCGCGAGCGGTCCGATATTTTCACGGTACCTATTGGCACCCCACAAGGTAGTGTGTTGGGGCCCTTGCTATTCTTAATGTTGATTAATGACTTACCTGAGTTCATTACCGAAGGCAAGGTGTTCCTTTATGCCGACACATCAATAGTTGTCAGTGATAGGTGTCGTGACCGTTTACTTGAAAAGTGTCAGACAGTCATTGATCAGTTTGATGACTGGTGCGCACGTAACAGACTCATTATAAACTCAGAGAAGTCAACAATAGTTGAGTTCCATAATCAGTATAGGGATCCATTTTTGCGGTCACTCGGGTGCAGGGGGAGCGTTTTAACCGCATCATCTCAGGTTAGCCTTCTCGGCACTATATTGGACAGTAATCTAAAATGGTCTGCTGAGATAAATAAAATCTGCAAAAAATTAAATAAATGCTACTACACCCTGTATAATGTGCGAAAATTTATTGGCACGGAGGCTGCACTGACCTTTTACTTTTCGAACATATTTTCATTGCTGCGGTACAATGTTGTCGTCTGGGGGGCGGCTGTGGACTGGAGGAGTGTTTTCATTGTTCAGAAACGCATTTTGAGGTTGCTCTTTGGCATCGATTCGAGATCGTCCGTCAGACCCGCTCTCATTGCTCATGGTTTGTTATCGTTTCCTTGTATTTATATGTATTATTCACTTGTCTTTGTTCACGATATTAAGAAAAATTTGACAAAACGATCTGAGTGTCATGGATATTCTACTAGGAATACGCATAAGTTATGTATACCAAAGCACTCTCACTCTTTCCATGAACGATCTCCATATCATGCAGGTATTAAATTGTATAATTTGTTACCCTGCTCTCTCACTAGGTTGAGCGTCAGGGCGTTCAGAAGAGGTCTGAAGTCGTGTCTCATAGAAAACTGTTTTTATAGTGTAGAGGAGTTCGTTCATTATTGTTCTAATTAAATAAGTTTTTCGACTACATTTGTTGTGTGTATTTGTGTATGAGTCTATATGGTTTTACTTCATTTCGATTTGGACATACCATATAGACTCATACACAAATACACACAACAAATGTAGTCGAAAAACTTATTTAATTAGAACAATAATGAACGAACTCCTCTACACTATAAAAACAGTTTTCTATGAGACACGACTTCAGACCTCTTCTGAACGCCCTGACGCTCAACCTAGTGAGAGAGCAGGGTAACAAATTATACAATTTAATACCTGCATGATATGGAGATCGTTCATGGAAAGAGTTAAATACATGCATGTATTTGTTGATGGTCAATAAATTATTATTATTATTATTACTATACCGTAACCATTTTTACCACCATTTATGTTATCCGAGTAATTCAACCACCAATAACGGAATTGATTAATTTACATTAAACGACTTTCTACTTGGTATATTGGTGATCAGGATATTTATTTCTATCAAGAATATGGATGGTGTGTAATAACTTCACAACAGATTTCACAAGAATGGTTGGTAGAGTCGAATATTCCCAAAAGTCAAGCTAATAAATTATTCTTAAGAGGCATGGTTTTTACAAGTTCCTGTAGAAACCATTATTGCAATTCCAATAGTAATAAAACAAAACATTTCCATGAGAATTGTGATGATTCGACCCTTTCACGGGAACTGTTTGGAATTATATCTCGTTTTGTTTCAAGTTGATATATGAATGGGCATTGAAATATTGTTGTTGAAATCCTCTTTGTTCAAGAAGAACTTGACACAATGTTCATTCACGTTTTTATCAATGTATAAACCACTGACCTTACAAAAGTGTTACCACTTATACCGATTTTCTTCTCAATCTACCGATCTAACGAAAAAGCACAGGTATATCTACCGAAATTTGAAGGAGTGAATGTACGTTCTGATATTCTAGGAAATCATGACTCTTACGATATTATTTTCAAGATTTCCTAAGCATACCATGATTTGATACATTAGTTGAGTTATACGTTGACAAATTAATATTTTTTTCATGCAATTTGATACAAATGCGTTCATTTTCAGTATATTTGCTGTTTGCAATAAATGTTAATTTTTTGAATACCTAATTATTTTGTTAGAATACTCCTTTTTTGTTCGACAGATTATTTTTTCGAACATTGATTTTGTAAATAAATGAAATCCATTTTCAATTTTGCTTCATTCGCAAAATAACCTTCTTGCCCAATATTTCGTATATAGGGTATTTCAACTTGAATAACACAAAAAATATGTGAAGAAGTATTTTCTCCAGAAATCTACCGAAATCTACCGATTTTTTTCGAACTTGTAGGTACTGAGAGTGGCAACACTGCATACGTGGAGGACAACAGAGGAGTCTTTTCTCAATGGGACATTGTACCCAAAGGAAGAAATATAATGTTTTGAATATTTTTTTTCTGAATTTTATTGTTGCGATTTGTTGACAATAAAGATTGAAGGAGTTATTCGCTTATTTTAGTTCAACTTCTGTTGCAGCCGAAAATAATAAATAACTTTTAACACTGTTTGTTGTGTAGTTCAATTGAATAATATAGCTAATAAATATACAGATTCTCAACATAGGAATAGGACAAATCTGATACAGTTTTTGATGTTCTATTCACACATTCCACATTTGTGAGAAACAGCATGTATGCGATAAGATAAGCAATAGAGCTGTTGATTTTTGGATCAAGTTTCCTCATAAAACGAAAGCAAGAAATCGAAAATAATTTGTATGCCGAGACGGTGTCGTACTGATTTGTCTCACGACGTGGGTGGCGGGATGTTGAGGCAGCGCAAAATTCAAGGCTACAGTGCGGGAACTGCAACTATCAGAAAAATCCCAGATGCATACGACACCCTTCTCGAAATCCGCCCACGTGAGGTGTAAGAAGAGAATCTTAAATTGCTTTTGAAAGCTGAGAAGTGACAGTAGCTGGATAATTCTTAAACAGGAATGTTCGTACTTTGATCGGGTTCGGTCGTAGGAAGTGCTTCAGAGTGTCTCAAAGCGGAGACGGAAAAAGTGCTAGTCGGGGAATAGCGGTGTAATGTCTTGAAACAGTGATTGAAGATTAAACATTAGGTCCCAGAAATGATGAAGCATAGATTTGTTTAGGAAGAATGAATTGAAATGTTTCAGACTACGTCTCATCGATACAATCGCGGCATAGAAACGTACATCATGCCATAATCTTGACAATTCGTCTCGAAGAACATAAAAATAACAGACGTAGGGGACACCCGTGTCATGGTATGCGGAATAATATTCACCATTAGATCTCGTCGTGCCCGCTGAAATTGAGCCTTGACATACTCATATATTCATACCTCCATCCTCAAAAGAACCTTCTCGATACATAATTCACTGGCAATAAGTCGATTCATGAGGTTGTTATGAATTTTAAAACGAAAAAGCCTGTGCCGCCTGCATAGCTCTTGCAGATTACAAGGCTGCGGGCCATTTCGTTTCATCTCATATCTCGGGCATTATGATGCAAATCTCTGAAAATAATTTATAGTAAGTCTTGAGCCTGGAAGCATTCCTACATGAACAGGAAGGTAAACAGGATAGACCGACGTATTGTGGAAAAGGGAAAAATGGAAAAGGAGGTTTTTTCGGAATCCGTAATAGATTGGCTCGCTGAAGAGCTATTAAAGTCTGCATGCGTTGTTTTGTATGACGAAGTTCGCGTTCCAGAAAAGTAATTTCGTCGTAACTTGAGGCCTTCGGTTCGGGTGGATCATATAAATATAAACTTCGTAGCGATGAAAATATACAATGAAATATCCTCAAGTCTGAACGTAACAAAAATAGAAAAACTTTAGAAGGTTCTCTTCCATAGAAAAATGTCTGTTATACTTATGTGACGACTGTGACGTTCTGTTAATATTTGCAAGTTGTTTCAGTAGCAAGACTTTAGGGGCGTATTATTCAAGTCGAAATGAAGAGTTTTTGTCCATAAACATGTTGTCACACGAGTTTCGTTGCAGATCTACAGAAAATGTCTCATTTTTGCTTTTTCGTCATAGCTTTTCCATTTTGGAGATATCAAGATCAAATTTGAAATATGGGTTAAGTAGACTGATGGATTGTTAGAAACTTTAGCGATATATTAATAGCAATTGTATTTTTTATTGTTTTTCAAAAAAATCTACCCAATTACTAAAAATAAGCTCACTTTTTTCCATCCTCTACCAAATACCAATATTTTTTACTGCCGATCGATTCCAAACTGATAAAGTCAACAAAACGACTTCGAGAGCTTTCGACAGAAAAAACACGCAGTATAAGAAATAAAGTTGAATCGAAAACTACAGTTGTGAGCGAGCCAATTCGCATCGACATAATTCCTGACGTTGGAATGGAAACATAAGGACACCATGATTCAATTTCTTCTTCTGGCGGAACCTTCTTATATATTTTTATCGCTTTCTCGAAATAGTTTTTTAAGAATTCAACCCAGAAAACTTTTGCCGTTCGCAAGTTCGGCAAAATCGATGAGGGAATATTCAGTATTCCCTGGCTGACCGAATAAAAGAGATAAACCTATTTCCTGCACCCGACACATTTTGCTTTCCATCATTTTTATGACGTCAGTGGGCATTCCGTGATTCTTTGCGCTGATTGATATTCTGTGATAGTTTGTTTCGAAACGGTTTTTTTTTCAGGGATTCAACAACTCCCATTTTGATTATAGCTTCATTTTCACATGTCTCAAATTAATACCTACTCTCTCCATTTCTCACCTTCAGATGATCAGGACTACTGGTAGCAAAATATCAATTGATGATAGATCACCAGCATGGATATGCTAGACAGTCAAGATAGAAGTGAATCGAAAAAAAAAGGAATACAAAAATACTCCACCCCGAGTTGAGATATTCAATTCAAAATATCGAATCTTGAACACTTCCACTTCTCGTCTAGCAACGGCCAAGTTATTTGCTGCAAAAACATGGGTTGAAACCCAAGTATCTATAAAGGGAATTCGTTCCGTGAGATAAGGACACAACTTAAGGTCGCAGTGGACTGTAACCCCTCCTCACTATATTCTTTTTATCACATACATACAGGGTGGGCCATCCATAAATTACCACCCCGAATTTTGAGCTTTGGGATGGAATAACGAAAAAACGCTCGGATTGGTCAAATTTTGTTGGACGGGGGACAAATAAGGGTGTTCAAATGAGTTTGATATCACCACCCCTCTAGATCTCATTTTTGAATAGGGAAAAGGGGTCGAGCAGCACCTTGTTGGAAAGGTGAAGTTATTGATGAAAAACTGAGTCACTCTGTATAATAATAAAGCGATGAAAAAAATACACTTATGCAGGAAATTGAATTGCCTTTCTAACAAGGTGCTGCTCGACCCCTTTTCCCTATTAAAAAATGAGAGCTGTTAGGGGTTGCAGCTAGAGGAGTAGTGATCTCAAATTCATTTGAACACCCTTATTTGTCCCCCTTTCAACAAAATCTGAACTGTCCGAGCATTTTTCCTTATTTCATCCTGAAGCTCAAAATTCGAGGCGGAATGTCATGGATGGCCCAGCCTGTATATTTTTTCGTAATTTCTCGTGGTGATAACAATTGTTACAGCAGTTCATTCTTATCTCCAAGAGAACTCTTGCATAATTAACAGTTATGGAAATCAATAACAGTTATCGCATTGAATTTTACAAGAAGGACTATTCCTATTATTTCAAGACGTTTTCCCAAATGTTCAGATATTGTAATATTTTTTCACAGAGAGGCCCTAGCTTTTTCGGAGGATTTATAATCCATATGAGCATTTTTATCATTGATATCGGTGAAATCATATTCCTTCTATTTCATGCAAATTTCCTGAAGACTTCATATTATACGTGTTAATTATAGAAGAGGTCTCTTGGAGAGAAGAATGGACTGCTGCACCAATTCTTATCACATCGAAAATTGAAGAAAATAATGTATGCATGAAATAGAAACAATACCACAATGACAGCACTGAAGGAATGGTACTTACGGTAAGTCTGATTTGGAGAGATGTATCTGCTGGTTTTCTGGCTTGATCAAGGTGTTTTAACCTTATTTCACGATACGAATTCATAGCCGTCCCAATTTTAAACACTACGAATAATAGATTGATTCAAGTTTTTATACAACGAACCATTCGAAATAATCGCCTCCAGAGACCTGAGATCGAAAATTCGTTATTTATCCCAATTTTCGTTATGGAAATATGTTTTCTGAACTGGGTGAAACATTCTGATCACTCAAACTGTGGTACAGTCGCTTTCTCTCTATTGTTATTCCACGTCAGTCTGATTCGCCTGTGTCTTGTATCTGTGACGTACATTTCCCGATTTATTATTCCCTTTATATTTCGCTGTCTTTGAGATATATACAGCAGTTGATGCAAGTTGCCCCCACATCCGCTTTCCTGACATTCCTCCGGATTTTCGGCAAGAATTTCAATCCAGTTCCGCCATAATACCCATTTGTTATTCACGTGGATGCACTGAACGGAATCCGTGATCGGATGCAGTGGCGTAGTTGGGGGATTGAAATATTTATTCTACTCTCTACCACTTAATGCGTTTTAGTGTCCTAGCTTCCGGGCACCAGATTATGTTAGAAAGGAATCAATCGATGGCAAAAGCCAGGTTCTTCTTGGAACTTCAAGGTATAACTTAGCATTTATCGATTTCGGGAAATTCTTCCTGAATTTTGCATGAAGGTTTCTTAAATTAGTTACACGTTTCAAGGAGTGGGGAGAAGAAGTCTTACAGGGTTCATTCCATCAGAGCCAACATGCTTATTCACCATATTCTATCGGTCGATATTTTGTATATCTAAACAGCTCTTAGTTCAACTTAAGATCGTCTTCCATTGTTGTTTTTATTCCAGGTCTCTATTTCTTTAAATATGGCTAAGGATTTAGAGTTTCCATTTATCTTCCTACACTGAGAAAAATTATTATTTATATTTAACTTTCCGATTTCTTAGTCCAATATTCATTTATAATCAACAACAGAACTTATCATTTAAAAAATTTTACTACTTATTAATTTTACAGAATACTAAATATAAGAAAACCGTTTCTTTTGCTTATATTCCTTATATGTTAAGATATTTATTAACCATCAATATTTCATTTTAGTATTCAAATAGTTATTTCTTGCTATCCAAGATATTGTACAGTTTAGTGGTGAATAATTTGAACAGAAGGTATAGAATGCAGAGATAATTTTATTGGTAAATTATGTTTCTTAACCAGAAAGTGATATTTTAACAATAAATAAAAGATATTTAACCCTTCCACTTCGTTCGTTTCCGATGTCGTTCGGCTAACAAAGACGCGGAACAGTCAGTTGACGAGTCTGTGCCTGTTTGTTGTGTAGTGAGTTCTGTGAATGTGTTGCCGGTATAACTGCTGATTATACACTTCAATATAAATCCTCATAAAAAGGTGAGCTAATGTTTGTAATTAATTTATTAGATTTAATCTAGTCGTGCTTTCCATTATATTTTCAGTGAAATGGAGACATTCGTTATTTGTGGGGTTATGATGAAACCACAAGATATCCCTTTGGTTGACGCTTTTCGAGCCAATTTCAGTTTACTTTTATTTGATTCGACATTGAATTTTCATTTCTTTTTGACTAAAGACCTACAAAATTTTTTTTTCTCCACAAATTTTCTAAATACCATTCATTCACAACAGTTCAATATAAGAATTAATTATTAATCAATCGTTTTTAGACAAAAGGTTCGAAGGATATTACTATGCATATTTACGATTTATTGGAAACTAGGGGATAGACTTATTGAACGTGATTATTTATAAAGTGAAATTTGGTGGGAATTTTCAGGTCCAAAGGATCAGTAGTTTTTTTTTATACATCCGGACTATCGATCATTTTCATAACCTTTCTCAAGGCTCTACAAAATGAAAATATCTGTTGTCGAGCCTCTTATACGAAAAACTCTGAAAATATAGACGGGCTTTTTCAATACTGAAATTTTATGTTGTTTCAACTTGGTGGTACCAAATTTCAACTCATGTTAATTATTTTCAGGACCAACCAATCAGCTGACAGTGGCCTATTCTTTTCGTCAGAAGATGTGCCGCGCGGAACCTCCCAGTCCTGGTCCAGGGCCTTCCACCCAGTATGATGTTTTTTGTTATGTTCATGATGTTTTTGACATTTCAATGAATATATTTTGTTCACATCATAATAGATTTTTATTTCACCCCTAATTAGTATCTTATGAACAACTAGCTAATGAAACATAACAGTTAAGAGAACTATATTACAAATAATAATGCTGTTTGTTTAATATTAAAAAACTTATTAACTGTTTAACATGAGATAATCACGACGAATATTTGATTTCTTAACTATAAAGAATACTATGTATTCATGAATTTCAAATCATTAATTCCTAATTGACCAATTTTAATATCAACAATCATTCAATAACAGTTAAGAAATCTTTCATATTCCCTAAATCTGGTTATTTGTATTCACATACATGCTATCAATATGAAGAAATCGTTTCTTTGGAGCAATCTTATGTCCATTAATCACAAATAAATGATTTCATAGTATCAAGATGTCAATGCTGTAAGAAACCAAAACGTAACTTTAAAAAAATATTTGTTGGGACGTATACTGAAACAGATATTTCTTACATACATTCGAAATTTCTTAGTGGTGAATATTTGTTTTTCTGAGTGTATGATTGATCCTATTTGATTTTTCAGCTGTATGTGATTCGAAAGGTTATTTTTCTCATTTTGTTCTTTCATTCAACTATTAAGTGTGATTTTCATAACCCAACGATATCATAGAACGAGTAAACAACCATTCACAAAATCATGAATTTCAAGAATAATCTGAATGCTGCACTGGATAAAATATCTTCGAATAGTATTACTTCTCTGGTCTCTAAACAAGTTAACAATGTTGTCAGAATGTTTACAAATTTTGTCGAGACTAAAATCTAAATTATGGAAAAACGTTTGCTCTAGAGATATGTAATAACAAAATTCCACAAATATGGTAGATAAAATTGATCACCAAGGATCAAGAATACATTCAATACGCACAGTTTCTTTTGAAAATTCATTGTTTCCGGTCCAGATTAAAAATAAATTTCAAGGAAATACAAAGTTCAGAAGTATGAGCTGAATCACAATACAAACCACGTATTAAGTTGAAATTGATAAAAATCAAATGATACTTTGCACTCAATAATCTGTGGCGATGATTCTATCTAAATAATATCCTCTTGGAATTTTATTAACTCGACACTACGCGATTAATATGACATCCATTCACTGAAAGTATTCACACAATCATCACGAGAACGAAGGAGAACACTTAACATAATCATTTTACCCTTTTATGATAACATAGCCCTGAAGAAGATTTCCTCCATGTTTGGATATCGCGAATGCGTCCTTCACAGACTTTACAGCTTAAATTTATTAATAATGAATTCTGATAATATTGACAAGTTTTCAGTGTTTACAAACTAATCTTTAAAAACATCGAAGAAGGGACTTATCTTGATAGCAGAAATATGGATTCTAATGGACAAAACTAAGTGTTTTTGTTGAGAAATATCGTGTTTTTTCAACATTCTTATTCAAATGAGGTTAGAATTTGAGGATTCCCTGAAAGTATCAACTCAATTTCAATCGAAAAATATGAACTTTGAGGCGTTCGCAGAGAATCGTATCAGGCACGTATTTTGCCCATTTTTTTCAAGTGGCATATCTCTTTGAAGAGCAGAATTCGGAGGAATGGAAAAAAGGTTTCTCACCCTGTATTGCATAAAAAAGCGTCAACTATTCTAGTTTACCTATACATTTTTTTCAAAATCTGTCACATTCTTCCCCAAATTCAAAAATACTGGTGGTAGTGTTATTATTCGACGGTAGCTTTCAGTCGCAACCCCTTATCTTTCCCCCGGCGCGGCCTCAACCCTTCCCGAACAAAGAGAAGAAGAAATTAAAAAGGAAACCCGCAGAAATAACAGGGTTTATTGTGTCATAAATACTATCAGCCCACCATGTCGTTAAAAGAGGTGGCCCCCAAGGGATATCGATGCGGCTTCCTCATCTTGTATGGCGTACGACAAGTAGATAAAACTCTATTCTTGCGAGTTGAGGGAAGTCGTTGAAATGGAATATTTTCCAAATGAAAGAAAGGGCAGAGAAGGATCACGATTATCGGAAAACTCAATCTAGTTATTCCGGAGAGGTTTGCCCCGAATGAGAGACGATGGGAATATTTATCTGCTTCGATTTGATTGGTGAAACTGAACTTCGTCATATTTGGAATTGATTGTGTGGTGATGAAGTTGGTTATTCGTCCTAGAAATACCAGGATTCATTTCGACAGTATATTATTCAACGAGCATTAATATGCGAGTAGTAGGTATATTAATCTTTGAACACGACTGTTGAAAAATACTTTTCGAAATAATTTTTATTTCTACGAACAAATTATCGTCCCAAATCGAAATGACTTCAATAAGAATCCTCTGCCCGAAAGAATTTTAGTTTTCTATTGATAATGAACACACATTTCAGACTCCACTTCTGTACAAATGTAGCATTTTTTCGGCCTAATTGGGGATCGATGTGAGTTAGTTTCCATAACTGCGTTCGGAATGCAGATAGTGTTTTAATGAAAATACTTTGTTCCTGTAAGCTGATTAAGTTCCACGGGGAAAATGAATTTGCATGCTTGCCATGAATATTCAGATGCAAGTTGTTGAAGTTACACGTCCGATGCATGTTATTAGCTTGGGATCGTACAGAGTGTAAGAGCAGCACGTAGAATACAAGAAAAACATAATTATCGTTCAGAATTTGTAATATTGTATGTCTTAGTTTCAAGTCATTCAAAAACTAGTGTTATTCGTCAAAACATCATTGTCAAAGCATATTAAATTATTTCATTTAGTATTTGTATTCTCGTTGAAGAAGTTACATTCTTTATAATTTGATGTTCATATTTTCTAAATAACATGTTCATTTTACTTTATCTCATACTAAGATGACTAGAATAATGGTGTAGGCACTGATTAGATTTTGTTTCGACCAAATTGAGAATATTAGCAATGTTTCGTTCTTTCCACTTCAGGTGGCGCTATTCACAAATTATGACTGATTTTTATCAGTTATTTCAAATACTTGAATTTATTATGGTGAACGTGGCGTGTTAATGGTCGATAATTTTATCAAGCAATAATGTGTGTTTATATTCTTGACATCCTGATGTATATTAGTTCTTAGGAAAACTATAAAACTTTCAATATAAAATGATGCCATTCTGCTGTCATGTCATCATTGACTTTGGCAAATCAGCTGTTGATACATCAATCAAATTGACAACGGAAAATACACTGAAATGATATTGCGGCGCCGCCACGAAACATTGCTAATATTTTCGATTTGGTCGAACGTCATTCCATTCAAAAATTGACGAGTGCCTACACCATTATTCTAGTCATCTTATCTCATACTTTGCTATAGAACATTTCTATGCCCAAATGTGATATGCCGAAAGAAATATTTCATATAGCTCTCTCGGTTCTAAATCTATATATATAAAAGAAAGATGTTGGTTACACCATTTATAACTCGAGATCGGATGGACTGTTTGTCATGAAACTTCATATATGGATTCGTCTACGTTCTGGTTATTATAAAATACAATAAAACTTTGAAAAAATCGATGAAAATTTTACTTATACAGGAAATGCTTTTCCTCCTTCTGAGTAAGGCCACTAGATGTCGCTACAGTTACAGTTACGCTACCGCTTATTCGTTCGTACCTCATTTGATATTCCGCGTTAGATGGCGATATAAACAAATAGTGTGTACAGTGACTATATTCCCTCTATAGTCACTGTAATAGTGTGTAAATTGAGTTGCCTACAACTCTGCGCTGTTAGGCAAAACCAAAATGTCTTAGCGTAGGAGTACAGACGTCTAAAATGATTAGATTTCGTTGAGTTATGAGAAAAGTTTCGTTGTTACCACTTCAGATGGCGCTATTCGCACATTATGACTGTTGATTATTAGTTATTTTTATAGTTTTATTTATTCCGAATAACGTAATTGTGAAGGTACTATATTTGACATTATCACAATTGAATGACGATGAATTTGTTGAGGCTTTCGCGGCCATCGATTGATGTCATCAGTTTTTTTTTCGATCATTTCGATCGTCGTGGTTTGAAATGGTCGAAAAAAGAACATATGACATCAATTACTGTGTAATTTACATAGGACTATTAACAGATCCAGAAGCAGCTGAATATCACAGTGAATTTTTATCGAAATGTCAAGTAAATCGGATTTTAGCGATGAGTTCCAATCGTGAGATGTCCATTCTCATCTTTTCTCATAATTTTTAAAATGTTTTTGAATTTCTGTTTGGGTAATAAATATATTTGCGGAAATGAATCCAAAATTGCCATTATTAGTGATTGACATATTATGACATATTATTTTTGTGTATCTGTTCTGTGTGATAGCTCATATCCATGGAAACATTTGACAGTTCAAAAATCAGAAAACCAAGCCGTTGATCCCCGATCACCGGTGATTACGATTTGTGGAATCCACCGTAAGTATCATTTAGGCGGAACGAAGTTCGCCGGGCCAGCTAGTAAATGAAATAAAATAAAACCGAAGCAATCCATGTAAAGTGTTGAAAAATATTGTTTTCTTGGAAATTATGATTTGCTCAGGTTGGTTGACATCAGGTATAGAACTTATGGTAGTGTATGAACCAGAGTACTTTTTTGGTGAATATAGTCTAACTTAGAAAACAGACAAGACAACCATTGACACGAACAATTCCTGGTCTCTCTACTTAGTGATGACCAAATTCAGAGAAACTATGGAGCAGTTGGATCTCTATATCAAGCCAAGTTTGATCAATCAACCAAGTTATGGAAATGTTAACTACAAAAAAAGCATTTTTTAATCCTTCATTGAAATATCCTTCAAGCCGAATGAAGATTGAGATCTTACAAGCCTTCACCACCAGAGAAAATCTACAGCTTGCATAGTCGAAGAAATTCTAAGACCAGCACCTCTACATCTCCAGTTGTCAGTTCTGAGAAGATCTACTATTTCCACAACCAAGAGGATTTCTGCCCCAGTGAAGACAATACTCACCTTCCAGATCCAAGAAGAATCCAGTGGAGGAGAAGAATATCTTCAGCTTCCAGAGCCTATGAGGGTTCAGCAATAGCGAAGACCATCTTTGACTTTCAGAGTCTATACTTTAGCAGTGAAATCTTCAACTTACTAAGTCGAAATACACAAGTTTGGTAGCACGTAAATAAGAAAAAGCGAAGAGAACTCTAACATCTAGAATTATGCGTTTGCATAACATGTCAATCTTTAATATCACTTTATATTGAATAACATTACTAAATCTAAACATCATCAACCCTCCACAGCCTTTTAGAAGTTAGAATGACCAGTAATGTCGTAAACATCATTCGAAATATTTACCTTATGCTGAGGCGGCTGAGGCCACATCGACTGATCTTATCCCTGTTGTCCTCGTTGTGGAAATCGAACATCGTAGATTCGGAATAAATACGGAACCAGTAAAACTTTCCTCGTGTAGAATGATTGAATACCAATGCAGCCCCCTAACTAGCAACATCTCCCTACAACCTCAATTCTAAAATCCAATTTTCATCTATTAGAAGTTTCCAATCTTCATTCTTTCCGTTGGAGTCCGTCATGAATAATTGCGAGGACGAATCCGAGCCAAATAGAGTCTTTTCTGATTATCGTAATCCCTGTCCCTCATTCTAGCAGAATACTGATAGGACCAGCTAGAACTTTTCCCATTATAGGGAACTCGTGCCCGCACAAATATATTGAAGTATTTGCATTATCAACCCCTATATTTTTTCATGCGTTCGGGCGCGTACATGGAGGTTTGTTGGAATTGGAACAGGATGCTGGGGATAAAGCTACTGAGGCACGTACGCGAGACCTTTCTCTCCATTTTCCGAAGTGTTTATTGGCCGATATAGAGTGGAGTGATTGTTATGATATCGAGGCGCTGTAGATATGGCCACCGCGAAAACTGCTGCTCTTATCGGTTAACTTTTGGATGGATTGGACGCCTAACCTAGATTTTTACGGCCCAAACCTCTTACCAAGATTCCAACGGAAATACGCCAAGTAAACAACGCACAGTTTTTCCCTATACTAAATGAATTACTTACTAAGTTTCTATGTTTTATTTAGAAGGTTTTGAGTTCGTAATGTCGCCTATTCAACTCTTCCTCCTCCTCACTAGCTTACTTCCGTCGGTGCCAATACTTAATGCCACTACTCCGAAGTACCACTGTTCCATAACTCTTTCTATCCACAACTGTCAATACAGGGTGAGTCTCTGACTTGTACATATTTTTTAACTGTAGATTGTTGAGGCCAAAAGAAATTTTTTTTCATTCTTTCGAATTCGGCTCTTTTTAAAACATATAGCTTAATTGGGCCGAATACGTCCCTGATACGATAATCTAGAATTGATGCAAAGTTTATATTTCTCGATTGAAATTGAATTGATATATTTAGGAGATACTCAAGTACTAACCTCATTTGAATAAGAATGTTACAAACACGATATTTCCTAACACAAACACTTAGTTTTGTCGGATTATTTCTGCAATTGAAAAGATTCCTCTCACTGAAATTAGTTCTTTTTTTGATTTTCCTGAAGATTAGTTTGTAAACACTAGTAACTTGTTCAGATATCTCATAAACATTTTTTTTCATTAACCTAACCTAAGTCCATTAACCTAGGTCATAACTTTGCTAGTCAATGATCTAACCTAACCCATCTTCTGTGATATTTCACGAAGGTTTGGAGAAGGCGATGCCAGATTGTCGATTTTCTCTTCACATAATGGTACGCTTCCTTTCAATGCGAAGTAGTCGGCGCGCAAGAAAAACCGTTGTTCTGCGTTTGAAACGTCCCATGAACGACGCATGCATATAACCGGCATGATGAACACGATTTCTTTATTTACAAACACTCAAAACAATGTGATGTGCATGGCGTAAAATAGTCAAATCATTTTTAGAGCTATGTTGTTATAGAAGAGGAAAGTGATTCTTTAAGGAGATTTTCTTCGATCTTGTGTCGATTTTGTGAATCAATATAATAATAACCGTGTAGTGTCGAGTTTATAAAATCCCAAGAGGATATTGTTCAGATAGAAACATCGTCACAGATTATTTAGTGCTAAGTATCATTTTATTCTTCAGTAATTTCATTTTAATACCTGGTTTGCATCGTATTTCATCATTAATATCCGAATTTTGTATTTCATTGACATTTATATCTAATTTGGACCGGTAACAATAAATTTTTAATAGAAACTGTGGGTATAAAATGTACAATTTTATCTCCCACATTTGTGGGATTATTTCATATGTCTACACCAAACGTTATTCCATCATAGAGATTTTAGTCTTTACAAAGTCGATAAACATTCTGACAAATTTGTTAACTTGTATAGAGATCAGAGAGTTTATAATTTCAGCCGTTCTGTGATATTAAAAATCCTGTGGTTTTATAGCATTTTTGCGTAGATTTATGAGTCGGCTACGCTATAACTTTCAAACCAGGAGAAATATTGAATACGCTCGGATTGAGGAATATGCACTATGAATAG